>OX461810.1:22171803-22721124 GCA_949802685.1 Dicyrtomina minuta
CTAGGGCAAGTAACTGCATATGGCATATGGCATGATCTTTTAAAAGTAGAAACTATATAACCCTAAATGTGTGGAGAATTTGAGGACTGAGTGAAGTATATTATGGGGAATCGCAATGTCCAAGTATATTTCAATCCACGAGGCATGTATATACATACTATGTCCAAAATGTATTACGTAGCTTTGCATGTGGAAATGGGGGAAACGGGAAAAGAATTCGTGGGATATAAATCAGGACAAAATGTAAGTTTGTAGAAATACCGACAAAATATATTACATATGACAACATTGTATATGTTCATTTTTCTCACTGATGGATGTAAAAATATGTATTTGTAGCGGCAAACTCTGTTTTTGTTTATACTCTCTCACTCAGTCTCACAATGAGATGGAATGATAACATATTATAGAGCTCACACGCCTGAGTATAACAGATTTCGTTGTCAATCACTTTCATCGCAAAATGTCTCAAAATATTTCCATAAGAAAAGAATCTTTTTTTTTTCTTTTCTTTTTAAAATTTTTTGGTGCGCTAGTTTTTTTTTAATACTGTTTGTTTTTTTTATGCATGTCTACGAGCAAAATCTTGATTTTGGGTGGAGAAGCTCTCGCTTCTCTCGGTAACTTATTCCTAGTCTTTTAAAATAAAGAAAGAACGCAAAACTTGATTGTTTTCATTTTTACTACTACGAAGGGCTATTGCCTCAAGACACAATAAAATACAAGCAAAATTTAATCAAATGCAGCACTGTGCGCTGGTATTGTATTGTACACTTTATGCCTTAGGATGAATTTAACCTCTACTATAATTTCATATCCACCTCCTAAAATTTTTGAAACTAACTGAATCCTAAGTAAATATAGTACTTTAAGCCATCAATACAGCATTAAAAATATTTAAAAGATTTCACTGATGAATTTATTCTTGAGCACATGCATTTTATACCTATAAGGTAATTACAATATTATGTTCATCTGTATTGTTATGCAATTTGCTGTATCTTTCGGAGTCTGATGACAAACTGAGAATTGGTACAACCAATATACCTATTACCTATTTTATTTTAATGATATTCATTACAATCGAGAGATTATTATATGTTCATCGTGTTTGTGTTTGTAGGTTTAGAGATTTGCTTACATCCAAATATACTTCCATTGAAATGATTTTCATTTTTTTAACACTGTTTTCTGAGAAAACTTGAAGGGACACGTACGACTAGAGGATTTTATTCATTCCATTGAATCTAATCGTCAAGATATAACTGCTATCAAATAAAATCAAAGCTAACATTCATTTCCATTAGCCAAATTACTTCTCTCATAGTGAGGAAATTAAAAATCTCGAGCTGAAAGCTTTCATGGTGAGTATGCAAAGCAGGAAGGTACTAGAAGACAATAAAATCCAGGCTCATGTCAACTTGATTACGAAATGTATATATGCAGCTTCTTCAAACGAACTTTTTAACTACAGATACACGTAGTTTCCAGTCTTTAATTCGACGTATCCAAAATAAAAATCCTTTTACGAAGAGAAAACATTCAATGTTTTTAGGACCCAATAATCAAAAGAAATCATCGTAAAGCGAAGAGCTCGTGGAAAGCGACACTGAGCTTCTTTATAACCCACTACCAAATTCTAAACATCTCCACTTGGATTTTATCAACAGTTTTACACGCCTATGAAACTATGCATAGAGCAGACGATGCATAGAGGTCTCGCTCTGCTCAACTCCTCGTATCTATCCGGGGAAATCTTCCTAAAGGTCCGCAGCAACGACCACAAAACCAATTAAATAGACTTGTATTTCCATTACGAGGTCTGTCCGTGTAGTCATAAAAACTTGTAACCTACGCAGACCATGCAAACTGTAGCATATTGCATTTGTTCATTCCTACTGTCTATATCTAGATCTGTATATTTGTAGGGCTGCCATATAGGGTGCGTTTCATATCAAATTCTTTGGAGCTGATTATGGCGGTTAAACATTTAGAGTCATTCATATATAGCACAAGTACTGTCTTAGCTAATTTAGTCGTACATAGTTAAGATGCGTGCTACGACATAAGGTGCATATACACCGCGCTTTTCCGAATTGACCCCGGCTGGGATAAGAAAGTGATAAGTGTATATACGTAGTGCGTTAAAAACGAGACAAAAAAAACGCTACGACCGGATGCTGTAAAGTAAAACAGGGTAAACCTATCCCACCGAAGAATGGAGAAGATGAAAAATGTAAAAATATAATTAAAAACATAAAAGTTAAAGTTAAAGGCATTAAAGTTATATTATTATTAAACGAAATTTTAAATATAGGAAAGTATTTAAACATCGCAGAGCTATATTTAACCTACACCTGATAATGTATTCTATCTCTATCGTCTAAAGACATATCGGATTCCAAGTGAAATATATAGTTTATTTTTTATTTCACGTAATATAAATAATAGGAGCTCTTGAATCTTCGAGAGCCAAAGTTAAAATGTAATAACAGTAATAATTTAATCATTGAGTTGACTGTATGACCCGGTTTATACTTCGAGTCTCTTTTGTATGTATGTAGGTAGATAATTCGATAATGTAACAGAGAAGATTGAAAATTATAATAGAAAAGTACAATGGAGCGTATAGTAAAGATACACATCCGAGGATTTAATTCACCAATATATATAGCAATACGCTGCTATTTAAGGCAAGAGCATCCGCGTGTACTCCTATATAAAATGTAATATATGGAAAATACAGAACCAGAATGAATCAAGCTGCGTATGCGACCTGTGCGGAGAGGACAACGTACTATTTAATGTTCGAATGTGCACATTACTGATCCCCAAGAGGAAAGCACCGACTAACTCAAACAAATGTAGGGAAACCTTGGAGACTATCTCATTAAAACCGTGGCTGCTATAATTGCAATATAAAAAAAACTCAGCTTTTTTTGGAGAGAGGTTCGCAAGATTAGGAACTTTTCTGATGACTCTGTTGGTGAAGAACAAGACACTAACTGCGACAAATGTTATTCTGTATAAACTGAATTTGTATTATCACAACATACTGTATGTATTAGTGACGTTAGTGAAAGTGTTCGTCGCAGTTGTTTAACATCCTCCGCTAACTCACAATGTATTCCATATTTACTAGCATGCAGTCTTTCGGTTTGCCGCATACATATATTTTATAGATATCATAAATGATTTTCTCTACCATACTTGTAGGTTGCCGTAGTTTAAGACAGCGCATACTTATTGACTTATATATACTTAAATATTGTGTGGGTCCCTTTAGTTGCGCCTAAGTCGACTTAGATGTGTGTGTCGTTTTAAGCAAAAATAGTCACTCCATAAGAATAAGAGCTAGACATCTCACAAATTCTCTTGGTACTGCAACCTTTTAGTTTTTTTAGTCTTCCATTTTTATGTTTCCATGCTTAATGCAAACCCTTCTATGCCTTGTTTGGATCAATAAAGAATCATCTCAGAGAATTTAAGTCTGAAGGTTTACAATGTCTTACATGAATTGGAATTTTGGAATGCACATACCACAAAGGCATTTTTTAGGCTCGATTTGACAAGGGAATTAAAGAGCTTATTATGTATGTACCAACTTGTACATGTGACATTTTTTATAGGTGCGGAGCGGCTTTAGTAACTGTAGCTTTTCTATCGTAGATTTAGTGCTCCCAGTAGTTTGAGCTTATGTTGATGTCATGGTCTATAGTCTGAATTCACAAAATTAGACCGTTTTGCATTAAATTACGAAAATTAATTTAAGCATGATACATGTTTAAAAAGAAATTTTCTGTTTCCCAAATAATTATTTTAATATTTACGTAAAACTATACTTAATCTGGTCATAAAATTAAATTTATTCTGTGGTCTGGGCGTCTGATCATCTTATGCAGGACCGGACCATCTTTTTTTGCAAACCAGATTATTTGGACCTCTAGCACGTACTGTAGAGGTAAGCCAGAATGGCAGATGACATGGATTGAGTCTCGATTTGTTTTCCGTTCGTTTATATGGAAAATTAATCGAGACTTTTCCTTGCCAGCTACCATTCTAGCTTGGCGCTACCGTGTGTGCTTGACTAGTATGTTGGTACACGGTCGTCTGCGTAGTATTCGTAGACAGTCTAGCAATTTTTATTCAATTATTTCTCCAGTGCAGGTATAGTCAATTACTCACAACGGAGATACGCAACACGTAATGCTCAGAACTTAATTAAGGCTAACTATGCTCCTTTGAGTTAACACAGTAACATATATTCGATGGATTTTGATTCGTTTTAGAAAATTTGTCCCAGAAAGCTAAATACAAATGAATTTTTGATTCTCTACTTTGATGTCATTCCTACAGCGTTTGCCTGCTTTAATAAAGGGATTGCTTCTTTAATCCTTTGACTAATACATAAAACAATGCCAGAGTATCACCAGAAACTAGAAGTAATTAGTTTTCAAGAATCGATAATATGCCTTATAGATCATAGTTTTGATAAACTTTAAATACTATAAAGAACTATATACTTGTAGGAGCTATTTGGGGCTGAAGAACATCCAAAATTGAATATTTTCAAGCGTTTTTAAGCGCTTTTTTGAGCACGGTAAACCCAGAACCAAAGAAGCTGAAGAAAAAACAGGCTTTGTTTTCAACGGCATAATGCAGACAACTTCACGTTTGCAGCAATTTTGCAGAATCATGACTACGAATGGGATAACGGCAGAAAAATGATGAGTAAATAGGCGAGAAATATTGCATAAACTGATAGCATAGGGCGAGGGCACAGGTGATGCCAGCACAGCAAGACTATTAACAAGTACTGGCATTGCAGAAAACCGAGGAGAACGCGCGTTTGTTTGTAAGCGCGGTGATGGAGCGCCGCTCGCTGACAGTTAATTTACGAATATGTAGCTAATGCAGAAAAAGGAATCACCATAAGGGTATTCCAGGGGGGAGGGGCAAACCTAGACTGCGGTTGTCTGTACAACATCTGTCGTAGCTTTCTTTTCTTGATTGTTTTTTATTTGCCCGGATGAGCAGCAAGTCCCACCAAATAATCTAATCCGCATGGCAACACCCCCTTAGACCCTTAACAACCACTCCATGTGCTCTATGCTGCTACACATAATTTGTAACAAAAATTTCAATTTTTTCATGCACCAAATTTTGATTGATTATTTCATAATCTTCACTCCACTGTGGTCATAGCAAAACTGCCGACCAAAAGGGCTAAAGAAACTAAAGATGGTGTTTTCATATTTTATACATCTTGTGACATGTTTTGTACGCTATTCCCAACTACTTTCTCCAAAACCTTCCAATAATAACAACTGATAGCCAGATATGATAATGATGATTTTAGTGCTGCCATGCACCACAAAAAATGTTGATACCTTTGCTGCTGTCTGAACACAAATGTTTACATATGGAAACGTTTTACTCTTGACTATTTTAGTAGCAATAACTATAACGAAAAAGAAGTAGAAGAAATATAGGAAAGTATACACAGCAAAGTAAAAATACATGCTAATGCTAATTAAGTTTCGTGAATATAACGCGAGCTTCAGTCACCATGATCCAAAGTATCGTAGGTAGTTCACTTTCTATAGAACGTCAGATAACAGACGTATACTACCTCAAAGTTCATCGACTGAGAGCATGAAAAAGAAACGGTTCCGATTGCAACACACAGTATTCACAATCTTGCAACGTTAGTGTACATAACCAGGATCAATTTGTGCTATAAAGAAGTATGTCCCTCGCAAAAAAACCAATCGACTTGGAAATCCAACTACAATAGCAATGTAATCAAATTGAGTGCTGTAAATGTTACAAGAAAACGAGAAAATCCCATTCAAGGCAAACATTGCAAACCTTTTCCAATTACGTGTCCTTCACATAGAAGGTTATGTACGAGTTGAACTGACAATTGAACTTGAGTTGGTATCATCACATAATACTAAAATCCAAATCACGGTGTGTGGTGTCCGGACACTGTATTATTCTTTTATATTTACAGCAATACCCAAATAACTTTCCCCCAGAGCTACGCCGCCCCCCCCCCCCATCCCTTACCGCTATCATCGCAACCTTTGTCATATTTTTGACTAGACAATACAGTTCACAAAGCTTTTGGTTTAATATATATAATAAAAACTGTTTAATTCAAACGGTCCTAAAGACTACAGGTGGCAGGTCAAAGGTCAAGCATATTTGGAATTAATTTTAATGTAAGCATTTTATGAAATAAAATATATACCTACACATTCTTTATGCTGATTACAGAATAATTCGAAAATATATATATATCCATTTAATGTAGGTACATATTTAATGAAGGAAAACCTTCAGTCCGATCACAAAGCCCCACCACACTGAGTGTGGTGACAATTCACAAACACAGTCAGCATGAATAATTTAATATCAACCTTCTCAACATGACGTCCGGACTACTATTCTTGTCGGAAAGAACTGAATTCCATGAACGCTATGGCCTCTCTTCCTCTCACGTCATACCTTCAATTACGTAATTGCACAATATGTTTTATAAATTGATTAACCGCTGAGCTGTTTTGAATAAATTGAGCTTTCAAACTAATTGTAAGTATTGCATTTACTATGTGATGTGTTTCTACTATGTCCATATCCAAAAGGGTTTGAAATAATATATATGATATTTATAAATTGAGCTGTATGCCTCATCATTTTGTTATTTTGCGCTGCTTATTCTACACAGTCCATGATCCCCAAAGAAATAACTTTAAGAACTAATTAAAGCAGAGGGATTGGTCCATTTGTTTTACATAAAAATATCTACATACATATTTAAATAAATATGATGTGTTTAAGAAATTGTACAAAAATCGTTTCGTATCAACTGACTATTTATTACTATCATAGCTTGTTACCACACTGAATAGTTGCTGGATCTCCTTCAAATACAATACAAAATACCACACTGAATAACAATAATACAACTGGCTTTTAATTGGGAATTTGTGCTGTTGTTTCGAATTGCATGCTATGACTTTGGTCTCCAAAAAAGTGAGGTAGCTTCATCCATGGATAATAGTAATAGCAAGTAGATGGTGAGGTGATGGGTAGCACTTACTACAACAAACATCATTCGCAGTGTTATGTTCACTTGACGAGTAAGGATTGTTTCATATTGGTCGTAATAAATTAACCTAAACTAACTAGGACCGCCAGAGCCAAAATCGACTTTAAGTTCTCTTCAAACTTATCTAATGGGTTGGAGAGAAGTAAAGTGAGATGGAGGACATGACTTGTATTTTAGTACTCTCGTTCCAAGGTACCCCTGACTCAAGTACTGTGCGTGAAACTCGTCTAGGTAATAATATTCGTACCCTTGTGTAGCGTAAGTGCGAGTAATATTACAAGGAGGAGAAACTAATGCGTGATGCTGAAGGTGTGTTGGTGTTGGGGAGTGTTTTCTTATTTCGCTCGTGAATGTATATTTTAGGGAGGAGGGAGATCACCGCTGAAGAGTCTCACATAAAGAATGCATTGGATGGTGGGTGTGCGATGAATTTTTAACATTTCAATTTCGTCTCGTCTTTTCCCAACTCACTACACGCTGCGAATGAGCATCACGTCTATGTCTACATGTATTCAGTGTGAGTGGAGGACGAAGGTCTTTTTTACACGTACCGCACCGCAAACAAACTGAAGATTTCTCCAAGAAGCACACTCGCATAGTTAAGTAGGATTAAGGTATTGTTCAGCTTTATCATAGCAAAAGTTTTGTTTAATATTCCCATTATTTAAATTATTTTATTTCTATTTTCTACATCATTTTCACAGGCCTACCTCCTCTGATTTCATTCATATTTTTAGCATTCCTGTTTCTACTTTGTAGTTGATGAGATACAGACCTAACAATTTCAAACATCAGTACAAAGGTGGCCAAAACCAGTGCCTAGCCTTGCCTTGCCTAACCTTTATTTTTGAAAAAATGTGGAGCCCATACCTAATAAGCCTACCTAATTGAGCAATAGCCTAGCCTAAAGCCTACCTATTTTTTCAATTTTTAGAGAGCCTAGTTTAGCCTACTTTTTAAAATTTCACCAGCCTAATTCTCAATTTTTACCTTTTTTCATGATAAAGTGTTAAAAAGTATTAGATGTTTGTTTTTATGATTACTTTATTTTTGATGCTTAAAGAAAGCATAAATACACGTTAGATCGCGCATACTGTTATGGTTACGGTGAGTTTTAATAATTTCAATACTTTCAGTCGTTGTTCATGGTAATGCAATATGCTTGACATTGCTTTCGCAGTAAGTCGTGCCCATCGGGCTCTTCCAATAGAACCAGCGCAGCGGCAGATAAAATTGTCGCAACCTAAATACTTGCTATTGAAGCGAGTACATAATATGAATCAAGATATAAATTATTTATGTCAGTGATTCAAAACTATTTCATTATGAAAATGCATCGAATAACATTACGCCAACATCAAATAATGCCAATACGACTTTATGAAGCCCAATTGGTCTCATTAACAGTCTAAAAAACAAATTAAAATAAATTATCTTCATACCTAAAAGGTTTTTATTTCAGGCCTTATTTTAGGCTCGTTAAAGAGGCCTAGCATATTGCTTGCCAAAAAAGTTAGGCCTACCTTTAGCCTACTCCCTATTTTAGGGCCTATTTTTAGGCTAGCCGGCGATGTTTGCATTCGCATGAATGATCAAATGAATGAAATGAAATAGTAATCCTATCCTAAAAGGGCCTACTTAAGGGATACTCACTACTCACTATAGTACTCTTACTGAACGAAATTAAAATATCCTGTATTAATAGTAAAGCCTCCGATTAAATGTAGTGATAGTGAATTGGAAATAAACAGAAAGAAATAATTTACAAGAAAATCGTCTTTAAATTCTCTAACTATTCTCAGCTCAGATTTAACTATATATTTTTCTAATCTTAAGTTCAAGTCAACTCAATTACTCTATGATTATTTTTATTTTAAGTTACAAAACAAAAATAGGAGTACGACAGTAAGTAGTCTATATCAGTATACTAGTTGAACTAGAGTTAAGAAAACATGAACCACTATACCTTGTCAAGTGTACTATACACTCGCACCTTCCTAGTGGTTCACATAGCAATGTTGTATAGAAAAACAGTAGGTTATATACCCTTGAGGTTAAGAACCAAAGCTGTATAAATAAAAATACATACATACATACATACATACATACATACATACATACAACAAAAATTAGGAATTTTAAGGCTGTGAAATTTTATACACATAGTAGCAGTAGCAGTAGCTGTAATTTTTAGTGAACTATGTAACGTTTATTGACCAATTTTCCCAATTATAAAATGTTTTACAAGTCGATAGTGAATCAACAAAATGAAATTAGTCAGATGTTATGTTAAATTGCTTGTAAACAATCGCTATCGTAGTATTTTGGTTTACAAACAGAAATTATAAAATTGAACAGACAAAGATATGGAAATGTCTGGTAAATGGTGAAGGAAAGTTCCACTTCAAGTTTACCTGCTCATTAGTAAAGAAGGTCTTCAAAAAATTGTACGCCTCATTTTACATGTTAGAAATAATTCAAAGTATGATTTGACATTGAAAACTATCCTTCATTACATTTTCTGGACGATCTCACCACACCAACTTTTACAGTTAGGGGAGGACGTGGAGTGAAAGTTTGAGAAAGAGAAAGAGGGACGACGCTTTCAACATGATTCTCCGCTGTCTCCCCCCAGGCTGTCTCTACCTCTATTGTATTTACAAACTTGTATATATATTATACAGCTACAAGAGAGAGTCTGAGATGTCTGCCTCGGGGTTCCCACTTTCTTTCTTGATGCTGTAGAACATTCGTGGCAAAGTCTCATACACCGCTCTTCACCGGTCAATACATACATATTATTCCCAAGCAATTCCTCGGTTTCTCAGAACTATATTTTATATAGCCCTCATAGTATAAATACACGAATGTGAGTGACTTTAGCTCCTGTCCACTTGCTAATAAATACATATGGGTATAGTTTTGAAGAAATAAGTTCAAACTAGCGACATATTTCTCATCTCGAGAAGGAACAAAGACAGGCTGTTTCTCTTCCACAAACTCTCAGCAACATTCTGAAATAGGAAAGCCATTATCTATTATTCCAAGTTCCCAGTCAAAATATATCAAAATGGTGTATAACTATAATCAAAATCTCCAACATCAACTACTTTTCCATTGTATGACGTTTTACTGGAGAAGAGGGCTCATAGTGGAAGAGGGAACAGAATTTCATGTGTCTCAGGAAAAAAAAGCTTATTTAAATGAGATAAATAGGCGAAGGGTTCCAAAGAAAAAACAATAGGTTCCCAGACCTGTACATCCATAGCTCTTTACTCTTTTGTTAACCAAAACATGCATTTCTTTTTTCAACCGGCATCGGCATGAAATACAATATAAGTACACAAGTGATCTGAATGATTGTCAGTATCCGCGGCTTCCTTTTCCTTCATCCTCGAATAACATCCTATCCTAGGCGTGTGTGTACGCTTGTCCATATTTTCCTTATTGCATTGTATTTTATTTGAATAATAAAAACTGAATTTCGCAGCTGAAATAAGATTTTTAAAATAGAAAAGGTTTCATTCATGAAAATTTAATTATGCTCTCAACTTTTGCGAGGAGTATTTTCAAACATTGAAGCAAGAGGACACCAATATTTTACGTTTTCATCTCGTTATGCTCAATGCTCCTGGATTACATTATACTTTTCCTTGAATGTCTGTAACCCGGTTGGACGGAGCAGCTAAAAGATTTTTGTAGCTTACATCATATTATTACATTTACGCTCATGCACACTGCGCATCTCCAACGTTCAAAGCAAGTGTACCTATCTACCTACCTTCACCTTACTTCAGAAACTTCATACGAATACTATAGAATCAAGTGAATATGGTAGGTGCGTAGTCACAATTATTATTATTTCCCAGCGCGCAAGCATTTCCTATCCAAAAATTAAAAATCGGCACTGTTCCAGTGTAGTCACTGTTCAGTTAAAAATGTCCAATATTAAAAGGTTAACTAAAATTTAATATCATCTAGAAACTGGAGTGCGAATTACGTTAGTTAATTTCTATAATTATACCTGTTGTATCGAGATAAGTATATCAACAAAGCACATCACCCCGTGTTATGAAAAGCAAAGTACAACAGCGTTTAAAGTTAAAATTACCTAGGGGGGAGTAATGTATAACGATGTGTGAATGAATGAATTTGAATTCAACTATACATCCCTCAATTTCTGCCTACTTAATAATTATTTTCGAATCTGTAATTGACTCCTAGTATTCTTACCTGAGAAAAATTATTAAAACATTAATATATTAGTATAGGCGCAAACCAGGCATAACCTTCTACATGCCTCTCAATTTAATCAAAAAATAATATTTTAGGTAATTTATTAAATTCTATCAAATTACTAACTTTGTTTCGGGAAAAAGGGAAAATTCATAAAAATACAATGTTAATCGATGTAATAATTATCGGTAATTGATTTTGATGTTATCCGCCTCTAGGAAATCTACCTGACGGGGGCTAATTTATACTCCTCGGCCATTTTAAATTAAATGCTCTGTGTTCACCCATGCATGATATTTGATCGTGGTAGGGGGTATAGCGCCTTTCACAAAATCGCACGTTATCACGTCCGTAACGTAGCAACAGTTTCTTTAATTGGTCTTTTAAGACTAAAAGACTTATTTTTATTCCTACCTACTGATATATACTTAATTTATGTTATATTTGCAATTCTGAACGGAATAAGACATGCAATACGTTGATTATTTTTGTTCGGGTTTTTCGGAAAAAATGAAATTTGAAATGGAAGTTCCAGCGGTGTCTAGGCAAACTATGAACATTTACAATTCTACTACAGTCACTGCCATCATTTTGATGTATAAATTAATTATAGCTGCAGAGATTAACCACTGAAAATTTTAAGATTAAAGTTTTACGGAAAATTTAAATATTCTAATTTTCAAAAATTGACGGCTATTCTTAATCTTACGACCACCATGGCAAACAAAAAATAAGGGCCGAAGCCCTTTATTGTTCATAATATATAATGTACATAAATGCTGAATGCCAGGTCGGTAGGGATGCTTGTTACATGATGTCTTTTGAGCAAGCGCGACTGAACGCACAGTTACCAAATTACGAATTAGCTTTCACTACTACCACTGCACTGACTTAATTGCATCACACCTGGAACAGTCCCACCCCCTACATGTGACATTATTACTTGCGGCGTTTATTTTGCTTTCCGTCTTTCAATAAAAAATAGTATTAATAACCTCGTTAAATCCATTGTAATTCAGGAAAATGGAAGACTCACTCAGTGAAAGGAAAATAGAATGGATCATTTTACACGACATACTCATTTGCAAAACAGAGCCACCGTTACCCACAAAGCTAATTTAATAGATCCAAAAAGTCATTGGAGGACAGTGCTAAGTTTGTTCTTTTGAATAAAGCTATCTTTCTCTCAAACGTTTGATTAAAATACAATCTGTTTTCCATTACCACTTGATTTGAACTGTTTGCAGAACGGAATAAAAAAATCGTGGGATGAAAGCAAGTGTACGGAGCTAGTCAGTAGTGGGAGGCTATTTCTAATAAGATGGAAAAATAGGCGTCTATGAAAATGCCTGATTTTAGAATCTGATACCCTGGAAAATTTTATATTAATCCAAATCTGCCAACATCATTAACTGTTCCTAATGTTTAGAACTTTAAGTTATTAATATAACCTATCTATTCCTTATTAAAAGCATAAGCGAGTTTTAAAATATTTTTGATTCGTATACTGACGAGGGAATGGTCACAACCCATCACGCCCAATCAGCCCGATATATTTTTTTTTAGAAAGAACATGTGAAAAAAAGTAGGGTAGCGCAAATTTTATTTCAAAATGGGCCTTCTGTTTGGCTACGGGATTTTTTAAAATCCTAAAATAGCCCATGTTAATCAAATGGACGCCATATTTAAATGCATTAACATGGGCTATTTTAGGATTTTAAAAAATTCCGTAGCCAAACAGAAGGCCCATTTTGAAATAAAATTTGCGCTACCCTACTTTTTTTCACATGTTCTTTCTAAAAAAAATAAATCGGGCTGATTGGGCGTGATGGGTTGTGACCATTCCCTCGTGAGTCCATTGGGCTATTTTTTTAGTGTATAACAATGTCAATTTTTTAAAAAATAAAGTTGTCATTATATTATATACTACAAATACCGTCATCTCTAGGTAAGTAACGCACTGAAAACTCTTGCGACAAATGGTCTAATCAAGTTGCTGTTCAGTCATTGCTATTTTTTATTGGTAATGATTAACTTTATTTAATAATTTTTACTACTGTTTTAATTAAGTGGTAACAAACTAGCGTATAGAAATGTAAAGTAGTTAAGTTTGGGTTGAGAGTCACGATATTAGGTATGTATGTATTTTGGGAAAATAGGAGGGCAAGGTATATACTAGGTATAGTAGGTATATTACGCTACCTTTGAGAGGTAGGGATGATTTAGGGAAATTGCTTTTTTGCTGCTTCACATATGTATAAGAAATAGGAAAGCCAAAATACTGTACCTAGGATATAGGAGATATTGGCAATTTGCTGAAGCTATGTATTGTAGGAATAGGAAACACAGGTATGCAAACACCTTGCCTATATTTGGACCGAAGAAATTAAGTATCTAATTGTAAGTCTGTATTATTACTATGTACAATTGCATGTTCGGTTTGTATGCAATTCGTAGTTAAGTAACATTCCAATAATAAAGAGGAGACTTTTTTATTTTAAAATAGGAATTAACGAATTAAGGGCTTATACAAGCCAATTTTTCACTATATACTGTGTATACCGATATACCAAACTACTGCATGTCATTCTTTTTCCATTTTAAAATTTTGTATTACTTATAACTACTTATAAATATTACAGGACTTCATACAACATAATTAGGTATATTCTTAAGTATTATCTGCATATTCACATACTACATTACTTCGAAGAATGAATTGGTACCTGCTGTTGATTTGTTAGAATCTCGGGAGCTATTTCAATCTGTTTATTTAATAAACTGTCTATGGATTTCACTCAAATCTGTATGCGTAGACACCTGGGAAACTCATGTAGTATTATAAGCTATGTAATTTTAGTGTCAATTTATATTATATGTAAACATTTGAGTTTTTAAAGAGCGTTCTTACTCAAAACGTGAAACCAGCGTAGAAGAACACAAATGGTGTATTATTTGTTTGTGCTACAATTATTGCTTTTGTCGAGATTAAATTAGTTTATTTGTCCATGTTTGCATTTCATATCGATTTACAACTCGAATTTACTGAAGTAAACAATTTAAAATGTGCTTTCCAGAAAAACACTAAGATTAGGTACTCAAATAGTGTCCCCGCTGCGCTATCTCTGAAACTCATCAATTTGCAGCTATTTGTTAAAGCTTGCACTTGGAACTCCTACACGTTTCAAAAGTGTATAAAAAACAATACAAAAACTCGACCAAATATAAAATATGTAGGTACTTCTAGTCTGTTCATTAATATGAGAAGCAGTTATTTATTTCACTCACATTACACTGTATATTAACTTCTTGCAAACAAACAACCAGCAAAGTACACAAAAGCGAGATTATCTCGACAAAACATGGGACTAAATTCTTCCAGAATCACTGAGACAGAAAGAGATATATATAGATAGTAGATTGAAGGTTTTCCACCTGATTTCCCGAAAAATCAGAGCAAGAACAACAGTGTACAGATAGAATACGCGAAATATTATTTCCACGTTTTGCCTATGCTTGAATCCGAGAATGACCAGGACTGTGATGTTCCCACGACCAATCCACGAGGAAGACTGAACGACAAGGAAGATGCTGCTGCAGTGTACATTAGTCCCGAAGTTAAGATTAGAAATTAGAAGGGATTCTACTGTGCGCTTTTACTGCGCTTTAGATGATGTAGATGTGCTGAAACGGAAACGACTGAAGGGTTGGATGTACATATACGTATGGACTTAAGCTTGTTCATGGGCTGCATACGAGATGTTTGGGAGATCACTGGAGCGTACTTTTAGAGTTCCTGAATACCTACAGCTTCCAGAATCTCTACAATTCCTCGTTGTCGGCTTCCTCATTCTTGTCGCATTTTAAATACAACTTTCTCAACAGCACAGGATGTCTACGGTCTTTCGTGCTTTTTATTTTTAACTGCATAAAAGCTAAAGGGAAAGGTGTTGATTTTTATGAAGCGCCTACTTACCTATTTATGGATCAGAACCATAAGGCCATTGCTATTTGTCTACTTTGGTTTTCAAGTCAAATTTTAGGCAAACAATTTTTAAGAACTGATTATATTGTTTGTTTTAATAATTATGACAGTGTTATTTTGCAGATTCCGTTGAATACGTTTTCGTGAAAATAAAACGTGAAATAGTTAAGTTTTAAGAATTGTGTAAATCCGGCGTTGGTACTGGGAGTATGTCCCTTATAGCCGGATTCCCTTTTAACCGCAAAAGGGAATTCCCCTGCAACCGGACACAATACATAATTTAGATGCCCATATTTGAAACTCTTTATTTAGTTAAAAGGACAAAAACAAAACCTTTATTCAATATATACAAATTAATTGAGTTATTTCAAACAGTCAGTTAAGGTAGCTAAACTAGTAGTTTGTTTCGTTTCTTTTTTTATTTCGGGTGTGTAAATTAGAAAATGTTGAGTCGTCAGTATTTGCCTACGGTAAAAATATTGTTAAACTTCCTGCATCATTTCTAAACCTATTTAAATAATCAATTAGTTATTTATTTACAAGGTAACAAACCACGTGTAAATAGTCAAGGACAATCAACATCTCACTAAGACTGTAATTCTTTCTTTCTTATGCTTCCCTCCACTGCATTTTTCGTTCAGCCTTGTCTGTGATTTTTTCACTTTCTTGCTTAATTTCACTTATTTACTTACTTATTCGACTCCGGCTGTGCATTTCCCTTCGTATTTTTATTATTTTTATTAAAAACTCATTATAAGTTACCAAAAATTCGAAAAATGGTCTAACATTTGACCCTTGTAACCGGATTATCCCTTACATGGGTTCCCTTGAACCTGGATAATTTTAACAAGCAAGCAAAGCTGCACAACCAAATATTTTAAACTTGTCCCTTTAAACAGAATTTCCTTTTAATCCGTATTTGAATTTTCCGCGAAACGTAAATCATTTTAATTTCAAACGGTTACTCTGTGTAGCTATGGACTATGGACAAGTTATTCATCAAACTAACGACAGTGGCTTAGTGCCAGTATGGACACGCTGCTATGTGCTCCATACTGTCCAACGTAGAGACTTAGAACTTTAATTAATTTATCTTTGCCAGTCGTACCCTGACCATTCGTAACCTGGTCCCAGTCGTACCCTGACAATTCGTACCTTGGTCCCAGTCGTACCCTGACCATTCGTATAGAGTTTAGGTAATGGAACCAAAACCAATTAGCATTGTTGAGTGAGAATGTTGTGGACGTCGTCAGTCTGAACTAGTTTTTGCCGCTTATTGCAAAGTCTCCCTGATTTTAGCACAAATGTTTCAGCTACAGGAGCTGGTTTAGGTAGTGGTAGTGCTGACTGCTGATTCTTGCGAGAGGTACTGCAACAGCTGGTATTGCTTGGACTGGTTGCGTAATTGGGTGAGGTTTCTGTAGACGTGACTTAGATTTAAAAGCAGACAAGTATAGCTCGTTTAAGGTAGCGTAGTTTACTTACTGGTGTTACTATGGCTTGAAATGTGTCGTAATCGTCCGTCCAATAGGATATATTTGTTTTGCATACCTACAATTTAGTTGCACTGCCAACAATCGGCACCAAAATTTTATTACAAACATTATTTCGCATGGGGTACGAATGGTCGACTGGGACCAGGGTATAAATGGTCAGGGTGCAACTAGGTAGGATGCGAATGGTGAGGGTACGACTGGCAAATGAATCCTCAAAAATAGCAAATACAAAAATTTCAGTCTTGATGGAAACTTATAGTTTGTATTTTTCGAAACCTTAAAAATGATTTATCGGATGGCCTATTCCGGCCAGAATTGCAAAAGGTTGTAAAAAAAAGGATATATAACTGAACTTTTCACAAGTGGTACAAATAAATTGTGCACACTTATGATTTGGAGGCGAATAGTTACGAGAATAATATACTAATGTATTGGTGCGGCAACCGAAAGTGAGGTCTGGCAAGGATGAAGCTGCCGTTTACTTGCATGCAAAATTTATCCTTGCTAGACCTCACTTTCGGTTGCCGCTACTGTACTTTCACATTTTTTTGATAAATACACGCTCCATATAAACCCTAACTGAAGTTCTTCTAAAAATCAACTGATGTTAACACCAAGTGAAGTCTATTTCGCTCTTCTCAAGTGCATCATGAGATGATTCTAGAATTTGGAGTCAAATACAATTTAGTTGCTAGGAAACATTTCACACTTGTGGTATTCAGTAGTCGCTTAGGTGATGTATGCCAGAAATAGTGAGGTGAGTCGTGAATGTTTACGAGATGATGTGCGACGCAGAGATGTGCTTTCGTTGAAGTAGTTAGATGCTCCTCGACATTGAGATGCGCTGCAATTATTGTGATATTTGGAGGGCAGTAAGGGTGCCCAAAATCCCTCACCCAGTTGATGTCAGTCTGGGGTAACAAAACCGACTTATTCACTAGTGCAGCATAGTTGGACATATAAAAAGGGTTTTTTAAAATATTTTTTATATTAATATACACGGAATGCTTACTACTTTTTTCCTTATTAAGGTTTTTTTTGTTCTTCCAAAACATTGGCTGTATGATTACAAATAGTTTTACTTTAAATTCAAAATTTTAGGATATCAATTACTAGTAACACAGTCCTGAATCAAATGATTCCACTCGTATATTCTATTATCCTCGGCGCTTGATATATGTCGCGAGGGCTTCTTCGTTTTTCTTTAAGAAAATTATGTACTGTTTTAGTTACTGTAATATGTTAAGTAGAAATTAAGCAAAATTCTCTATCTACATGTACTGTTTTCAGGATTGATTAAACATTTTTATGTGTCTCTTTTGTGTATGTACAAGTTAAATACGAAACAAAGAAATAAAAACCCCAAATAAATAAAAAAAATAAAAAATTTTAGCATCCAGTTGCACGTCAAAACTTACAATCTGATTCAATACAGGTAAAAGCTTTAGTTTGTGGTCAGCATTTAGATGAATTATTGAGTACGTACTTAGATGCTGTTCAACTTTAAAATAAATGACAATTGATTTTAATTTTAATACTCACAATATGATGCATTGAGTAAACTACTGGTGACGTATATAGAGAGATCAAAAGGAATCAAGACAGCTCAGCAGACACAAAATAAGCAAACCAGCATTGCTGGATTTTGTTTAAAAAATGTTTGAGTATTGTCATTTCATTAACTTAGGAATATTTTAGGACAATGTGTACTAGATTCTACGCATTTAATTAAGTAAAGCGAATACAAAATATTCATGACAAATTTTCATAGCCAACATTTTTGTATTTCCTGAAACATTGTAAAAGACAATAATAGGCTAAAATAGCTGTACAGTAGATCCTTACTTATATGATGTAATTAAAACCAGACCCCTATCATATACGAAAAAATCATAACATTAAGGTAATTTTTTTATTCCCGTATGGTTAATATATAGAATATACGTTACAAGGTCTTTCCTTTTAGTTAATAAACGCCTACTGGGTTTAAAATCAATTAATGTAAAACAATATCGATGTATATTTTTATCACAACACAACACCATAGTCAGCAGCTAACTGAGATTGTGAACACCGGTGTGAAAACTTGTCTAAAATTTCGAGTTTTTGGGCAATTGTCAAAACTGATCGCTTTCGTTTAGTACTCATTTTTACTAACCTTTTCTTAGCATCAAACACTGAAAAAAGTATCTTAAAAATAAGCTGCAATTAAAACTTCACAATTATGTAGTCTTCCTCAATACCAGATTCAGACTCTAGGCATGAAGTTTTAATGCCAAGTAGAATTTTTATTCAAAAGTGTCCCCGATGTACAATTCTGTGGACGTAAACCAAAGAACAACTCAAAATTTCCATGTAATACAACTTGGTATACAATCACATTGAAAATAGCAACATTAAACATAAATATTTCCTCCAATTACTAAAATTAAGAAATTACAAAACAAATATATGATACATTTTTTCAAAATTATCATAACATTGAGGTATCATAACTCGGATTTTGGTATCATAACATTGAGGTATCATAACTCGGATTTTGGTATCATAACATTGAGGTAATCATAACTTTGAGGATCACATAGGCGAGGATCTACTGTAGTTGTAAAACGTTAAGAGTGGATA
Organism: Dicyrtomina minuta; assembly: GCA_949802685.1. Taxonomy (NCBI): domain Eukaryota; kingdom Metazoa; phylum Arthropoda; class Collembola; order Symphypleona; family Dicyrtomidae; genus Dicyrtomina; species Dicyrtomina minuta. The sequence goes on from OX461810.1 coordinate 22,191,263, forward strand.
TGAAGCTGGAGCACTTTTTCAGACTTTTCCATTGCGAGTTTGACCCAAGAATGTTCGCTTTTACTTGCAGAAGAAAGACTTAGCAGTTCATCTAAGGTACTCAATCCTCTCGCATATTCTATTGAAAACTCTCCAAATCTTTCGTGTATATAATTCACACTTTCCTTGACATATCGAGCAGCTTCATCAAAGTTTTCTAAAAATATTTAAACGTCAATAATTAACTGGGAGATGATATGTGGAACAAGTTATAACTGACTTCACAATCTAGTATCTTCCTATCTTAAAAAAACAAGTTCGGAATTTTGAACGTTTTTTCACGTATTTATAGAAGAAAACGCTTATTGAACTAAAAAATCTCTGACGCTTTCTTACGATTTTGGCAATGTTTATTTTTTTAAAGCCAGATTATTACCAATAATACAAAAGTTAATTTGTTAACCAAGTTTAGAAAAAATTTGAATTTTTTGGGAAAGCGTTTTTGGAAATAATCTTATGGAAAAAAATAAGAAACTTGTTTAATTAAGAAAATTTGTACGAAATTTTAAGTGGGAACTGCGGCTGAAAGATGCAAAAATTTTAAAATTATGTGAGATCTTATTAAGCACTCAAAGAAAGCTTAATTTATGGAAGTTGATCTGTTTAAAATAGGAGTGTTACACGATGATTACCTTGTTAGTAAATTATAGTAAATGTTAGAATAAGCTCCCGGCGCTTACTAAATATTTCGGAGTGACAGCTCGATGCTTATTTATTTTTTTAAAGTTTACGGTCAAAAAATGAAACTAATTCGTACAAACGAACGAAGTGATGATGACTGTTTAAACAATTTATTAAATTTCCAATAAATAAGTTTTACTTTTTCGAACTGTCGCAGCACTTTACTGTTACTACCTATAAAGCTCAACTCGACTGACGAAGTCATGACGCAAGAAAGAATAGGAAGAAGATACAATCTTATGCAAGAATGCACGATACGGACACAAATTTATTTTTTTGTTTATACTGCCGAAACCTTCACATTATACTGCCACATACCCGAAAGCCTCTATACTGCCACTTTCCTTTTAGCCTATATTTATAGTATAAGTCTTATACAGTTACCGTATTTCCTCTGATAGTACGCCCCGCGTACTATCCAAACTCGACCCTCAACCCCCCGCGTATAATTAGAGACCCGCGCATTAATAGAAACCCGCGCACTGGCATTTAATAGTGTGTTAAATAGACCCGCGTACTATCCAAACTGAGGCGGCTACCCCCCGCGTACTATTAGAGACCCGCGCATTATTAGAGACCCGCGTACTATTAGAGGAAATACGGTATTTTATTATATTCCAACTTTGTAATTTCCTTATTGTCTGTGCTTATTACCTGCAGTAGCATAACATCTTCCAAGCAAGTCGCAAATGTGTCCGAAATCAGCATGGAATCCGTAAAGATTTTGTTTACACAATTTATAACCTTCGAGTAGTGCAGTGAGAGCATCCGGTACTTTTCCTTTGTCGACCAAATCTGTCCCTGCAGGCAGAGCGAAATATATAAGTCTCAATAAATATTTTATGCTATCTTTGCTTTGTTATGAAATTGTTACAAGTAAAACGGTTGTATGAGCTTTGGCTGAGTAGACTTAACTAAGCAAGCTCAGCCAATAATTTTATGCTAAAAAATTGATATTAGATGTGATTATTCTTTTATCTACTTACCCAATGTAATTAATTTATCTACACGTAATGCGGAACGAATTTTGGCTTCTATATTTCCAAAGGCACCGCAGTCTTGACACTCCACCAAAATTGATTTCTTGATAGGGTCAGGAATTACTGGCCCCGCACAAGTGCTGCACTTTAAGGCTTGAAATTTATCCTTGGTTAAAATTATTCAAATAATATTAATCAACTTATGCGAATGCCTATATTTCTTTCTAGGGCTAGATTTTATTTACTCCAAACATGTTAGTTCTGATTCCAAATGTAATATATTGGATTTGAAATTGACACTTTTTACCTGTCACCTTTTGGTCATACACTAGCACACTCTAGGACCACTAGTTTCATAAATTAGTTTTGCTTGCAAAGGTGGTGGAAATATAAACACACGTCTGCGCATTATTATAATTTACCTGACACCTGAGGCTCAACCCTAAGACCCTAATCGGAATCGATTCCCTCGAGGTCTTTTGAATTGTGACCTAGCTATTAGCTAGGAAGAAAGCTAAGAAATGCTTTTTTGAACAAAAACAAATACACAGCTGATTTTTGTTACCGTAAGCAGTTGTACCATTTTGCCCGCTTGGAAGCGCTGCACTTCTCTCCTGCTATCTGTCTATTGTTTCATAATCAGTTAGCTCTGGATATGTATTGTTGTGATATGTGCGATATTTTCGATAATTTCAAATTTGTAGTATTGATTCTTTCTTATGAGCTAGTTAGTCCCAGCCCGTAGTCCGTACTACCGGTGGCAAGGCACACTTAATTTAATAATAAATTTAATTTAAAAGTTATACATAGGAGAAATCAAAACTTTTTACACAGCGCATGGGTATTACATAAGGTAATTTTTGTCATTATTCTATGAACTTCATAGGATAACCTCAAGAAGAACAGAGTCCTTCCTTTAGTATCCAGTTCAGGATTTTGACTTTCTTTACCAAAAGAGCTGCGAGCCTTATGGCAAGCATCTTCAATCCTCTCTAGACCACTGTGCCACTCGTTTGCGATAATTTTAATCAATGCCATTGTAATTGCTCTATTGCATTCCTGAAAATAGAGCTCACTCTAAAAATCATCAGCAAAACAGCATCAGGTAGTAAGAAAGACTGACGCTACTAGGAGGGTAGCAGGTAGCAGAGTTCCCATAGCAATACCCTTACAATCCAGAGAGCAAGAATAAGAGGTATTAGAGAATGTGCAAGTAATGCTAAAAGTCTGCCAGATTGTTTCGTATAATTTGCACAACCTCTAATACCTCTAATTTGTGTTCTCTGCCTACAAACGAGGGATACAACCATACTTAACGCATTACCCTGGCCCAATCTCGAAAGTTCTACCAAACAACTTGTGCAATTTTTCTCGTTGTATTGGGATTTGTAAAATTCATTAAATTTATTGCTCACGCTTTCCTTTTACTTTCGCACCGCTAACTATTACTACTAAATATAACAGCATCCTGCATTTAGCATGAATTTGATATTTTGATACCCCTTGACCTCACGCTAGTCTGCCTTAAGAACTATAAACAATTTTTCAAAAGTAGACTTAATAATTACAATATTTTGTATTTCTTCCAGCATAGGGCAGAATTAAAAATAAACAAAAACTCGACATTAGTTTTTAAAAAGTGTAATTAATTATTGCGGTGTTCGATATTGAAATTCATACCACAAAACTGTAACCTTGTTCTGCTTCATTACTGCAAAAGGAGCAGTCACATTTAAAAAAGTACTGTTGGGCTAAAGCTTCTTGGCGAGCTTCTCTACGCATTCTTCTTGCATGTGGACCATAACAATTAAAAACTTCCGACCCTTTCTTGAGGTCAGTAGTCAACCTCACCACAAGCTGCCGTCCTTGAGTAAACTAGAAGTCCGGAATACATTTTATAATAAGGTTGCCTTATTGAATAATTTTAATAGTCTGCATTTAATATAAAGTATATCAAAATCATAATAAATTAAAGCTATTAACTGTAGAAGCGATGCAGGGTTCGCAGGAATGATTCATCATACTTGCGCTAGGGTAGATAGCACTGGCAATCCGAACTTGGTGCTCCTGAGAGGTGACAGGCGACACAACTGGGACGTCAAAATCTGTACAGAAACAATCCTTGAAACTATGCACTAGTGTTGTATTTCGTGCGAAATTGCTCAACCAAAATCCCATATACGTAATGCTTAAGCTTAAGCAATGCGTAAATGGCAGTTAGCACGAGCAATTGCGCACATAATACAACACTACTATGCGCTAAGTGGTATACATAAATATACTCTTTCAGTACACAGTTTCTCCAATCTAATGTAACGCCCAATACAATGGTTTTAGATCTGAGAATCTTTGCTGAAGTTTAAAAACACTCGGATCCAATCCAAAGATACTAGCATTCTCTGTAAGAATGCAACTGGATGTTTAGAATCACAAGGGTAGGGCGTTTATTTGAAATAACTATAATATAAATAAAGGGTAAAATGAGGAACACACCGCTAAACCTAACCAATACACAATAAGTCCCGCGGGGAAAACACAACGGAAATGTGTATACCTGATGCAATGTAAGTGATAGCGTGAGCATTGCAAATTAGTTGGCAAATATGCTTTAGTAATATTCCTCCAATTTTAAAAATATCCGCATCAGAAGCACCGTCCAAAAAGGTAGTATTTTTTAGCAAATGGTTTAGCAGAAGCCCAGCTGTCTTGAAATTTGATATAATAAGTACAATAAAATTAAGCATCCAAATGTTTAAATGAAGGATAATTATTTTAATAGTAACTACAGTAAGTCTTATCAGGAGACGTTCACAACATTAAAAATTTTGCTCAACATAAAAAAGAGAAAAAATATACAAATATATTTTTGATATTTGAGTTTGAGTTTACAAGTTAAACATAATTACTGATTTTTAATATATTTTGGTACATTTAAAGTCAAAAACTTATTACCAAGGAATACTGAAACAAATCTTCGCCAGTAATTTGGTCAATATGATCAAGTAGTGAAAATACTCGAACGTAAGGCCGCTCTCCCTTTTTAAAAATTTTGGCATCTGAAGTTATTTGGGTAGTATCCTTACACATTTCCACCATTTTCAAAGCCTCTGTTCTCCCGGCTACAAGTATGCACTTTAAGGCTAAATGAGCAATTCCAACCGAGTTTAGAATACTAAGAAAGGAACATTCGTACTTGTGGTAAGACTCCCACGCAATAAAATAGCAACTTTCAAGGCAAAATTTGACCTGAGAACAATGACTGCACCTGTATTGAGAAAAAAAATAGTAAGCGCATTTGACATATTAGATTACCATAAATTTTTCACTAGTACGGCCTACATTCTATACCCTACGTGCACGCAGGTAATTGCACATTACTTGCTTATTAATATTTACGCTGTAATAAAATTAGTAGTTTCAAAGAATCAGCAAAATATTGTCTCGTGTAGTTATGAAAGAAATTTTTAACTGAACACTTACGGAAAGAAGTAGTCATTTTGGAGAGTGCGGTGGCAGTGAAAGCAATGACTTTCATAAAATTCAGGTATAAGAATTGATGCAAACGGACTTTCGTAAAACAAAATATCACCAAATGCCAAATTCGCTGTACATTTAACATATCGCGTTTTATTCTGAGAATATTGTAATGCCAGATTTGCTGAAGCACCTTCAAACATTACATTTTCCTTAAACCCAGACAAATTGAATACGTCAGATTGTAAATCTTCATCTTCCTGAACATTATATTTGATATTCTCCTTTTTCGATATTCCATCTATTTCAGACTTTATGTTATCCAATTTGATTCTCTCAGCCTCTGAAAGGATTTTACATTTACTAGCTTCATGAAAGGAGACTTGAGCTTGATCAACTTTACGCAGCTTTAAATAAATATTCACTCGACGCAGAAGTAGTTTAACCTTTAGTCTATCTGGGTATCCATATGAAAAGGCTAGACTTATGTCTGCCAGTGAATTTTGTAAATTTTTAGTCGTTCCAAGCTCGTAATACGCTGCAGATCGATTTCCAAACAACAATGCAATGTTTTCGTTTCCTTCCAATTTTGACGTTGAAAATTTTACAAAACGCAGAGCTTGGTTGTAACACATTAAACTTTGACGATATACTTTTTTATGGAAAAAAATATTTCCTTCTTCCTTTTTTTGGATAGATCGCTCACTATTTTTTATTAACATGGGCTCACTACTATTGCATGTTGGACTAACTTCATCTAAATTCGGGTGCGCAACCCATTCGTCCAATTTGCGACTGAAAAAGCAACAGGATGCAGTATTACTCATTACTGTTTTATTTTATTGAATTGCATTACATAATATCATGTGAAGAATGAAGTGATTTTGAGTAGCCTTACTAGCATTAAATTACATAATGTATACTATCTTAATTTATATTAAGGTCTTTCTCATGCAGCATAGCATGCTGCATCTCATTCGCTTGATACTTGTAGAACGAAGGTAGAACAAAAATGACTGAAAACTTGATAAAACTTAATAATTAAATTACCGTATAATTTCATTGGAAAGAATAAATCTCAATCTGTCCTCATTTTTTGTACTGATGTTCTTCCCAAACGTTTGCATGTACTCTTCACATACTTTATGTGATACTTGGTACATCTTGAAAATGCACTTTAATTATCTTGAATTATTATTATTATTCAGGTGTCAAGTAAAAACCAAGCCAACGTTGACAACTTCAAGTTAGGTACAACTAAACAATAAGAGCAAATTAGAATCCAAACACATGATTTAATAACATGTGACATGAGACATATATGTAAGTGGATGTTACATATTGGTTAGTAAAAAAATTTTAAATCCATGTGCTACCATATATGGAGTAGGGTCGAACTTGAGGTAAATAACATTTTTGAAAATTCCCATCGGTACATCGCACGTGGAAACATAAAAGCAAAACAATGTTCAACAAGGGTGCAAACTAGTAACATATTTGGGATCGAAATCATCCAACTAGGAAGGTGATTTACCCACCTGACCACATATGCATGCCATTTAGATTGTATACATTCTGAGAAATTCGTTATAAAATCGAAATATGTTAATTAATCAAAACTGCTTAAGTAAATAAAGACAAGATAACATTTAAAAAAAATAAATTCAGTAATTCCGAACGCTCTGCTATACTGTAACAATTCTGTTTAGTTTTGATTCTTTAAAAATACTAATGTGAGTTTTACCGAAATATTTGGATTTTGAATATGAAAGTATTAAACGATTGCAACGTTATAGTCACTTAAATGTTACTTAATAAATACAGCGTTGTATTCGCAAACTGTTGGTCAACCTGTATTATTTCCTATTTTATATAATAACTGATAATAACTTAGTACTTACCAGGGAATGCCGCCGCATGTACTCTCTCGATTTTAAAAACAATTCCCATACTAAATTTGGTTGCACGTGGTTACTACAGATCCAAAGTAGCACGACTGTATTTTGCGCCGTTTGCTTACAATCACGCGCCAAAGTTCAAAAAAATCGATTTTTTGCAACTTTGCAACCCTGTAGATTCTACAATGTTCGTCCAATTTTCAAAGAATTTGAAGTTTTGTGATCTCTAGGACACTGTCTTAAAACAAAAATTAAAACTTTTATAATTATCAAATTTTTTAATTTTGTCTGAATTTTTTAGAAAACAAGTTTTTTTAAGGCACTCAAATACCCCTATTTAATTTTAGAAAATGAAAATTTTTTAAATTGTATATAAATTTTTAGATAATTTTACAGCGATCACAAAACTACAATTTTTTTGAAAATCCGACCAAAATTGTAGTTACTTTGGATCTGTAGTAACCAAGTACAGCCAAATTTAGTAAGAGTATTGTTTTTAAAAACGAGAGAGTACATGCGGCGGCATTCCCTTGTTAGTTTCAGTAATTATCTTCTTTTAAATAAATAACCGTCAACAATATTTCTACAATGCATTCGTTTGTTGATGAGCAATTAGCAATGACATAATTAAATTTGTCCTACGAAATCAGTTAATTATGTCTGTCATGTGGTTAGGCAGGGTTTGAATGATAGTTATACCCATGGAGCGTAATTAATAAGTGTAATCAAAAGTTTGGTTGTTGAGCAGGCTGTGAGAATATCTAATCACAGAATAGCACGACTAATTGTGGCCACTATTTTGTAATCACAATCACTGACATCTGCACTATGCATGGTAGAAACATTGTGACTTAGTATTTAATTGCTTATCACTTAAAGCGAAATCTGAATGTGTTTTAAAAGTAGCGGACTTACATGACTTATGGTGAAAGATGATACTTGGGAATCAATAATATTGTTGACGGTTACTTATTTAAAACAAGATAATTATTACTCAAACTAATCATAAGTACTATAAGCTATTATATAAAATACGAAATAATACAGGTTGACCATCAGTTTGCGAATACACGCTTAGAAAAATAGGAGTGAATTGACTACTTTACTGTTAATTTCTAACTACTTTCTTGTTACTCCGACATCCACAGTGAATCCTGTTAACCACGGTCAACAGGATTATGGTTAGTGATTTACAGTGAAAACTGTTGGACTGAGTATACTAAAACGGTGTTGGATCACGCAACACTAATCCTGTTGAACGATTTTATTAATTAAAAAATAACAACAAAAACTGGAATCGTACCCCTGGATTCGAACCCACACCCTCAAGAATACGAACCTGGCTCCTTAACCACTGGACTGCCACAACACATTAACTATGGATTACTAATTTAGCATACACATACAGTGATATAAATGCTTCAACAGGTTTAGTGTTGATTTAACAAGTTTGGTGTTGGGTTTTGCAACACCAGTCTTGTTGCATGTGGTTAACAGTTTTCCCCACCCTCAAAAATTTCAAAATTTACTACTAAACCTGTCAAAGTTAACAGCTTAACCTGTTGCCATGGCCTAACTACATTCGTGTCAAGATCTTTTCTAAGCGTGTACACCACTGTATTTATTGAGTAACAGTTTAGTGACTATAACATTGCATAATTCTGACTTAAAAAAGTTTTTTACAGCTTTTGTGCAATTTATAGGTTAGGCCGCCGTTTAAAAACAATTTTTTTTGTACATCGTTTTGACTCATGATTTGGATTTTTGTAGGGAATGTCTTACTTATTTGACTTTAAAATATATTTTTGTACATTGTTTTGCGTTCACGTTTTAAATCGTAGGGACCGAATGTCTTTCACTGAACATAGATGAGTTTAACTCACGAGTTATGGGCGCAGGGCGCAGCACTTGCACTCACACTCATTTGGTGAGTGCGAGTGTAGTATAATCCGCAACTCACTCATCAGTGTGAGTGCATGTTAGTTGCACTCACATCTCATCTTACAGTAGCAGATAGGACTCTCATTTATTTATATTATTTTTATAAATTCAAACAATACTGCGTGCCGATGCTTTATTGTACTGCTACAATCCGCGTAGAACTGCTTGGTTGATTTATTAAACTAATTAAACAATACAATTTTTAAAAATTACAAAAAAAAATATGGCTCTAGACATACTTGACTAAATCAAATAAAGGGGCGGTGAGGAGCGTCTCATGAGTGACGGCGTGAGCATCTTCTATTCGAAATGAGCACTCGCCAGGATAGGATGAGCTCGAGAGGCAAGTTTGAGATGACATGTTGGTGAGGGTGAGTGAATGCTACTCAAGTAGACTCATTACCTTCCTCCCCCTACCATCGTCATTTATGAACGACCCCATTACTATTGCTACTTTCATTTGCTTTTTTATCAATTTGTGTGCACTTGTCACTTTAAAATGTACAACATACATATTTCTTTAAAAGTCGTATTTCAGATCTGAGTGGCCTCATTGGATTTTTTAACAAGTGATAGTGAACTCGTAGAGAGGAATTTTCAAAAATATTAGAGTTACTTTACTGATGCACTAGCTCCAGGGTCAGACGAAGGAATTGGTTTTAGACATTAATTTGTTTCCATACAAAAAACTGCTATATTGATTTGGTGAAGTGAAATGTTGTATTCACACGTTTTGAGAAAGATGTTGAATATTTACTTTGCATGTTTTTTAAAAAAGTCAAAATATTCTTTTTACACGTTTTGAGAAAGATGTTAAATATTTACTTTGCATGTTTTTTAAAAAATTCAAAATATTCTATTTACACATGTTTTGAAAACTGCAAAATGTTTTGTTGTAATTTTTTAAAATTCAAGCAGCGCAGCGGTGTGGACTCGTGGACTGTCTGCGTTGGACCGTTGGACGCATTATCCAACCTTGACTGGCTCTGTGCTTATATGAACTTCATGATTTTGAAATCTAATTGAGTCATTATCGAGTTATTTTGAATCTGTACTAATTCACATTCAATTATGAGTAATCTGATTTATTAGGATTATTATTATTTATTATACTTGTCAAAGCGTTTTCAAAATTTGGGTATTATTGAATGATGATTCATATCATATCCATGGGAGAACTATGCTTTGTTAAAAATCTCCTGAGGCGTTGCAAAATTGTACAATGTAATTAATTATTTCGCCGACAAATGTAAAGGTTAACCTGTCACCATTTTCCATCGAAATGAAAATGTAACAATATCAGTTTTCTACTAAACAGCATGAACGTAATATGTGAATGATATTTATTTATTTTATGCGCAATATATCGTCGTGAAGAAACATTTTAAATATATACCTAACCACTTCAAATATATTTAAGGGATATCCACAAATTAGTGAAAGTTTGAAAATTGAGGGTTATTTTGTGACCCCGGCGAACGGTAATTAGTTGTAGAAATTTTAAAAAACAAAAAAATGTTTGAATTTGACGTTTCTAGAAAATAGCAAAAATATTTGAAAAAAAAAATCATGAAGTTTATAAATACGTAAGTACGGAGCTAGTGCAATGTGCAATGGTATCTTTAATCTTTTGAAAATTCCTCTCACTTGACGAGTTCACTGAGACTTATCACTTCTTAAAAAATCCAACGAGGCCACTCAGGTCAGAAATAAGCCTTTTAAAGGAATATACTGTACATTTTGAAGTGTCAAGTGCAAGCAATTTGAGAAAAACAAATAAAAGTATGTAGTAACAGTAATGGGGTCGTCCATAAATGACGTTGGTATGGCCAATGACTCTTATTACACATATCATCGGCGAAGAATCAAATCTGACTATCTCCTTTTCGTGCTAAAAGCGAAACTGACTATTACCATTTTTCACTAAAAGCGAAACGGACTATCTCCATTTTTCACAAAATACCATAACAGGAAGGTCATAAAAACTATATCTGCCAATGAAGTATGTTGGGAAGCAGTTGTTTGTGTTAAGGGATCGTCCATAAATGACGCCAGATAAATTATTACTCTTTAAGAACACACCTACTCTCTTTATCACAGATCAGCTGTAACTAGGCGTGTCATAAATACCGGACAAGACCCACACACGCTAAATGTGACATCATTTATGGACTACCCATTATAAATATTACAATCTTAAATGTATAACCACTGATTTTATCATTATTATTGATAATCTGATTCAATGCGTCAACCTGTTACTGACTGAACTCAGCGTAAACGTTCAAATTTTCAGATTCTCGTTTTCCAACGAGTGTTTTATGGTCCTGCTTGTGGTTTTCTATAGTGACTACTGCTTTCTGTATTCTTCATTTCTGGTTAGTTTTCAGCAGGAACTGTGATAATGTGCTCTCGCGTTCAGTTAAATGTTGTAGTGAGTGGAAAACGAATGTAATAGAATCTTAACATTTAGTATTTAGTTGCATCAATCATAAGTATTATATACTTAGCTGCGCTTAGTATAAAATGAGAACGATGTCAGGAAACAGTACGGTTGACGGTTGGCACATTGATTCAAGATAATCATTAACTAATGGCGACGGGAGGCAAGTGGGCTCAGTGGTGCACGGTGCACGTCGAGATACGGGCTGTCGATGAGTGAAAAGCATATGTAGTAATATATTTTGCATACGAGATACCCTAATCCACTTGTCTTCGCGGAACTGTTTTTTCTGCTGCCTCTCTATATGAGCTGAGAGGAGGGGAAAGAGAGCTATAGTTTGGGATGGACAAGGAAGTAAGAAGAGGCTACATGGAGAGCGACTACGGAGATCTGTGAACAGAAGCATGTACTCCCTGGAGTATGTGAGCATTCTGACCGTGACAGAGCCGAGTCTTAATAGAGGGAGAGTCCTCTTACTCAAAGTGGTACGCTTGCTAGAACTTGTACCATCCCTATACTGTATCCTCTCTTCCTCAATTCGATTGCACTGACAGAGGACGTACCATAGAAAAAATGTTTCATATAAGGTAGGCAGGTGTAGAGGTCAAAGGTCAAAAAAGGTCAAAGGAACTTTATTTGTAAGGGGTTTGGTGTTTCTAATCAATTGATCAGTTCTCCCAACACGAACCCCCGTGTGACTAGCTTACCCCGTACTAACACAGAGCCAAGTAAGCCTTTAATGACATAGGTCGCCACACATGTGGAGAGCCCGGCGTTTAAGATCAACTTTCTCACGAAAGAGATCCGAGGCTAGCGGGAATTGAACCCACGCCGTCAACAGCATTGGAGAGCCTCAGACGCTATGTCTCGCTCGGCACCACTGGACCACCAGGGCTCTCGGTGACATGGAGTCCACTTTGGCTATGATTTGACACACCACCATAGAGACTGAGGATACTCCGAGCACCATGGCCTGGGTAAATAATCAGTAAAACTGTCTCCTTAACCAGGAGCTAAAACCAGGGGTCTCACACAGCGCGACATTTAAGATAGTCTGTAATCAATAGGTATAACTTCCCAAGTAAAGTTAAGTATAATTTACACCGCAAAAACTCAAAGGGTACACTCAGACTTGTCTGTATAGTGTACCCCTGAGGAGTAAAGCGGGAAAGTAAATTGTTACGAAGTGTACATAGGCTTATGGCCTGAAAGTACGATACTTCTAACATACATACATACATACATTAACTAATGGCTAATGGCATAAATATTTTGTAATAATGACACGGCTTGTGATAGCTAAGCATTGATAGAGTAGGTAGGTTTTTTCTGAGAGAGCAATAATTTTTGTGACGTCTAAAGTAAAGTAAAAGTAATTGCTTTAACGTCACATAACGTTATGGACGACCCTAAACAAAAACGTTTACTTCATAACATACTGCATTGGCACATACAGTTTTTTTCTCCTTTTTATGGGATTTTGAGAAAAATGGAGATAGTCATTTTCGCTTTTAGCAAAAACTGGTAATAGTTTCGCTTTTAGCACCAAAAGGAGATAGTCAGATCTGAGTCTTCGCCGACGATATACATAATTATTTTTAATTTGTTTTACCTCAAGATACTTGATAGTCCAATTAATCCAGTCAGCAACAAAAGTAAAAAAAAGTATGTATCACTGTGTGAGAGATACACAACTTTATTAAAATAAACTTGACACTGGATCCGAGTCATGCATGCCAATATATTCCTCTACTCAGTCTACTCTACACAGATACCCGTTAAACTCCACCGGTCTCTCTTCTCTTGTAAAACGTAAAAAGTTTATACAAGAGAGCTAAAGTAAATTCAGCAATCTTTTTACAACCAACAAGTTACGAACGAGGGAGAAGGGAGACGATAGATATTATATCCACAAAAAAAACAGCTTTTTTCCTCTGTCTCTCTCCTTTTTTTAGCTTAGTGTACACGGTACTATGAAAGTATGTGTCACTGTGACTGTGTGAGAGATGACAACTTTATTAAAATAAACTTGACACTATGGTTTTTTGCAAGGTGAAGGTGTTGTTGCTGTACTATAGACTACAGCTGAGTAACTCAAAGTAAAGATTTTGAGAATGAGAATTTGTTTTAAATTCAGCGGTGTTGAATCCCGCTGAAATAATTATGAGGTGCAGATTTTAGACTTTAGACTCCCTCCCATGTCCCACATGTTGTAGGAAAAACTTTCATTTATAAAGTCATGGGGGGGTTTCTTCGGAAACTCATGCCCAACTTCAATAAATCATGCCCCCACTTCACACTGTTCCCTAAAGACCTTATGTCGCTCACGAACAGGTATGCTCCACTGGGGTCAACATTAGTGGAAGTTTGTGACTAATTTTTTTCATTGCAGCACATACTGTGAAAAACCTGCAGACGAAATTTTTTCGAAATCTGTACGCAGGATTGGCGCCAAAATATTTTTGATTTTAGCATTACGTAAACGGTAAAAAGCCTCATATTATTCATTTCAAAATAATATGTAGAGTGAGGGTGCCTAATTGTGGCCGGTGTCCTCGTTGTGGCCAACGGATTAAATCCGTGTTAGTTGAAAACCTTTGAAGCTCGAAGTTGCAGAATTATAAGATGGAAAGCCGAACTTTGCAAACAAAAATGCAATCTTGTTACACATCGACTCGTATCAGATATACAGCCGGTGGCCACAATTAGGACACCGGCCACAATTAGGTACCCTCACCCTATGTCATTTCTTTCCGAAATTTCGAAATTTATTTTGTCTTTTGTAGCCCAAACTATGCCATTTGAGATTTGACAGGCATCCTCGCTTTTGTTTGAGCGTTAGAAGCTGGTCATGCTACACATTTTTGAATTTGGTGCTTATAGGACACAAAACTGAAACGAGCAAACTAAAGGCAAGTAATAATTACATTACACACACTTTTTTCTGGCTCTGGCATAACAAGCTCGCCGAGCATTAATTAATAGCGCATTTAATTTTTGGCGGTAAGTTCAAATGCGTAAATTCAAACAATCAAGCGATACTTTTGGTGCGACTATAACAATGGCTAAGGGTGTCATATTAATTATTTTAACATGAAAACCTCAAACTGTCACACCACTAATTATACATTCAAACTATGCACGGTTCGCCCCCCCCCCCTCCCCCGCAGTCATTGCAAATGACTTGGCAAAATCATGACATGAAATTATGAACTAATTATTAGAATAGGGTAATTCTATGTTAATCAAAATTGAATGTGAAATAATTATTATAAAAAGCAATAATTAACTGGAGCATGAATAATTATGAATGAGTGTGCATTTGTGCTTGAAAGCTAAGACGCAGTTGTTCTGCAATAATTATTAATTCATGTTAATTATGCTGATGGAATTATAAATATAAATCGAGGAACGGTGTGGACCGAGGTGTAATTTGGAGAAGTTTGATTGAAGAGAAATCACTCTTGAGCCAGCCTTCCCAATCTTCAGTTTAAAGATTTACTATCTTCCTTTAAAATCAAAAGTCTATTAAATATCTAGTACTATACTCTGTTGTTCAGTATCTGAATCTCCATCTCAGTCATTTTAGTAGTACACACATCAAAATATACATAGCCACGAGTACACAGTACACCACGAGGAAGTTCACCAATTACAATAGTATCTTCTCCTCACTAGTACTAGTCAGTTTTAGTCGAATAGTCGAATCGGCCCTCAGCCCTCAGCAATAGCTTAAAAGGGGCACATTTGAATAGTGTAGGAAACGTCAGTCGGAGGTCGGAGATGCAGTGGTGTGCAAACCTCGCGCTTAAACTAATCAATCACATTGCGTCCCTTTGCTCAGAAATCCTTGATACCCCACTCAAACTTTACCACTGTGAAGTGTGAAGGAGCCCACCTCCTAGAAACGATACATCTATTCCGTCTTCAAAAATTCAAAATTTTGAACCCCCAGCCCCCGTTTTTGGGTATGTACGCCCATGTAAAAGGATAGGTAGGGATGGCTAATTCCCACTCCCTTTGTTGTATTCCCTCCCTGCGCAAAGTTTCCTTCCCTCCGCTCCCTCTAAATTCCCATTATTTCCTATAAATTTCCTTGGTTTATATTCCCTAATATAAGCAGGCGTGCTTGGGTGAGCGGTTAGGACTGCAGACTGTAACGAAATTTACAGTCTCAGACGCGGCTTCAATCCTCGGCCAGTGCTAATCGTTTACGGCTCGGTGTTGTACGGTAAACGTCACTGGATGGTTGATTGAAACCCAAACCCATTGACCACTACTTACTGTAGGGGCCTAGGGAATGAGACTTCTTTAATGTGGAGGAGGGGACGGGGATAGGTGAAAGGGTACAAAGACCGGGACGATCTAACGCGGTAGCCTCCTATTTCCTCACCCACAGTGACTGGTTGAGTCTGGTTGTATGAACTTCGGTTAAATCGACCCAATGAATAAATTATTATTATTCCCTAATATTCCCAGTTGCCTAGGGAATTTATTGGAAATATTAGAAGTTTATTAGGAATTTTCGGAATTTATAATTAAATCATATCGCATGCAATTTTATTTGTTTAAAAATGTCTATTACAAATATATAGCTTGTTTTTAAGCAACTTACTCTACTTTTTTTCACGTTAACTTTAGAAAAGCTATTTCGTAAACAATAAATATTGCGCTTAGCTTCCAGTAATAACTACGCTTAAAAATAATTACTTACTTTTAAAAATTAATAAATGTATTAAATTTCGTCTCTGTAATCTTTGTCGCAAAGTTTTCCGATACCAGCTCCAATACAGGGTTCGGAGGTGGTTATAACACGGTAAAACTGTTTATAACATGGTAAAACGGGCAAAACCCCTTAACTTATTCATTTTACACTTAGAAAACGCGGGCGTCGAATACTCACATTTGTACATGACCTAGATTAGTACTTGAAGTTTAGAATTATCTGCTGCATTAAATTAATTGAAATAATTATTACTACATAAAAATCTTTGGCTTTATCCGCGGGCCGTGGAGATGTATCAAGTGGGGGACTGCATAATTGAACTTGATGCTACATAATAAAGGAAAACGTTTAAATCGGCAAGGAAGGCTTTTCAGACCGCATTTACTGAACAAGTAAGCAAGTAAGCACTCATTCGTAGGCGAGATTTAGTAGAAATTTTGAGAATAAAAATTTCGTCTTTAAAAAAATGTGGTACATCTTTGGTTCCTAAAATGCTACTTTTTATTTTTATTAATAAAATTTCAAATTCCATAAACCCAGAAAAATTGGATATTGTTTTTTATAGGTCTCTAAACTTTAACTTTTTTGCACATCGGACGAAACTGTAGAAGCTCCTTTTTGAGAAAACATTATTTTTAAGGCCTATTTTTATAGACCAATTTTTTCGAAAAAATTCAAATTTTTGAATTTTGAAAAGTCCTGAAATTTTTTTTTATAAAATAGTCTAAACGTTAGAAAACATCAAATTTCGTCAAAATCGGATAAAAACAGTAGAAGCTACAGGGCGGCGAAGTATTAAAATTTGATTTTTTTAAACTTTAGCGGGCTATTGTGACCGAACAGCGCAAAATGCAGTCGAGTTACTTTGGATTCCTACTATTTAAAAGTAGTCTGATTTTTGTAAGCATGACTTTTTGAAATTGACGGGTTCCATGTGAAACCATTCCCTTGTGAGTGGCGAAAAATTAAATACTCCAATGCTTTGAAAATATGGATTTTTAAAATCACGCGAGAAATCAGATTTGATAAATTATTGTTTACCCTCAACATTAATTTTTTGAAGATATTGTTCGAAGATTTTGTTGTGCCTTGGTGTGGGGCTTCTATTGACAACAAAGGACTGTCAACAAATAACTTTACAGTTGGGGACACGGGGTCAAATTTACCGCCAACAAAGGTCTGTCCACGAATAAAGTTTGTGAGAACGTACTACTAAATAAGTAGTACGACTTCTAAACTACTACAGATGAGTTAAATAAATATATGGCAGACAATGATTTTGACTTTTCGGAATAAAGCGACCGGTTTCAGGATTTATTATTAATTTTAATCAGGCTGAAATATATTACAATATTATACTTTTAGTAACTACCTAATTACGTCCATAGTTCTTTACAATACCTATTCATACGATTTTTAGTAACTGCAGAGTATAAAATATAAGCATAATTTTATTATAAAACTATTACACTGTCCAAAACATTATTCCATGGTTTCTCTTGTATCTTAACTGCATTACTTACTACAAACTGCTACTACTTACACATTAGGATACATGACGTGCTACAAACAAGTATATCAAGCAATAATTTATTAATATGATGAGTTTTACCTTTATATTACATTGATACACACGTTTGTAAGTCAAAATTAATTAAATTGTAATTAGCAGGGTAGAGTAATGCGTAATTATGGTTAGATGTAGTTTTAACTTTTAACTTTTAAGTTATCACTTACGCCCTTCCCTTTGTAGTACTGAAAGTCGGCGCTTGCTTTCTATGGGTAAGTACTTCCATGGAAAATTGAGCTTTTTGTCTCGATAATAAGTTTACAGGCTTTAGTCTTGTACAGTATGAGTATTAGTATGAAAAAGTATAACATTGATGTTTTAACTATATAGACAATACATAGAAATAATTAAGTATAATAATTGGGGGCTGGAAATTTTTTATTATTAGGTATGCTATTCTTGTGGAGTTGGATTGATTGGAATGGGGTGGCCATTATTCCTATTTCTATTCTGTTTACCATTTTGAATCCAATCGTCGAAATTAGCTAGTGTGATGTGGGGAACATTATTCGTTGAAGTTGCTTGGTCAGCAGTAAAGTTAACCATGGAATTACTTTTGATTTTTTGTTTCACTTTACTTACACAGGGGTGATGTCGGGCCTCACCATGATGTACCTTCTTTGGTGGGGGCTGATATGGCGTATTTATTATGTGTGTCACAGTGTTGGCATCAAATATTATTAGATTACAATTAATTTTATTTTGGATAGCCGTAGCGTAAAAACACTTCTTAGATGGTTAGGGAAACTCTTTCCACTTTTTTCTCCATGAAAGTAGCGATATTTTAACTTTAGATTTGTAAAGCTTCCCGTTAATTGGTTTTCCAGGGAATTTTCTCATCATTTCATTTTCAGCAATAAAGAAACTAACACTTAAGTAGAATTTCATGGCTTGGAGTTTATTGATTTTGTTCTCTGTGTTTGAACGTTTTTTTGAATTTGATTCGGTCAAGTCTGAAAATATTAAATCCATGGTTTCCAAGATTTTCAATTCATTCACAAATTCTTGGCCATTACTGTAGATCTTTTGAGCTGCTATTGCACATTGATTTTTAATATTGGCAATGTCTAGAAATGTTGTAAGCGGCATGTGGCTGTATTGTGGTAATTGAAACTTGAGAATGGGGTCCACTATACCTTTACTATATAAAGCAGCTTCTTTTAGGTTATATGTACAATGTGCCGTCTGCATTGAGTTCATCCAATATGAAATTGCAGTAGCCATGGTTTGATTTTCATGATTCAATTCAAATGACAGACTTGATTTAGGAAATTTCAAAAATTCTTCAAACATATTAGCGTCATGGGATGGAATAATAGAATATTTTTGAATAAGTGTTAAATAACTTTGAACTTGACTGTCTGTCGTTGCTTCTAAATATTTCCATATTGCAAGTTTATGATGAGGGTCGAGTTTGTGTAAGAATTTTTGAGCGATAGTTCCATGGATGTTTTTAGAGTTTTTGCCACTATCACTTTTACCTATAATTACATTATCCTGAATTGAATTCGTTGATGTCGATGATGAGTGTTGTTGTTGCTGTTGTGATTTGGCCGTTTGAAGATTATGAGCCAATTTCCTCATTCCAGTAGGATCCACCAGGATTCGTGTCCAGAAGGAAAAATATGCTTGTGAGAACGTACTAATAAATAAGTAGTACAACTTCTGAACCACTACGGATGAGTTAAATAAATATATGGCAGACAATGATTTTGAATTTTCGGAATAAAGCGACCGGTTTCAGGATTTATTATTAATTTTCATCAGGTTGAAATATAATACAATATTATACATATGAGAATTCAATTACTTTTAGTAACTACCTAATTACGTCTATAGTTCTTTATAAATATTCTTCTCGCCATATAAATCTCCACAATCTTTGGGTTGATCTCGGATATCATCACTAATCATCAGTATCAGTAACTTAGCTTTCTAGAGTAGTTAGTGGCCCCCTGTGTGGTTTAGCTTATAATTGGTGGCGTAATTATGTTAGAATTTCTATGCCAGGGAGATGCACTGTATAGTTTTGGTTATGATCCAACAGGAATCTTTCCGCAATTAGCAGTGGAATGGACCAACTCTTAAAATTTTGTTACAAGGGCAAACAAAAACCAACAAAATATGCCTGTTGGCTGATAGCTGGTAATTCATTCAAACACACCCAGTTGGAAATCCTCTAAATAATTATACGCATTAAAATTCCCATCGGATGTTTTAAGCATAATGTGTACATAATCTGAATTTAAACATATTATGCTTACTCTTTTATGAAAAAGTGGTATTAATTCGGACAATACGTTGAGCATAAAAATGTATGCATAATGTATTATGTAGAAATTATTATAGCAGAAGCCTTATGTGTACAATTTTATACGGTATATGTAAGAGCCTTTGTTGTGTATCGGACGTTAAATAAAGCTTATAACCAAACAATTATGCACGCATATCGGGTCCTTCATTTGAACTACCGTTTGACCCACGTCAGCCGTCAAATTTTTAAGACGACTACTTAACATTCCTAGTAATTGTTATAACTCAAAAAATTTAATTTATTACTGCTCAAAACTAATTCTGTGACCTAAACTTGACCTGTAACCTACGTCACTCGAAAAAGTCGGTATTAATAATTAATTATTACGGCTCTACTTAGTTCATAAATAAATCAGCGTTAAAATATTGTAAAAATGCACGGACAAATGAAAGTATTAAGAGGCATTACATAATTATATATGACAGATTAAATCACAATATTTTTAAAAGG
This sequence comes from Dicyrtomina minuta, assembly GCA_949802685.1. Taxonomy (NCBI): domain Eukaryota; kingdom Metazoa; phylum Arthropoda; class Collembola; order Symphypleona; family Dicyrtomidae; genus Dicyrtomina; species Dicyrtomina minuta. The sequence continues at coordinate 22,211,779 of OX461810.1, forward strand.
GCATTATGGCACAGTGGTAAATGCACCGAGCTAATCCCGGTAAATAATATTTCCAAAAGAAATGCAGCTTTACAATTTGCGTTGCTTTTTAAGCATAAACTTAAACTGCATGCATCATATTTCAGCATCGCGTTGCTGCAGTAAAGTTGTCTTCTTTTAAAGCGGATATTTGCTGAAATCTCAGCATCTACTTCGGAGCCACCGTGGGCAAATCCGAGTCGCCCGATTTTTTCTTAATTACTTCACGGGGACCATGCTTGGCTTCTTGACTCATTGCTGTTAGCCATGTTAGCTGTATTAGTCTAATATAGCAAATACCGCACATATCGCAATAATCGAGAGATGGTTACTTTGACAGAAATTGAGAGGGTATAATTTACTTTTTATATTTATTTTCTTGTTCGACACACTAATTATTAATTTGGAGCTAGATTTCACATTATTAGAAGTCAGAATACGCAGATATTTTCTTTAAGGAAATATGCCTGTAGTACACATCATACTTAATGTGACATCTCCCGGATTAGACCGAGGCTTACGATTAGTATAAAATAGCCCTGCTGATGCTGAAACATAATATTTCAAGCTTAACAAATTATAATTTTGAATTAATGAAGATACTTGCGCTTACCAACAAGATACTAATTTATAGGAATTGAGAATGTTAGAATGCAAGTACCTATAAACAGAAGTTCATGAAAACTCAGTGTTTACCTTGTTCACTGATTGAAGACAGTGATTTCCGTTTTGTATAAATCAGTTCAAATCTGTACGCATCATTTATTTCCTGGTGTGCCAACAGATTAATTCTGGAACTAAAATTATATTTATATTAATTAACAAGCATAGTTTATGTTTTACAAAATTTTGAAACGTATACTGAATCATTTAGGCTATCCTCTTAATTGTGCAATGGAGCCATATCCTTCTGTGCCTCCATGTCCGTAAGTCAAGGTACAGAGCGGTCAATAACAGAATCAGTGAAACGAGTGCAGCTAAATGGCACAATCAATAATAATAACTAAAAATTTTGTTCATCATAATACCTTAATATGATCTTAAAATTCAATCCCTTTGAAGTTGTCTCAGCTCGTCAGCTCGCCAGTTTGACATTGAACAATTTTCCCAAAACGAACCATATACCGCGATCTGTAAAATCGCCACAGAGCTACAAAGGCTCAGCTACTTCAAACGACTTCTGTATAATTATTGCAAAATCCTACTTTGAGGGAAGGAACCTGCTAGCTAGTGGTGAGTACGAGGAGTGTGTGATACGTTTTTCTGGCTGAATTGCCAGGATCTCAGTTATAATAAAATATGCTGAAAGTGGCATAATTGGAAATGTACATTTTTTGAATTATAAATTCGCCGTTTACGGGGATTTGCTTATGAGAATAACAGCAATATGTTCAAGAAAAAAGTGCAGCAAACTCAGAGGTTAACCAAGAAAATTGAAGGTAGAGTAGATATACTTACATCAATGCATATCCACTCACCTGCATACAGTAATATGATGCATATACGTACCTACATGTACCTACAGACACTTAATGCTTAAAATCCCGTGTACGCTTGTTTACAAAAATCGGTCCCATGAGTCGTGAGTTCCTTTAATAACCTATTTTTACAGTATATTGAAAATTACAATTTGGAGCTAAAGCGAAACTAGGTTGTAGATAGGTTATTTGTTAAGCTAAAAGGTGATTCAGAAATAAATAGCAATCTAGTGTGCGGGAAATCTAATTAAACAAACAACTTATATTATATATTGCATGGGCTTTTGAGGACCAATAAATAACAGAATCCTATCGATTTATATTTGTAAAATTCCAAAATATAGTGATTATAATATTAAGATATTTCACCTTTGTTAAGCATCTGAATCTGGCCCTTGAGATGCTTCCTATGTACTTATGTAGTGAGAATAATGCAGACGAGTGCTGTGTGTACATTCACCAACAAGTCAAACCAAATCCTGCATTTATATATGCTTTGTGGACGGCTCGCCTTGCATTGCATTGCAGACAAAAAGCTGGCAGAAGGACAAAAATTAATAGTATTATCTGTTGAGCATATGCCTAATGCGAGGTCTTTTACAGCTCTCCACCATATTATACACACTACTACTAACCTAGCACAGTCAAAATTCTGATTCTGGAGCCACCAGACTATCTACTTATATGTGCGTAATTATACATGTATATATTATGTTTCATAGGCAAGCGGGCAGGCTAATAGTTGGATTTTGAAGCACGTTTAGTGCATGACTTTTCGTGTGGGCTCTGGAGGTAAAGGAGGCAAGTGCATACCTCTCGCGTAGACGAGGAGGAAAACATCATACCAACGATTCACAGTTCACTTCAACTTACTCAGTTCTAAGTTAGTCGATGACATCAGGGCATAGGAACTGCCAACTCAAACCTGCAATTGAACAAGCCAATTGTAATCACGTTTTGTACTGAAAAAGCTTACCATTTAAATCGTACACATGCAGTTAAATAAACCTCCAAACCTTTTCCTACTGCTTAGGAGAACAAGTTACAAATAAGTTTTTTTTTAATATGTGGGACACTATAAGTTAAATAAATTTAAAATAATTGAGTATTGTAACTTATTGTCCTTCTTCCTGCATCAATTAATTCATCGTCAAGGCAATTATGTAGCCATCCAACTTCACATTACAATATTTTGTTATTTCTGAATCCAGGTGCGCCTCAGCTTTAAAAATAAATTCATATATAAGTAATTACTAAAATACTCGCCAACACAATAATAATTTAAAAAATTGTTATGAAATATATAGTAAATTATTATTTATCCGTCCAAAAAATCATTGTGGAAAAGATATTATTCAATCATGTCTACAAGTGCTCGTCATTTAGCATTGTTCAACGAATCCCCTTTTACCTGATATATTAATTCACATGTGCTCTCATAGCCTAATACTCAAGTGATATTCTATTTTCGACTGAGTTCAATGTTTCTACGGATGTTATGTCGCAAATTCAAAAAACTTTTTTGGTCCAGTGTCTATCACAAATTTCACCTCCTCTCCCCAACTATAACCATTCAATTTCTACAGAATATTTGAAAATCTATGGAAAAGGACTTCAAACTAGCTCATTGAGGTATGAATACACGTAAGATATATGAAATACCTATGGCAGACATCTAGAATAGTAAATGAGGTTTGGAATTTGGAATAGATTGTATTCAGTTGTGACTAGATGTACTATAGGTAGGATACTTATATAGTTATTCGCTTTACGACTTAACCTTCGACTCTGAATGTCAGTTTTCTTGCTACTAATTACAAATTATAGTTTCACAATTACAAAATAATACCATATGTACCCATATTTGAGTACTTTCAGTGCATCTGTAGTATAGCTTAGTTGGAGAACTCAAACAATCTACACCTTTTAGCAGTTGAAAGTTGTTTTTACCTGTGCTCGTTTCCAAACACCCACAGGTTCACATGTAGCATGCCTTCAATTGTGCAAACAAGGGGTTGATTACAAATCAACATTGGTTTGCTGTCTAATATTCTGCGTACCATTAATTCGTAGGTCATATTATTATCATATAATATCATATGAATAGCTTGTCCGAAAATTCATCATTTTTGTTCTGAAGACTGCGGACACAATATTCTTTATGACCATTTTATTGCAATATATTTTATTACATCATATATCTTATTAAATTCAACGTATCTACTTGAGCTGTCTTTGTAAACGAGCCTTGAATTCTTAATATTGTTTACCATAGTTAATATGTTATTAATTTAGCTTTATTTAGGCTTCCAAACAATTTGGTACATTGATTTGATCTCGATATTCAAACACTCTCATTATTCAAATTCTAAATGAAGGTACATGGTACTTAATTATTTCAGTTACTTTCATGTACAGGAACCATTACCAATAAAACACATTCATCATTTTTTGCCGTCAGTTACGTATCAGTAAATACACAAATACGTAATTATATACATACATACCCATACCTATACTTATATTCCCATATCGCTCTTCATTGCATTTATTCCTATTGCTTATAAGTACTTTTTTTTTCTCAATACTAATATAATCATCTATTTTTATCAAATAACGACATCATTACAGATGGCGGGTAATGTCAACTAAAGCTGCAATTCAATGATACTTATATGAATGAAGTTAATGTACGTAGTTTATTATTGCACTTACTACCTTATGGGTTTAATATTAGTCGAATAAAACTGAGCTATGGAACGAGGGAAACTAAATTATAGAGTTAATTTGCTCAATTTTTTATCAAATGAAGCTGACAGTATACTGCTTAGGTTTAAGATATCGTCTACTTTAATTGCAATCAAATGACACGGAAAATAGCAAATAGTTCAGAACTTAATTACCCTTTATAAATCAAATTACTAATAGACCTTTATTGCCCTAGACTTGACGAAAATAAGTATATGTAGTTATATAATGATGATTGAAAATTATTTTGTGAATAACAAACAGTCGTACACTGTAGTAGTTACTCTGAAATCTGAAATCAAAATTGCTGAGACGTATAAAACCTATACCAGTATAACGATACAATGTTTTGTGCATTATACATTAGTAGCTTTTGTGGAAAAATACTTTAATTTAAAAACGGGTTTGTACTCCACCTAATGTGAAGCCAAGAAAAAGGTGTGTGAAAAGATAATTTTGAAGTTGGCCAACTTTACTTATATGTGATTATATGAATGAACTGCTGCAGATACAAACCTTAACTTTTACTACGGTTCCTGTGAGAATTTTGTGTGCTGTGAGAGTGCAAAAAAGTTAAGGAAGAAGACACAAGAATATCCGTGAGATACAGGATCGTAACTTTAAGAGTGTGCTGTCGAAATGTGAATTGTATAAACTACTCTTATTTGTGATAATAAAAGTCATCCCACAACTTGCCAAGGGAACGTGATCGAATAAAGATGATCATACATGGGTATCGAGGGGGAAAATGAAGCAACATAAGTAGTAAGTACTCGTCATAGGTCCCTCCTTAACTTAAGTAAAATTTAGTTTTAAAATATGGAGAAACTTGTTTTTGTCTGCGTAAAAACTAAATATTTTAATAGTAGTTGAAGTTGACCATAAATATGATCACCCATGTATTTTTGTTGTTTACGTATGGTGTACATTAGAGTATAAACTATACGCACTACTTTTAGAAGGTGTGCATGTATAGGCAACTACTTACTAGTTAGTTACGTTTATTACTAACGACTGAATTCAACCTTTTGAATAATATAGTTTCGCGTACATAAACGTGTATAATTAGAATTATGCGTATATAATTATTAGAAAGAAAATCACATAGGTAAGTAAAGGTTATGCACTTTAACTAGTAAGTACATACCTACACACCTACCGCTCGAATCGAAATACTGTACGCATTGCCTAAAAGTTTTTTCAGCTTCTCCAAAAAATGTTTTTTTTTCAAGCGTTGTTCAAATTCTTGCACTGTCGTGCGCACTTTTAATGTTTTCATGTTTTCATAAAATAAATTAAAAATCCAGAGTTCAGTTTTAGCTACATAATAGTATGCTGGTAAAAAACAGTTCACGTTCACATATGTTATAAAATTCGAGTAAAAACGATGAAAGATACAACGCGGTAAAATATAATATCAATTTCTTAAAACATGCGAGTATGATGTACCTACATCGAGTATGGGTGCAGAACGAGGCGTGACCTTCATGTAGCGTGGTTCTAAAAAATGTGTAATTGATCAAATACTGTGAAAGTTTATATTTACAGAAAATATGAATTGCGTATGATGCCACATCCTATAAATTGAATAAATCATTGTGCAGTCCACGTACGTAATGTATAATATGTTACTAAAGTCTGTAAAGTTCCTACTTTTTTATTTGCTTTACTTCTGGAGAATGACGAGGCATTTAATTTATTAATTTTCCCGTCAAAAATTTAAGTATTGAGTCCTTCGTGAAAACGGATGTCATGCAAGATCCTATTTGCAAAGAGTCATGTAAAAGACAACTTTGACCTTGCGTTACAAATGGGTACAATCTACAATTATTGAAATTAAAATTAAATAATTTCATTGTGCATATATATAACATATATGTTACTCTGCAAGAACAAAGAAAACCAAAACAATTCCTGCGATCAATCGAATTTTTACTATATTAGTTTCAATCGTATTCATCGATCTACTCACTCTCCAGTTATCATGCCTCCAGACAAAAAGACTGACGTCCAGTTGGGTGTAACTAGCAGAATACACATAGATGCATTTTATACTTTCCGGTTCAGCATCTAAAAAGCTACCTGTAACAGGTAGACAAAAAACGCATGAATTAAAAGTGCATTTAAACCGAGCCATTTTTTATCCGTTTAAAACAGTATATAGCTGAGGCATTAATCCAGTATAGTATGACCTCAAGCTCACACACTCAGTTCTGGAGCCGCATAGCATGCGAGGGCGCGGAGGCTTTAATAAAATTAACTGTCCTTATGGCTTCTTCCTGTAACAGAATTCAACGAATGATAACATTTGACATGGAATATGTATAAAATCGGTAGTATACGTTTTGGAGGCGACACTGAAACTAAGAACTACAAATCCGAACTTATACAATTTACAAGGTCACAGGAGGTCAATTTTGCAAACGCCAAATTGAATACGAGATTTTAATGTTTCAGAAAATTAGGAACAGCCGCTGATTCCAGTAGAATTTTGTTTTTAAATTTATAATAATTTGTCAGATTTTAATTGATAGGAAAAATTCTTGGAAAGAACCTAAGGTCACATATAATAGGTACCCTAATGCATATTTTATTCCCTATTAAGATTAGGTTAACATCAAAGTGAACACCCTCTGCATTACCAAAAGATTTTGATTTATTTATGAGGAGTTGAAGGGGTTATGATGAGTGGGTATGATGTTTTGGTACGCGGATTTGTACGTGTACTCAGGTGTTTACAAGCTTAAATGTGAGGTGAAGAAAAGTGATTGTTATTTTTGCATTCCACCTACCTCAAAATGAAAATGCTTTTATAAGTCGTCATCAACTAATTTAAATAAATCAAAACATTAAGCATACAGCATAATTATTGATATAGCCTTCAGTGGTTGACTTCACGCTGAGTAATCATGTTCAAAATAGATAAAGAACAGGTATTGTATATCGAGTTTTACCTTGTATATTTCACTATATGTAATTTTTTAAGTTTCGATATTGCATCATTGACGATTATAACTAGCAAAACAACTATCGTTCAGCATTTTTTTTGTCGCTCTGTGACTCCAGGCTTTGACTTATACTTAATAACTGTAAGAATTTTACTTGACGTTTTTATAGTAAATAGTAAAAAGCATTATAGTACATGCTCCTATAATTCTACTAAAAGTTCTGTACAAGGTTTTCGTGTGTATTAGGCATAATCTTTAACGCTTGATACTTGCTAATAATTAATGTCTAATAATTATCTAATTACAATAAAAAATACAGGTCTCATGCAAGCGGTATAAATTCTTATCTTATTATCTAAATGATTTAATTATCTAATGAAAGTCCTGCTGGATGACAAACAATCCGATTTTTGACAATAAGTTTAGGAAATAACTAAAAAAAAATGTTGACAAAAATTGAATTACATAAGACGTGTGGAGTTGAGGTAAGTAAATTCTGTCGCGGAGGTGGTACGTATAAGTACATACATACCTACGTAATGACTCCAAATGAAGGAAGAGCAGTTGGCCAAAAAAAGTTGTACAAGTTTTTATTTGTCTTTCTTCTCTCTCCTCTCTCCCACATCATTTGACTCTTTCAAAGCAATATCAGGGATTTTCTTCTGCCTTGGATCGGCAGGAGACTGACCTCATCCCACACGTCCTTCTTCCTCCACAATGACTGTGTTTGTCAGTGTTGAGTGCAGTCGTAGTTAGTAGTTCGGAATGAATAAACCTCTTGAGGCTTTAGGTGTGAAGGCAAAGAAGTAGAAAGTAAGTAAGTGTCGTATGGAAAGGATTATTATTGTTGTTTTACAGAGTACATTCCTCAAGATCAACTAATTCCCAATAATTACATACTTTTATTTTAACTGATGGATTAATACCTATTACACTTAAGCCAGCGTAGTTTTCAGACACCTTTTTCTAGTTTCGACTTACAGCGCCACAGTAGTGTAAGTGCCCAGAGAACTTTAATTTAGTGCTGTGATTTTATTTTGGTTTAATTTTGGAGATTACCTAATGCTTACATCTATAGTGCATGTAGGCATCTGAATGTTCGTGTTTTCGTACTAAACTGCTACGAATTATTATCCTGAATTCATCAGACGGGTTTTTAGTCAAATTATTTTTTATTTGAATTTGCAAACCCTACCCTGCGTATTGCGTATCGCATTGGATTTGGATACTGTTCGAGCTACCGCTTTAATTTTTGCGCATGTGTGCTATTTAGAAAAGTTTTAAATTCCAACATCTTCCGGAACTGTAAGTGAAAATTTTCACTGTAAGCTTTATGCTTTTATTTTACTTTCAAATTGTGACCTCCTTTTATACTGTTTTCGTAACTAACCCATATTTTGTCTGTACTGATAGTGTTTCAAAAACTTCAGATTGATTTTCCTTTGTATTCTCTGACCCCCAAACGGTAATATCTGTACAGCACTGCGATCAGTTTGTTTCATGTGCTTTGGATTTAAAATTTAAATAGGTATTACCCAGAGTAAAATTGTAGATGACGTACTGCTGTAAACTTGTGGTTAACTCACTAGATTTTGGATGGCCATCCTGTGAGTTGCGGTAGGAAAAACAAATTGCGCAATTGAAGATTGGGGAAAAGAATAAATCGTACATTATTATTCCAATACAATTCTCATATGGTCGGTGACTACTATAGAACTGCTACACACAGGATGCGTCTTCCTACCTCGTGCATCACTTGTTTATATTCACCCGTTTGTGCACATATCATAGTTAGAGTACCTACGCATATTTTTTACCTTTATCTTTGCACACCTGGCTATGTATTTTGTTTTTTTTTAATTCAAAAGCATAACTATTACTATATTAATTCATATTTTACCTCGTAAGTACAGCTTATTATTGGAAGGTTGGTCAAATACCGTGAACATTTGAAATAGAACGTAATTTATTGTTCTTCTGATGCATGGTTTATTATGGAATGTGCGGCAATAGATAAAGTATAGCATACTTTCGAGGGGAGCTTACAACTATAGCGTTATGTAACAATCAGTTTTGGCCCTACCCCTGTACGTAATTATTTTTTGTATGTACACACATGTAAAAGGATAGGGCAGGCTAGACCCCTACCCCCCTAAAATGCCCAACGTTATTTTTGCCAGCTCCCTAGTTAGGTACATTGGGTTATAATAATGGCTGCCGCCTGCCGGGCAATTGGCGGTGTAAGCGGTATTTTAACTGATATTATCAATGAGTGTATTAGCGGTAGAGGGTTGTGGAACAATTGGCTGTTTGAACTTGGAATTATACTTTTGTATTCACCAAAGAAGTTTAAAATGCTTACGTAATTGTGAATTTCGATCCGAAATGTGTTTGAATTTGAGTAAACTTTATTCAAGCGTCACGTTCATTCAATGCAATGCAATGGTGCTCTTTTTCAGTGAAGGAAATAGGAAATATATAATTGCATAATAATTGAGAATGATATAAATCCTACAATTTGTAAATAAATTATACTATTCTTGACTAAGTGGCTGCCTGCTAGCTTTTGTTGGTCGTCCTCTTTTGATTCGTTGAAATTTGATTTTAGCTACTTTTCTTACGAAAAACATAAATTAGCTTTTTAGAAATCATGGACAAGTACACGTAGATTTCTTTCATTCATATTCAAAGTTCTTGATGGTGACAACATATTGAGTAAAACATAGTAATTTAAAATTTTTTAAAATGATTTTTACCAATGTTCTACCGGTAGTCACCGCATTTGATTTTCCCATAATTGCTAAAATCGCTCTTTTTCCACTCGTTAGCAATGCTTATCTGCACGAATTTAAATATGTATTAACAGCGTTCAGCAAACTTCCATATATTAGCAACCCTTTATTTTCTCAGTGTGCCAAAAAAAACTTGCAAAGACATGTTGCTGTCGACGAATACAGAAACTGACTCAGTTTGAGAATTTAAAAAAACTATCACAGGAGCTCGGGCACAATTAAGTATGCAAACTAATTCAAATTGTCATTTGTCTGTGAAGTAAGGAATAACTTACGTAAAGCATGCGATAAATAAAAACCTCCAATTTTTACAACCACCTAAAAAATTATTTTTTAATCGTTATAATTAAGATATTTTGCTCTGCCAAAAGTTAGTCTAAACGTAATAAACTGCCAATAGGTGCTTAAAGCCCGCCAATTGCCTTCATGCCTACATTTACTTCGCAGTTATTAAATTTTTTATTTTAGGGCAGATTTAAGCATGCCTATAATAATTAAATTCGAAGTTAAAATTATATTTTTTCTGTTAATAATTTTCACCCCATAGGGTTATTATATAGGAGGCCATAGGATTTTTTGATAATCCTCCAATTGCAGATTATACATTGTATCCGATATTTTTGGATACCCAAGTTTGGTACAATCATTTAAAAAAAAACCAGTTATCGTATCCATTAATCGAACCAATAAGAAAGACAAAAATCACAACTTTTTGTGGATCATATATTTCTGCATAGTACTCTGTTATGCGTGCGCCTGTTGGGAAGTTTTCGCTGTAATTTACCTGCACGCTTTATCCTTGCCTTATTCAACTGTCACAGCTGGACACACAAGAAAACGTTTCTTGGAGTCTTGCTGAAATAGACGATGTAAAAATATTGTCTGGCCGAATAGATTTGGACCTTTTGTACATGCGCAGTAGAACTTGACGTTACTTTTAACATTACATGTGATACAAATTTTTGCACAAAGATTAACGGTCAGGGCCAATGCTATTCGGCAAGACAATATGTTGTGGACTTTCATGTGACGTTTTCCCCACCGACTGTATTCGTTTTTTTCTACTTAATTTTCACAATCTATTTTGAGAGAATACCTCGAGCATATTCCAAAGATATAGACTAGGGTTTCGGTCTTCATAACGATGTAGGTAATTGGTAAACTGTTGAGAAATTATATTATTAACGAACCTAAGACATTATAGAAATTATTGGTCTTTTTGTGAGACAATTTCAGCCTGTTTTGAAACTTATTGAAAGCAGATGCGCCATTGCACCTCTTCATGATGATGATTCTGGCCATCACAAAATGCTGCTCTTTAGAACATAGTAACCAAAGTCCGTCAAAATTAAAATGTCTACCACTTTACTATTATCATGTGGATTAAGAAAAAATATTATATATAAATACAAGGACTAAAGCAATGTAATTTATTTATATACGTAGATACAAAGGCCATGCAAAATGAACTATCTTTACCTAATATCGAGTTTCAAAACTTCCATTTTTTGCAGCAGCAGTTTGATTCAAGTTCACCACGGGCTAATGGAACAGCGCTAGCAGCGTTTGTTTTGAAGGACTTCTAGGTCACTTTTAGTTGTGGACCTTTGATTGGATCAATTTGATACATTGTGTCAAATTGCATCTTCACAGATGATTAGTAGAGTCATACATTTAAAATTTTACAATCAATACAAATTTAATTAAAAATAAAGATTTACATTTAGCATTCGAAAAAACTTACCAAAAATTTCTTTCGTATTCATTACATAATGTGTTTTGTGACTGTGGAATATTCCAAATTTGATCTGGCAAAACTAATTTTAGTTATAAAGTTAGAACTAAATTTTTTAAACTACTTTAAGAATATAATTATCTGTATCCATTAAAGTCTCCGAAGGCGGGAGTTCTACGTTCTGTAAAATATGCACTCGTTTTACACGGGTAGACGGCATTTGGCCTCGTGGGGCCTCAGAGATCCCTGGCTTAGTCTGGAGTCTATATGAAATGATCATGCTCGTATAGTGCATTAAGCGTACTTAAAAACAGTGGGTACTTAAATTTGATCATGATTAAAGGGTCTTTGAGTAAGTGCAATAAGGAAGCGATACGAGATAATATTATTTGGATGTTTAAACCAGGATTTTTATTTCTTATTCATCAACTCCATTCGGTGAACTCACAAGATTGTTCATAAACTTCAACTTACCTAGTTGCTGCGCTAATTGAGAAAATTGAGACGAACAAATCCAAGATGATACTTCATTCGTCAAGAGATATACTTTCATTTCTTGCCAGAAGCTAATTAAGATGACTAGTTAGCAGTTATTACTAACTAGTACGCAATGAGTCCTACAGTGATATTATGATTCATAGTACCTACCTACATTGTATTGCATGGTTTGATGAACCGTCATAGCTCTCTGTCGCAGAAATTTACTATCCGTTCTAACTATTCTAATAATTACGTTCTGTCACGACTGTGAGACTGGGGCAGGTCATTTCATTTGTTTTTATAAACAAAGAAGCGGTATTTGCTATTTAAATTTTATATAATTGATTGAATTTGATTGTTTATCAACATAAGAAAAAAGTCGCGGTATAAATGGTTTTAAAAATTTTTAAACAGAAGAAAATTTTATTTTCCAAAATGCCAACATTTCTCTGGTCTCGTATATTTTACATAACTTCTAGTCATCTGTTGTGCCACGAAAAGTAGTATGCCAACTAGGCAAATAAAGATTTAGTAGCATAATAGTGTTTTGTCGGTGATCAACCTAAAAAGTATTGCTATATCTAATGCCCAGCCAATTCCTTACTAATGTTTTTCAAAGCTCATTTCGATAAAAATAAAGTATTTGTTTTTATTCCGATGTCGCAGCTTATAAAGAATAAAATACTTATTTTCAGCAAACGAGATGATATGCTGTGCTGAGCGATGTCGAAACAGAAGTTGTTCGCCCATTGGAAATAATAATGATACCTCATACTTGACATTTGGCGATTATTCAGTGTATGCTTCAGAGATGAAGCGAGCATACGAGGAAGATTCAGCCACTGCAACTGCCCCCCCTTCCAAAATCCCACACAAGTGTCCCATCACCCCAGCCTCCGGATCAAAATCTAACAGTAAGAATTTTTTTGTCAACCCACACTTTGTCCATCTTGCCTACTTAAAAATATTAACAGAGAACACCTCCACACGTTACGTGTAAATGGTGCGTTGTAGGCGTAACTAACAGATTTATACTGTAAACCTCTTTCAAAAATCCCCATTTCGAATAATTTAAATGGGAACGCCAAGTATTCATTAAATGGGTTGATGGGTAGGTAGAAAAGACCCAAAGCCATTTGTGCGTAAAACCCATCCATTACTAATGTGCACGAATCTGATGTATTATTATGCATACCTTTTGAAATTCGCGACTAATTGAACTACTATAGCATGTAATAATCACTATTCACTACACTATTAATTATCAATACCAACATCATTACAAATTACCGCCCTCGTATGAATACATCATTGGAGAATGTACCATGTGATTTGCCTAGTAGGTACCGACTGGAACGTATATACTACATGGCCTGCCTCATTATACTCCTATTTAAAAATATGGCACATTAAATTCGACACAAATATTATTGTAGATGAGATTTGATTTGATTGAACTTTATTAACCAAGTTTGTGCAAAACCATTCTTCCATTGGGAACATCATTCTCTCGACACATAGAATTGCCTACCTATATGAAAACAGCAGTAAAGCAAGTGGCTACGCCCCTTGTAGTTTGGGTCGCATGGAAGCCGTCACAATAGGGTTAGTTGTCGTGTGATAGTAGGTGTAACGGAGATGACGAAATATTATAATGTTTAATAAGTTTAATATTAACATAGTTTTAAAAATTGGCTCGGAGTTTCCCGCTACATCTTAAATGTCAATAGCCTACCCGTAACTAACTCCTAGCTCCAAATTTACTTATAAATTATGCTTTATTCGAACGCAATGATTAGTAGAATCTAAATATCCTCGAGTAACTAGAAAGATTTTGAAAGTTTTCGGTTATTTTGTTTTTAACCGGCTGTTTTTAAAAAATCCCGCATAAAATGTGTTGTGTGGACCACAAGTCAAAAACAAATGCCGGATGTTTATTTTTCAAGGGCTTTAAAATGATATATATATCACTCGTCAAAATCGACGAAGTATTTAAATTTTATTGTTAATTGTGCATAGGTTAAAACAAATAAATTAGTAGTACTTATACAAATAATGTACAATCATTTAAATTTTATAAAATGTAGGTAAATTTAAGACACTGTGCATGAGTGAAGTAAAATTAATTCTTTTGCTTAGCGTCCGATTCAGTCGTAGCTCATATAAACAATTAATGTTCCGTACTCAGATAATAATTCATATGTGTGGTCGGGGTAAATATTTATTTCTACCTTTTTTCACATGTTTACGACTTTACTACTCACGATGAAGAATATGTAATGCTGTCAAATCGGCGAACTTTTAAAATTCTCACAATGAGTAACAAAAAGTATGTAATGTATTCCATCTTGTTTTTTGAAAATTTTAGACCACTCAACAATTAATTGCAATGTCTTTCTGGGCGGATCCTGCAACCCAACCACATGGAGACAAGACACTGCTATTCCTATGCTCAAAAACCTAGGCATCACTTACTACAATCCTGTAAGAAAAAAAAAGTAATAATTAATATTGCATTCAATACACTTGTATTGGAATTTTTAATCCATTTTCAGACGGTTGAAGTGATTTTTAAATATACAAGGTCGACATTTTGATCTTGAATTCCAATGTGATTCTGTAAACTCGATACTGCCTTTTATTTTGTTGGGGGTCTGTAATCAGCGTAGGCAGCCTTCATTTATAGTCTAAAAGTGGGCAAAAATTTATTTAAAATAAGATAAATGCACCGTAAAGATAAAAGCTCCTTTTACTCTCTAGTCAGTTGCAATAGCCCATCAATATTAAATATACAGCGCAGTCTATTGTTTGAATTTTTGTGTGTAACTTAGTTGGAAAATTATTTCGTGATGCAAATAATGATTTTATTAAATATAACTTATACCGTAAAGCTTCCAGTAACTCCCGGGGTTTTTAGTATTGAATCAAATGGAGAGGATTCTGGTTTCTAATAACTCCCGCGGATCTAAAGTAAAGTTTGGCGTAACTCCCCCGGGAGTTATTAGAAGCTTTACGGTACATACGAAACCCTATAGTGCTTAGAGCCTACATCATGCGTGTGTGCAATTTAAAGACTAAAAGAAATAAAGTAAGCCCAACATAACAATGATAATATTTACACAATAACTTCATTAGAAATATCTGCAATTAATTCTAGGCTGTGACGCACCTCCATTACAGTATATATCTATATAGTATACCGCCTACTAGAGTTTGTAATGTTTATTATAGACTGTCATAAACTTGTTAACACTAGCCAAAGCTATCGAATGCAGTTATTGCAGTTGAATGTGATGGAGGTGAGGCTCTAGGCTAGAAAAATTGCTGAAATTGTTTTGTTATCATAACCTTACATTCTAAATGTACGTATAATGAGTAGTTACTAGGCTAGGCACTGAAACTAAAGATTTGTTAGAAAATGAAAATACAAATTACATAGTATACTGATCCGGATTAGGATTTCGAATTTTAATTTAACAAAATGTGAAGTCTAAGAATATTTGTTTTTGATATTTCTAGCAAGTTTCAAGTTGGAGGCCAGAGTTAATTGAACTGGAACATCAAGCAAAAACAAATGCTGAAATTTTATTTTTCGTTGTAAATAGTCAGACTCGTGCCACTGCTGCTGTTATTGAAGTGGCATATTTAGTATCCAAACAAAGAAAAGTAATTCTTGTTGTTTCGGGATTCAAAGGACCTGGGCAAAAAATCTGTAATGAACCCATAACAGAAAAGTAATCACAGTTTATTTACATACGTTTATATGCGTCCTTATTTATCTCTTCGTTGCTTTTCATTCGATCCTGTGGTTTTTTATGCTTGTAGTACGAATAGTGTGTATGCAACTTATTGTCAATATCAATGGTATTCAGATACGATGTTGGTGCATCCTTCGATTTTTGTCCGTGGATGACCATAACGAAGTGAAGTTGTTGCTTTATTATTATACATGTATAAGTATGTATACTTTATACTTTTAATATTTCTTTCAATCTCTGTGAAAAAATGCCAATGATGTGATAGGATTTTAGGTTTCAAAAAATTGTCTTTAAATACTGTAAGAGCACCAAAATAAGCGAAATCAAACTAACTTTATGAAATAAGTAATTGAACATCTGTAGTAGGAAACGTTTATCAGTATCTGCTCAAAGTCATCATGTTATAGCTAGTTCTGAATTCCATTAGGGCTCACCCATAAATTGTGTTACGCTGAAACAGTCCGAGGTAGGCCATCAGAATCACCATTCACCATACAGCAGTCGTGGTACTTTGAATAACATAAATATGTTGCCAGCGGTAGATTCGGCCTGTTAGGACATACTTTATGCATGGTCCCGAATACAGACTTCAACTGCATCATTTAAATCATGTTATGATATTAATGATATACATGAAAAGTAAGACGCAAGGCGAGGTAATTAAATAGTAAGTAAGTAAGGGTTAGGATAACTCACCAATTTAGAGGAAAATCCAGATTAAAAAACCTAATGTGATTGAACGACGTTTCGGGATTCTTCCCTTTTTAAAGTTAGAACTAAGATGGCAACAGACTCGTTGCACTTGCAATAGCAATACACTTATTGAGCGAAAAAATTTCGAAAATACCGACGACGGATGAGTTTATACGGAATGGGCTGTGATAGGATAGTTAGAACGGGAAGGAAAGAAGTCGTCGCGTGACGACCTTGACTAGATGACCTCGGGGTCGCCAATATCCTATCGGACCCCGAGGAGTCTGTTGCAATTTTAGTGCTAACTTGAAAAAGGGAAGAATCCCGAAACGTCGTTCAAGCACATTAAGTTTTTTAATCTGAATTTTCCTCTAAATTGGTGAGTTATCCTAACCCTTTCTTACTTACTATGTTGTCATGATGTGTCTACACATTAAACCTCTGTATTAGTTTAAGCACTCATTAAGTTTTTTCTCCATTTGCAGAGAATACGA
The DNA here is from genome assembly GCA_949802685.1 of Dicyrtomina minuta. NCBI lineage: Eukaryota > Metazoa > Arthropoda > Collembola > Symphypleona > Dicyrtomidae > Dicyrtomina > Dicyrtomina minuta. The sequence continues at coordinate 22,228,923 of OX461810.1, forward strand.
AGAACTAACATGTAGCCAGCTACTGTTACAAGATTTAGTCGAACGTCATGGAGTTCCAGTTTATAATGACATTCAAAATGCTCTTCACTGTACGGCTAAGGTAACACCTATTACCATCACCTATTATTTTGAATAGTGCATACGTCGTTGACATTTCGCGAATCCGACGATTCGTCGAATGTTAAGTCCCGACCCGACAAATATAAACACTGACACATAAGTTCAATCCGACGAAAAGGCCGACGAAATACAGCCCTATGACTTAACATTCAACGAATTATCTGTGAAGCGGTCAATACTAATTAAGTACCTACTATACTATTTTAATTACCTTTTAGAAAGTGGGAAATTAAAGTTTCCCGCCAAATCCAAATTTAGATATATCGACCGGGGGAATTCTGAACTACAAATTGTTCGTTTATAATATAAGCAAATATATTTTAAATGTATGCTTACTTCTCATAATTATAGGTTCTCCGAGACAATATTCACCCGCAGGATTTTAGTATCCCTGACATAGCACAACCCTCACAGATGGATCACTTGCAAGTAGGACGTTAATTATTATTTATAGTGTTTTTACACTATAATTTTACACACTGATTTTTTATAGCTGGTTTTATAATCATAAACTTAAATTGCATTACTTAGAACTCGAATCTAAAACTTTGGATTTGTAGCCATCTAAATCTGAAAAAAACTTTTGATAGCTTGGACTCAGCTCATAACGGAGAGATCAGTCTGACCGATGTAAGCAAAACTCATCAGTTTACATGGATTGGTTACCTACAATTTTATAGCTTATTACTTATGTAGGTAAACAAAAATTATAAAATCAAATTGTTGGGGAAAATAAAACAAAGATTATAATTATCCTTTTATGAAAATGAAGTTTCCTCGGGCGTTCCGAATACTTTTGAATCGGGAATTAAAGCGAGACGAAGTAATACACATTCTTGAGAACAACAAAAAAAGGGATACAAATATATCTTCCCTTACCCCCCAATCATCTACCATAGAGCCGAATTTGAAAGAAGACTCAAGTGCAATCAACGACACTACGCTTAACTTTGATCAGTTTTGTTGCATGATGACTGAGCTCATCTATCATCATCATCACCATAATTTCAACTCTGCCTGGTCCAATCACCATGATAATAAAGCCTCAAACTATATTCACAACATTTCCCACGCCCTCACATGTCTTCTAGGTAACTCATTCTATTCCAAATTTGTTTTTCGTGCTAGTATGAGATTATAAGTGAGTGTTAGTATAAAAGAATAATTGTTCATCATTTACTGTCTTGTAAGTTTAAGGATTACCATAGTCAGTTGCTTCGGCTCAAATTTGACTGCGAGCTGTGGTAAGCTCAAGCGGGCTGGAAGTCCCGTGATGGTTATCAGTTATCACAACGTATATTTTTGAATAATTTTTGACGGAATTTTAGTATTTTTCTTTAGTTAGAAATGAATGAATTCGGCATTGATTTTAATCCGAACTATTAAGGTACAACGTCATAATACCTTAAATAGTGTTATTATATGCTGCTTAGTAATACTAACAATTGAACATCACCAACAACAATTGGCGCACAGGCCACTTCTAGTTGTTCTTAAATGCAGTTAAAAAACTACTTCATTTCCTTAAATTTCAAAATGTTCAAAATAGAGTGATGTAATTTTTTACGTCTATATTGATGATTAAAGTTGAAAGTTGTTGACACGAAGTGTTTTTTTTTAATCCAATTTATTTAATATTTCGTGAGTATTCAAGCATGTATTTTTTATTTGAATATTAGGATAACACCTTTTACTGAAATTTAAAAAAGCGATAATTAATTTGCACTAACAAAGGTGCTTAAATGATGGCACTGGCATTATTGCGTCAGGCTTCTCTGGGCCTAACCTGCTTCTGCCTCGAATTGTTCGATCCTAAATTATTCGGCTCAAGGATGTATATATACTCCCCGTTTTATTTATATATTTATTTATGTAGTTGTTTGATTGTTTGTTGTTTAAAGTTTAATTCTTTATAATTATATGCAAGGTATGCTAACAGTGCTGCTGCATTTGTAATAGGTTATATAGACCCGTGTCAATTTATTGCGAATAATGATAAATGAAAAAAAAAAGAAATTGAAAGCAAATAGAGTGCATCACATAAAATATTTACAACCTAAAATGGTGGGTTTAACATCCATGGGTTAGAAACTCATAAGCGGAGAAATGGTCGTTATTATCTCGCAACTGTACCTCAGATTTCTGAATTCGGTGTAGTGAGTGAGTGACTGAATGGGACCGAATTAAGCGGGGCGAAAAATTCTTGGGACCCAGTATGCGATCGACCAAAATGATCCCACCAATGACATTGGTGGGATGGGATATAAACAATGCAATGGAGCCAATAATAACCCCATAATACCCGAACCGAAACGATTTCCAGCATTTTAATTGAAATAAGAGGAATAATATTTTAGTTAAATTAAATTCAAAAAGGAGATTTTTCATAATGTTCAGACTTACTAGTTAGTTTTGGACTCATTGCGCATGCGCTGCAAGCGCAATTTCGATTTAAGACTTCGTGAAACCATGCAAACGCGCATATGTGTAATCTCTGTAAGCTAAAAGGTTACTTTTTCCTATCCAGTTTGAGCTGACATATAGAATTAATTATTGAAAAACATTTATTCCATTTATTTTTTTTTCTTTTTTAACAGAAATTATTCCAGGTTCCAAATCATGTTGGGTTTTATCGTCCCCACCAGAGACAGAAGCCAGACGTTTTCCTTCGCACGATGTATATTTAGGTGGCCCTTCAACGACAAAAAACCTGTGGCGCTCAGATATTGCTATTCCGCTCCTCAAGTAAGCTGACATTTAGTTCTATAATTCGTTAGTAAAACAATATAAAATGCTCCTAAAATATTGTCACTGTTTTTTTGTGTAGAAAACATGGTCTAACGTTCATCAATCCTGTAATTAGACAAAGAAATACCAAACTTTTCCCTACAGATATTTTTGAAATTCCCAAGTGCCGTATTATATTTTTCTACATACCTGAATCTTCGCGTTCCCTAGAAAGTTGTATACTGGTAAGTATTATTATTGTAGTTTGAGTTGGATTGTAGATTTTGTTTAATTTTTCACCTTTTGCAACTATTTTGATTTAATGAATAATTTTACAAATAGTTGTTTAAAAGGCAGCAAAAATGGTATGTATACTGCGTTAACTACAAACCCCTGTTATGCATTCACTCACTGTTCTATAGGCTGTCTATTACATCGGCCTAGGATTTCAAGTTGTCCTTTGCATCGAGTATCTTAAGAACGATTGTGAAATTGATGGTGAAACGGTAAGCAACAGTAATATTTAGAATGACTGGCACTTGCATAGTATAGTCTGCCAATCAAATTAAAAGAATGTCTCTCATAACACTTTTATGTACCTCATTACCGCTTCCCTCATGTGTGAATTTTACTTAATTGTGTGTAGTAAGCCTCAAGGTATACTTAGCAGCTTGAAACACCGCCTTTTCAGCTATGAACTAGTTAAAAATGGTATAGAGCCAGGCAAATTAATAAAAGTAGGTAAATGACAATTGCCTAGTTATTAGCCAGCTATAACAGAACAGAGTTGACGAATTATTCAGATATAACATTGTAGCGGTAGCATTTTGGGACTTGCTGTAGTCTATAAAATATTGCGTATTGGATGAACTATGAGGCATTCCTATGTTTGAGTAGATCAATGACTTTTTGTCTAAATTTTACAGCTGACTGAATTAGCGGTGAAGGATTACAATCGCGGACGATCTTACTTATCTGACATGGCCAATCGGGAAGGCGTTCAAGTGTTCGAAGATGTTACTGAAGCCCTTGAGTGCGTTGTTGCAAGTGCAGCTGTCCGTGAAATACCATAATTACTCAGGCACAATACTAATATGACTACAAAAAATTCTTTCTCAGCAAAATATTTTGTTCGCGCATTTTCATTACACAAATAAGTAAATGCATTGAATTGTAAACAATATAAAAATAATTATTATGAGTGACATGTTGTTCAGCCTTTAACGCGAGTAAAATTTTGTAAACACCACTAATAAACCTCTCGCTGTACAATTTTCCGACTGAATTCCTGAATTCGGTGCAGTATCCAGTTTAGAAATTCACGTAAGTGACGGTCGCAATCTTATATCAAAGACTGTGGTACTGCTGCATGTTGCTATTGTTATAATTGTGTCTATGTATTTTTGTACTTTAGTTACTTAATGCAATGCTGAAATTTACCCCTGTTTTTAATTTTTAAGTCCATTTTTTATATTGAATCTATGATAATTTTACGAAACGATAACTGTAGTAAAACAATTTATATAACATTATGTAGGCGGATTTTACAAGCCTAAATTCATTAAGATTTATTGAGTGTTTAAATAAAATAAAAGTATTCAGGGCCAACAATTTATGCTTTAACTTTGAGCTCTGACTATATTATGCACACCGCGGACGTGCTTTTCTTCAATTGGTGGTAAATGGCAAACTTGTCAGTCTGCTTGTGTTTCTCCCCAGGGTATCTATTTCTCACCGGAACCACCAATACAGTATATAGAAATGAAAGCAAAATTTTGAAAGAATTTTCAAATGCATCTTATAAAGTGAAAAACCCTAATTTTATCCAACAAAAAATTGTTTTGTTTTGGGACACTGCGACACGAAACCAATCCATCATTAGTGATTAGCTTACACATCATCCAGCTACAAGCTGCAATACAACTCGCCATTTCAGATTTCAGACGTTAAATATTTGACTTTCAAAGAGATATGAGTCATTACAACTTAAAAGTACGTGTATAAAACTTAAAAATGACTAACAATAAGACTAAATAAAGTACTTACCATGATAAAAAAGTAAAAATCGTAACATAGATCGGTACTGAAGAGGTGAGTGCCTACATGTAATTCCCATTAATAGCAAAATGGTCTTTCTTCAATGCAAGCGAAAAGCAAAATTGTCGATACCCATTTTTAATTTAAACTGTATTTTTAAAAAACATTCAGCAACTTAAGCAGGTAGTCATTTCTTCTTAAATCGATTTCAAAATACGACCAACTAGATTCACGAACGCTACAAATTCTGATATAATGCAATATGAAATTAAAAACAAGGGCTAAAGCCCTTAATGACAGCATTTAACAGTAAGATTAGGCAGTTTGCATTTTTGAATTTGCCGGCAAATCTTAATGTCAATTTACTACATTTAAATTTGTGTGGGGGATTCGCCCTTGCTTTGCTTCGCATAGTGTGCCTGCCATGCCGACATTTTAACGTGTAGTATTCTGTGCAGTGCTTTATTTTGTTCGATTTTGTGGTATTTAATACTGGTACATGTTATTCACAATTATTATACATGAACTGCACAATTTGATTTACGATTGTTCTACAATCTAAATCCCATAAGATAGAGAACAGGCTATGTACAGAACACACCAATACGCTAAATGTGAAAATACGGATAACAGAACAAAACAAGTAAATATTTACTTATTTTGCGGGACCTTATAGTCATTAAGTCGTGAAACAACATATAAATAGCTGGAATATAAATAAAGTAAAACCCAGGGTAATTTAGTATGTATCTGTCACGTGACACCAAATGGACAAACTTCCAGATTTATTTTGTCGGTTACGGTTTCCGTTGAGTTGCGAGGTAATCATTCTACGCTGCCAATGAACTGAACTCCTGGGCGCTAGTTCCTCTGTAAGCGGCTAGTCATTATAGCGATAAAGCTACCTACCATAGGCCCATCCGCGACCCACCAAATAAAAGCCTCTCATTATTCGCTACGAAAAAATTCCAGTGATCTATTGGCAGCTTTACAGTGGAAAATAGTGCCTTTTCACGGACATTAAATGGGCCAACAACATTTAAGAAGCCTCCCCGAAGGACCAATTTACGGTTTAAAAGGCCGGACCTCTAGTATTTTCACTTTAGAATCATAATTTTATCTATTCCGAACCGTATTCCGACCAGTCTTTCATAATCTGATCAAAAACGTACTTTTATTTGCCTTCCATGGTTTGCTGGGATTAGAGCATTCTCTATTTAAAAAATGAGACATCCAATTTTTATTACTGTTGCATCTAAAAATATAACTGGCTCATCATTAGGAATGTCCATTCTTTGAGAATTAAGCCATAAAAACAATAACATAAGGAAATTTGAATTTCCCGCCAAATCTTAAATTCGATATTTCGACTAGATACTCAATGGAAATACATATAAGTGATATATTATTCGAATGGTAATCAATATGATTAGTAGAATCTAATCATGTTCTAGTTCAACGCCCGATCGAAATATTTGTTAATTTGTTTTAAATCGTTCTTTTTGAAAAATCCCTCTAAAAAGTGACCTGACAAGAAATTCCACTTTTAAATCTCCAAAAGTTGTGGACATTCTCGGCATGTGACACTATATATAATATGTGTACGTATATACATAATGTCTCAAAGCCAAAACGTTAAACTCATATTAGTTCAGCATTCAGGTCAATAGACACCCTTGCTTGAACATTACGATAGTTTGTTGTTGGCAATTCTTAGGAATTTTCAAGCATGGACGTCTCGTGACCCCGACTGACCTGTGTTGAGTGTTATACTGTTTTTTAGGTGATTTAATTGTGTTTAAGCCCGGCTTCATTTTATTGCAAATTAATTAATTTATGTACACAGCACAAGCTTTTTATGGCCACTATAATAGATTTATTATGTTCAGAATAAATAATGAAACACGAAATGTGATGTATAAGAGGGAAATAAAAAGAACTTAGCACTGCAAGCAAACAGTACAGAAAATATTTCTGGAAGTATTGTCTTCAATTCAGTATAGCAAAATTGCCAAGGTCACATTCACTCACACTACTAACGAGCAGTTATACTCGATAACTAAATTACATCCGTAGCATCAGCATAATAAGTGTTATAATTACTCAATACCCCCTGTATGTAAATAATCGTTTCTTAACAAATATTACTCTAGTCAATAAATATAATTACACTAATACAATGGGCATCATATACAATCTGTAATACTAAAATGGCAAATAACCGCCAAATTAAATTAAGCCTAAAATGGGAACTTATCATGAGTGCTACAATACAAAACTAGCTAGAACTGAAGCTATTTTGGGCCTGCTATTTATGCAAAAGCAGATATAAGTGTCGAAGGGGCTGAAATACTGACGAACTCTTCTCAAAACTAACATTTGTAATCGTAAGCGAATTCTTTTAAGAGTTCAGGCACCAAACTAAGTTTTTCCTTAGCAAGTTGAATTTAGTAGTTTGAATTAAAAAATTCAGACCGCAGAATTTTCATCCGCTTTTGAAAAATGGTTCGTTCTGGACTTCCCTGATACACTTGCCTTAGCCACTACGCAGTAGGCAGTAGCGCAACAATTATTAGCAATACGTGCGCGTACGGCTTGGTTTCCCTTGATATAATAATAGACATTTTAAAAATATTTTACGATTAACTTGTTGACTTCTATTAACAACATAGGAGATATTCTTTCATCAAAAATATACGAAAAACTAAAATAATAAGTAGCAAGAGACAAACTTAAATACAATATAGCCATAAATTTAAAAAACAGTGTTTTCTGAAATCTTGTTATAAATTGCACTGTATTTCAGGCAAGTACCATCAGTGGTAATAAGGAATTATAACATACAATTTTAACTTCTTGGGTTTCAAAATCATCTCTATGAAAGCTGTATTAGATAACCCACCCCCAATCAAGTTTAATAATTCATGAAAAACTGTTTTGAGCGAAATACAAGATATAAAAATCATTACAATCTAACCAACTTTAGTGTCACTTACATAATACACAATATCTGTTTTCAGTATTTTCAGTCGTGGTTTAACAAGTGTGCGAAAATCACAATTTTTATCTTTCCCACATGTAATTATGTAGATACTTGAAATAAAATATACTACATTTGCAATATAAGTTCCCCATAAACTATTGCCACACCTGCGGCATAGATCTCTCATCCAGTACAAGGAGAAACTCTTGCGTTTCATTACTGTTGACTTAACACACACCCACCTAATTATAACAGTATACCATAATGCAGATATTTATAATAACATTAATTGACGTTACGCTTTGCAGTCTGCGGTTAACATGGTTAACATTTTCTAAGGAAAGATCAAACCGGGCAAACTTTGAGAAATATTATTTTGCGGACTCTGTTTTATTTTTCTTCCCCAATATTTCCATCAGCTCCTTCGGCATGTAAAAAGGCTTTTCTGGCGATCCGTCGTTTCTTTCCCCATCCTCAACTGTTAACCAATATGGATTCAAATTAGCATTGTTTTAAGTAATGGTGTGAGGCGTAATTGAACAGGTAATGAATACATAATTGTTGCTATTACAAATAGGAAAATAGAACGAATTAGAAAACTCATGGGCTTACGGAAGCACAAGAACAGGGTATCAACTGCCATTGAATAGACGGAGAAAAACAGCGACGAGATGAAGTATGTTCCTACTGCTATTAGTATTACCGGTACGAAATAGAAATGTAACTCCGGTACCTAAATTAATGTAAAACTTTGCTAAAACACCTTGTTTGAGAGCTTAAAATATATGATTATAACTATTCCAAAAGAATTTTAAGGTTACCTGCTCTTCCAAGATTCCATATTTTCCGCTAAAAATGAAAAACGACAAAATAGAAACTCCACCCACAATAACAACTTTTCCCAGGAACAGAAGAAAGTCGACAACTTTGTCCAAAACGAAAGCCCGCACAGCATTTCTCATGAGAAGAAAGAATGAATCCCTCGCGGAAGTACAAAAATTTTTGCCGTAAACAGCGCACATTATATACGCGTTTCTATTTATAAATTTCATGAACTTTTCGAGGCACCAAAAGCAGCATCTGAGGCAGCACATTACAGCCTTGGCAACAGGATTGTCGCTGCATTGTAAAAAAAACGATTAACATAAATTCACGTATAATAATGGCTGTAAATGATTTACCATAATTTTTACCCCCGAAAAGCATTATAACGCCCACTTTTATAGTTCACCGCCTAGCATAATTCCCGGCCGTGTTAAAGTATTTAAAACAATATAAATTGTCACTATCCAAGCGCCACGACTAATAACTCCTCATCCTTTCAGTAAGCGCTTCCCAGGGTATTATAAGATTTTTGAATATGTTAGTATTTAGCATAAGTATAAGAATATAATGCAACTCACTTGTATTGGCGAAGCTTGTAATCTAAGTACTCCAAGAAAAATCTAATAAATTTGATGATGCTGATAATCAAACTGCCAAAAGCTATAGTTCCTAAATGATACCGTGCAGTTCGAGAAAAACTGGCAGCAACGGGAAAGGTCGCCAAATCCTTTTTACGATTAAACGTCCAGTACCACCCAGCAAAGCTTCCAGCAAGGACCATTTCACCGAAATCTTCAATGAAGCAGAGTAACCATATCAGACCAAAAAAGTTGTATAGATGAAGCCAACCCACATGAGACAACTTTCGATAGTGTGCAAAACTGCAAGCGTTTTTCTGTCCACAATCAGTACTGTTAGAACACTGCTTTTGAAAAGCTTCCAGAACGCAGCTGAAATTTAAAACAGTAGTATTCGCAGCAGTTATTACAACAGGAATCTTAAGATAATTTTATCGACAAGAAATCCGGTATATAAAAATAACTTCAGGCCTTTCGATTTGAATGTTAAAAAAATCGTATTTTAAAAAACAAGTCTATGATATGCATTTTTTATGCAGACATTATTTTACATTTGGAGTAGTTCAATTGACTGTGTCCTCGAAGAGATAAATCTCCGGTGACAAATATCACGTGGGTATTGCAACTTGTTCTTCAATTTACAGGATACTTATTAATTATTATATCTGATTGCAGTTATCCATAATAAATACTTCATGAATTGCTATCTTCATTATTCCCTTATGAATATACTTATGTTGATGAGTTCAGACTCTTATTTCATTCCTACATAATTTAATAATGAATAATATACCTAGTTATAATAATTTTCAGTGCCACTATTTATACAAGTACTTAATACCTTTTTCCACTCTCAATTACTTCTCCACAATCACAGGTTTCCCGTATTTGCCAAACTTCTTCCGTTGCGGATATTAAGTGAATGCCTATAGCCAAGAAAATTGCGATGACAAAGAGCTGCACAATCCAAGGGACAAGTGGCCATCCCAATGTGAAGGTCATGTCACTTACAGCCCTATGATATCGAAAGTAATGATAGAAAAATCCCATTGCTTAATATAAACATTACTATTTATTCAACTTAAACAAATTAACCATGAAGCTACCATGATTTAAATGCAACAATTTATTAAGTTAAGCAGTTGATGGGCTTTGGATATTCTTTATCACAGTTCTGACGATGAATGAAGGTGATGAACTTTGAACACTAATACTTACTACAAATATTTGAACATACACGAAACGAAAATTATGAAAATTGCATTCGACTTCTGTTTCAAGTTGTTAGTTATAGATATAACGGACATTGTTGTGAACAAAACGAGGAAAGGATCAAACTCAATCGAGATATTTCATATTTGCCGTGCACTGGTGGGTCAATAGATTAATTGTAGACAACAGCACTTTATAAGTCAGAATGTATCAAGTCAGGTGGTTTCTTTGTTATACGAAAGGATGCAAATAAATCCCATATCATCGTCTTCACTACTGATGGGCAAATACCAATAACCACAAAGCCCAAGTTAAGTGAAGTAGAGCAATTAATGCTTATTACTATCGCATTGTGAAGAATTTTATCACGTAAGATATGTATCAGTAGAAAATAATAGTTGATTCAAAAGTCCATAAGTTAGAAACTATGGAATTGAAGAGAAAACTCAATTTTGATAGATTATTATGCTAAATATAAAAGTCCAGACATTAATTTATCAACAGTAAATCGTTTAGAATTGTGACTGTTTTAGGGTCAGAATCCGAATCCTGAGAAAGGCAAGCCAAAGGAGGTCAATTGCTTATTATAATTTAATAAATCACTTTTGAGACCTGCTAACAGTCCTAACAATCTAATTTAATAATTTTAAAATGCTAAAAGTAAGTGGATTTACATCTAAAAAATACTTATTTTATTTTAAAGGGCAAATACCTCGCTCCTTGCTTAATTAATGCGACAGCAATACCCAGTCTTGACCTCAGCACTAGAACAACGAACAGAAGTATTCCGAGAAGTGTTCCAGTAATAATTGCAAATGCTAACCATGTGTCTTTTAGCTTCAAATAAGTATCTAACTGTGACCGAAATTCAATGTCAATAAACCTTTCAGCCTTTTCAGATTTCATTTCTGACATATCTTCAGCACTCTTCAGGTCAAGATACTTGGAAACGCTAAAATAACAACCTAAAATAATAAAATCATGTTTACTGTTAATCTTTTATAAAGCACTTTTTTTATCGTTAAAGTTAATACTCTCTTAGTCAGTAAAAGTTTTTCTTTAGTTAAGTACACTTTTTTCAGCGTGCTCCCTACTCGGAGCCTTTGATAGGTTAGATTATATGAGCGGGGGGTAGTAAGTAAATTGACTTCTGGGGTACAGAGCATCCACTAGGAAAACTGATAACTGTCTCCCACTTGCTAGGACTAATGCACTTAAGCGGGGTTAAAGTTACTAGTTATATATAAATTGTAAAGAAATAAAAATAAATGGAAATGTATAGCGTTGGTTCTCGAAAATACTAAATGAATCATTATTCTCTTATGAGCCTCATATTACTATTACTAGTTCTTTTTGAGTTTCGACAGACACAATGTATTACTAGTTAGTAGAGCTAAAGGGCCAGAGTTCGAATGTACATAGTGTTTTGGCAAGGCGAGTCAAATTCCTTTTTAGGTAACCTCCCCGCCATATAGATGACATACAGATTGTCTATAGACGATATTTTGCACCACTTCCAAAAATGAAACATTTAATTTGTAAATCAGTATCATCTGACACATATGCTAAAGCATCCGTGGAACAAAGCTATATTTTTATCACTTTGCCTTGCATGTCCCAAAAAGGAAATATTTACCGTAACTAAGAACGCCAATGGTTCCGAACAATGAAGCCCAAACCATTACTCCAGCAAAACACCGCATCAGACATATCCAAATCAAAGAAGATAATGCGCCAATCATTAACAAAATGATTATCACCAGCCATGTCGACCGGAAGTCCTCAAAAAGATATTCCACATTCTGAAAACATTTAAAATCAGTAAATTGCAATTTAAGTTCGGCTGAAACGGTGAGCGAACACTCTTGTTCTGAAGAGTTTTCTCAACTATCAACTTTCTCCCGACACTAATCATTAATCACGGTTTATTTAGTTGCTTGAAATGTTTCGTTCGACAGTTTTTCGAGGAAGCTTATTACACTGTCGAGCTAGCTTGTTTAATAATAATAATAATAACGATTTATTGCCCACATAAGATAATTGCATACATAAACACAGCACCCATGAATAAGTTAAGGTTAAGGGCAGCTTTATTTGCAAGGGTCAGATGTTTCAATCAATTAAGGCTATGAATGTTTGTTGTTCATATTAATATACCAAAAGAACAAATAAGCAAGTATTTACCTCTTTTGCGTTAATGAAATCCAACAAATTTTTTACTCCTTTTGTAATAGTCGTTTCATTTATAGTTGTACTTTTGTCAGAGTATTTTGAAATCTCCTTTATCTCTTCATCATTAAATAATTTTGGAATACACCGAGTCGCGACTAAAACGAGAGCAAATAAGAATAATGCAGTGATAAAAGGAATATGCATACGAGTATCGTCTTTTGTAGCTAGCTCACTCCAGCGTATAACTTTTGACGGAGGATCAGGATAATCAATATGTTAACTATTTTCACTATATGCCTTCTATCATGCCTATATCCGATAAAGCAACTGTTAGACAGAGTGGCCTAACCTATTACAGACAACACAAGTTTATTTAACGCGGCCTACTCCTTGCATAGCAAGAAGTAGGACTAAAAGCACTACGACCAGTGAGATTTAAGTCAAAATTAAAGAGGCACCTACTTTATAATTGATGCACTCAATTGCGGCTAGAAAAGCAAATGTTTTCATTTTTAAAATAAATTTTGCCGAAAAAAACGATGCCAGACAGGCCATTGTTACGAACATTGGCAACTACATATAAGAACATTAATATTAATACGTTAAAGATTTCCCTGTCCAGCCACTTACTTTGGGTGCATGTATTCGTGAAATTGTTAATTCTAGAATTCACAAATAGAAAGCATGAATCTGCATGCGAAGCGAGATACAAAAGAGATTTCCCAAAAAAAAACGTAAGTAAGTTTGTACCCAATACTGACTACTGGTCCTTTTTAGAACATCAGTAATGCCTTTTCACCTTACATTTTCCCAGGACATTTTCCTCCCAGTATCAAAATCACACCACTAAAATCAATTAGCCTTCCTTTTCAGACAATTTATGCATTCGTATACAATCTGAAAACAATTTAAAATTCATAAACTTAAGTGCGACAAAAGTTTATTGCAATTAATTTATTTAATGTATGAAGGTTTATTATAAACAAAAACATACATTTTCTGGAAAGGAACACTAATTTATTTTAATGATGTCATTTTAAGACTGGGAAGAAAATGTCATCGGTACGAAGTTGGGAGAAAAATGCCAGGGAGGAAAACGTCCGGGAGGAAAATGTCCTACAACCTCTCCGGCCGCCTGAGTACGTTGTAACCTGCTACTGTTGCCATAAAATCATTGAGAGCAAAGCAAATAGCTTAAATAAAAAGTAAAAAATCGAAGCTACATTCCAAGCAAGCAATACCGTTGGGCCATAAATCACAGAATTAACTATTTCCTGCTTAACTACTTAAGTTATGCTAAACAAATTAATATTAAAAGCAGAACCCACTTTATTTTAATCGTTAAAGACAAAATTAATAATAACATCAATAGTTAAGTATTAGGTTAAACTTACAAATACTTTTGACATTTTTCACAGGATTACGCCTCCACAGTTTCACTTTAGTTATATTTTCTGCATTTAAAATAAAACAATAATTATACTACACACTTCATGAGAAACGCCAACTAATAATGCTGACTAATAACAGTACACAACCCATCAGTAATACTGACCACCCAAAACATTAACAGCATGATTAACTTAGTAACAGGTTTAAACTCACATGCACGTTGGATTTTTGATAATGCTTAACACATGGTTATAAATTGGTTTGCCAACTCAAATTGTTAAGTCAATATTTTAATATAGAATTTTACTAGATACTCTGAAACATTGCATTTCGCGTCAACCATCAAAAAACTTTACTAATTTTGCCAAATCTAAATTTTTGATTCAGAACTCATACTTTCGTTAATCGCTCACAAGTTCATACATACTCCTACTATTGCCTACTGACACTGGCATAGCGCTTCAGTGAACCGACCGTTGCTGTTTTAAAGACAGGATTCACACGTTTTTTTAGTAGTACTTTTATTGCACATATCCAACGAAATTCTAACATCTACCTTGCTGCAACTCTCTATTGAAGTATGCTCTCGATTAGTACGAACGAGGATACCATCGTACAAAAATCTATGTTACGAAAACTCAGATAATTTGTTAAGTTATGGCATTACGAAACACATGGATTTTGAAAATATTATAATAAAAACCGTACTAGCCCGATGGCTCTGATAGTCACCGATTTATGTTATTATTCTGATCGTCATTGCAGCATAAAAAAAATGGGCTTGCGAACGTATTTAAACGCATCCAAACGAAATCACGAGTATGTATTTAAATTTTTAAAAAGGTTAGTCCAAATTAACCTACACAATTTTATTATTCAAGCTGTTTGATTTGTTAATGTTCAACCTTGAGATGGCGGAACTCTCCGTATTGTCACAATGAAAAGCTTTATTTGAATACATCCTAATTTTTTCCCATAGTTTCCCCCTTTCTTTAAAAGAGTTCAGTTTTACCTATCTACGTTTATCACAACCATATTATTTCCCATCGTGTTTTTATTTTTAGTTTCTAAAAAAAATAAGTAAAACTATAACTACATACATACTACTTACTTGAATTACCTAATTTTCCGCCCTTCCCAGCCCATTGTATCTAAAGAAAGGTGCTTTTAATTATAACTAGTTCAGCAAACCACAAATTATGGCGCCATATTTTTGAGAATACAACTAGATACTACATTGGCACTGAGACTGGAAAAGTTCAGTAGGTCCCGTATAACTATTTATTATTACCTAAATATAACAAAAAAGTAAACCGTGTATTTCAATTTTAATTCGGAATACTACTGTTTTAGGCACGTATGTCAAAACTTACTTGTTTTAGATGGAAGAATGTAGGATGCACAATAATTTTTAGCAATGAGATCCTCCACTGAGTGTTCCGCTTTATTAACACCATACTTGCATATCATGTTTGCTTTCATTTCTGCTTGTGATTGTTTTAGAATATTTTTTCCATACTCGAAGGACCAAAACTTTTGGGGGCACGACTCTACACAAACCTACATGATAATTTATTATACATTTTATTTTATTGCACGTTATGCATATAATGTAGGCTCATATACAACCAACAGGCATTGCGGATTCAGGGTACGAACAAATATTTTGGTACTTCAACAATATTTTGAAGGATTAGTCCATCAGTAGTCCTAGTGACGGTTGCTGAGCACTAAGATGCAGGGTGACAATGCATTAATCATGCACTGCCACATAGGGCCATGAAACTATCGAAGTACTCACCAGTGGAATTCATCAACTTTAAAAAATGGATGCGTTCAATATTAATTAAAGAACGGCAGTTTATTTTTCATATGATGGCTAAGTCTGAAAACAAGACCCCAGCAAAACTAAAACGCTATTAAATAAGTCTTAAAAAGCGATTCGGCTTTGAAAAAGAACAATTAAACGGAATATTTTTACTGCATTAAATAGTTCAGAAGCCATCAGAGGTAGGCAATGGCACCAAAAAATAATCCTAAAAATTAGCTAAAATTTCAAATTAACAAAGGCTCTTACAACATGGAAATTTTGAGCTGGGTTGGGGCAAAAATTGTCAAAATATGTTAGAGGAATTTGAAAATAAATGCACGATAGTTTAGTGTAATTTATATAATATAATGTATTACTAATAATAAATTATGAAAATAGGTAGAAACACAAACAAGTAGAGACCTACCTACATAAAATACAAAATCTTACCTACATGAAAACCCAATTTAAGGTTGGTGCAGGGGTAGTGATACTCATGAGCACTTTGATAATTCCGTGGGCCCTATCCCACGCCCCCCTTTTTATTTCCTATTTCTCCACCGTCCGAGCGTCACAAACCCCAGTTGCGTTTACCCCATATTATAATAGTACATTGGATTTTGGATAGCATTCGGTCCCATACTCGGACGATTATATAAAGAAGTTTTTGGTTTTTTAAAAATGTAATGAAACCTGTGGGGTCCTGCAGCCTGAGAGAACAACTCCAATTTCGGCGCATTTAGTTATGTCAAAGAAATAAAGATAAGATTTATTTTGAACTTCTGCATCCATTCCACATTTTTGACCCCATGAGTCGGTTGGGTGAACCAAAATACTTGGGTCCCCATGCTTGAATGCTGCAATACAAACAAAAAGTATTTAAATACTATATATTAGTACTCACTAATAACTACCTACCTACCTACCTTTAGCTCAATGACTTAATTATTTTGATTTTCAGTAAATTTTGAGAGAGTGCAGCATACGAATAAATAAACGTTTGTTTCTATCGACTGCGATCGATGGATTTAGCAATTGTAGCTTAAAATTATAGCTAGATAACTAGACACATACCTTATTAATTATTTTGTATCATGTTTATTTATTTTCAACACGCAATGTATCCTTCGAAAGTTTGACTACGGTGCAGGACCAATATCAACCTTACTGTTTGCCTAACTTAATTGAATATGAATTATGACCAGCGGATTATTTTAAAAAATTGTCATTAACAACTGTTTGCTTCCGTCGGCAGGACAGGTTTACTGGTTACTACATATCTACATAATTTACCGGAATTCTGAAATTTTTGTTTTTTTGTGTATATTTATTACCTATCTACATAATTTACCGGAATTTTGAAAATTTTGCAATACTGGACCAAATTCATCGAGCCATATATAATTCGAAAGGTAATCATTAGTAGAATTCAAATAACGGACTGCGCCATCATTAGGAAAATGTTTTCAAGATAACGTTGTTTTAATTTTTTAATTTCGCCTAAAAGTGTTGTATGGGCCGCAATCTAAAAACAACAAAAATGGCGTCTGCTTATTTTTAAAGAGCTTTTAAATTATATATCACTCGTTAAAATCCGTTAATGATTTTTAAATTTTAAGTATATTTTTTCAAAACCATTTAAGAAATATTAACTATTTTGCTAGTGACATCAAGTTATTTATATTAGCCTAATTGTTACCGCTCCAATGATATATCACAATAGTGTAAGTTTATTGAGTGACCAGTCGAAATCTTGAGTTAACACAATATTTAAAGTTTTGGCAGGAAATTCAAAAACTTGAATTTTGAATTTTTGGCTGTATTACCGCTTATTACTTTACTTTTACAGTATTTACAGCTTTACTTTTTCAAATCCAAACCGCCCTATTTTGCTGTTAGGGCTGCCATTAAGCTAGCCCTTGTTTATTACTACCTACCTACATAATTTAAAAAATATTAACTATTTTGCTAGTAACATTAAGTCATTTAGCTACGCCTGCCTGTACGTAAATCCGCACAGCTAACCATTTTACAGCTTGCTCCCCTTAATTTACAACCTGTAAATTGTCAGCTCGAATTTGGCGGCAAATTCAAAATGCCTAATTTTTCTGTTAAGGCTGCCATCTGCCATGAAACAAAGGCCCTTGTTTTTATTACCTGCCTATTCACATACATTGTTGAAATACTAGGCCGATTTTGACGCGCAATAGCTTATTTTGAAGCTCTTGAATCCGATATTTTTTGTGTTTACTTCAGACCCATACAACACTTTTTATACGGGGTTTTCGAAAAAAACCCGGTTTTTTCACAAAATTTCGCAAACTGTTAAAATATCTCGCTGAACTCGAACATAATTAGAGTATGCTAATCATTACCTTTCGAATGATGTATCATTTGAACCCACACTCATTGAGTCACCGGTCTAAAAACCGAATTTTTGATTTCGACTAGATTTTTGCGGGAACTTCAAATTGTCTCCAATCTCTGTTATTCTAAGGGACCGGACACAAATTCGCCATCCATGTTGAGGGTAGGTCACGTTGAAAAAATTCGACACTCTATGTTAAGCATAGAAATTCCTACGAAGGTGACAATGTGGGTGGGTCCAAATTGTCAAACATTTGAGAGACACAATTTTTGTCCGTCCCCAAATTGGTTTAAGTTTCTAATTAAGTAGGCTGGCATCATTTCCATCGAGCCCATAGGTTTGAACAGCCAAGCATTTTCAGTTTTTTTTTCATGTAGATACAGGTACAGTGCAGTTAAACCTTCCGTCTACGCATTAGTTAAAGTTGAATGGTTTAGATTGCTGAGGGGTTTCATAGTATCATGAATTTTTATCATTTCTACCTATTTATATATAATTATGACGGAATATATATGAATAACACTAAATTATGTGAATAGGTAGTAATAATGAACAGGTATTCATTTTCTTTTTTATTACTACCTAATCAAATAATTTAGTATATTGTTGAAATACTGGGCCGATTTGGACGAGTTATAGCTTATTTTAAAGCCCTTAAAAGAAAAAAAATCCGATGTTTTCTTTTTTTACATCGGGCCCATACAACACTTTTTATAGGGTTTTTTCAAAAAAATCCCGGATTTTTCACAAAATTTCACAAACTTAAAATATCTCGCTGAACTCGAACATAGTCTAAAACTAACTATTACCATCCAGCGCAATGCCGCACCAAAATTGTGAAAAAAAAATATAATGTATAGCTTAACCCTCCTTCTTGCAAGCTTGGTGAAAATTCACCATCGAATTTATTTGTTGCTTAACTGCACTCAGATTATTTATTTTTGTGCATAATGATAGAGGCTGTTAATGTGCTGATTACTCCTGTTTTGCGTAATTTTTAGCTCAATTAAGTTTTGAGATTTTTGTCAAATTCCAAAAACTAAATGCTCGACTTGTCGTGTGAAAATTTCATGTGCCGCCATTTTTACGCAAAATGTAAGCGTGTACGCTTCAACCAATAGGGTTTGTGTATTTAAATCGTTAAAAAAAATTAGACGCCCAAATTCAAAATGGCGGCGCAACGCTGACTATAAACGTTAAAATGTAATTGTTTTTAAAAATTTGCTAAACTAGCAGTTGCCAAACTTTCAAATTTCACTTGCTTGTGCAGATTTTGAAGGGCTTTCAAATAAGATATCGCACATGGTTGTGCGTTTAAAACTTTGGGCGGCAGCATTGAAATAGGTTTTGATTAACAAAGAAATTTTGGGTGACATTCACGGTCCCGTAGCGCTGCGGCTATTACACACACACAAAAGGTAAGCACATAAGAAATGTAGCTGTGTAATGTGCCTACGTAATGGTCAATTGAGCTTAGCTCTAGAGTGCCTGGTGTAGGAGAAACATCGATTTTAAAAAAGTGAAAAAACAACGATTATTTGCAATTCGGAACTAATTTCCTGTACAAAATCACAGTTGAAACAAAAAATGTGCAGAATGGCATGATAAGGCATTTCAAGTGGTTTGCAGAAAAAAATTTAAAAAAGTGAATTTCGCAAATTTTGTATACCACGTGACAGCAAGCTTTTTTATTTTAGTCGAAATTGGCAACAACGCCAACGTTAAATTGTGCGCGCTACAAAAGTTCACTAATGTGCTATATTGGATTTTTACCAAAACAGCTATTTACAAAGTTTTGCGGGCCAAAAGTTTCAAAATAGCTTACTTATGGAAGGGTTAAACGATAGAGTTTGGACAGAGCTTTCCATCTGTCATGATATTATGTAGTCTAGTCGCATAAGAAATGATAAAAAGTGCGTAAACGTTTTTTCACCAATGGGATTCGATCTCTGAGCACCGGGAAAACCGTCCGCATGTTTAACACTTAGCCCACTGTGGCAGTTGATTTCTATGGTTCTGCCATGGGTTGTTGCCGTTCCGGTGCTTGAGTTTAAACTTTTACATGCGGGAAGTAAAAACTAATGGGCAACGTGGCAACGGCTACAACTTTAATCCTAATTAATAATTAAAGTTGAGTCGCTTGTAACTATGTACGCACCACCAACTCCGCCAAAATTCCAAGACAGCAAAATAGCTAATTTTCTCCCCTATTTTTTAAGATAACAAACATAGTAGAGTTAGCGGTGCGTCCGGAGAAAAAAAATGAACAAGCTACAACCCAATAGCATTGCCAAAACCCGGGTAATTAAAAAATAATACGATTTTTTAGGTGTTTATATTTCAAAAAAATCAGGTGTGTGCCGAACAGCCCATAAAAAAAATATGCGATAACAAAAATGTTCATGTTTTAACCATAACGTGGTTTTAAAAATTAAAAACGTTTTCAGGTTTACCCGGGTATCACAGGATCCCATATGCATGTATTCCACTAAAACCGAGGATTTTCACTACTAGTAGTATGGGGCGTTAGAAAAAAAATATTTCGTTGACATGTAAAATTACATAAAATTTCGACCGGGTCTCCTTGGATGGTAATACAGTAAAGTCCGACTATAAGGGAACTGGGGGGACCGGCATTTTTAGTCCCGTTTAACCATGTAAGGGAATTCCCTATAAAGCGATAGTTATTTACAACTTGAAAAACTGTTTCATTTAGTCAAAAAAGATTTGTACACCGATGTTTAGTTATGATTATTGAGATTCAATGAAAAAGTCAGTAATAGCAGTTTGTCTCCTTTGGATTTCATTTTGACGCACACAAAGACTAATGTTATGAAAATTCGAAAAAATGTTTTCCTCAGTATATTTTCGTCAGATTCCTCATCTGATTTGTCACATTCAGTAATGCTACGAACTATTGTTTCCTCCGTCATGTCCTCTTCCGTTAGTAAGTTGTCATCTATTGTAGCAAAATCAGATAATGTAAATGTTGAGATAAAAGCAGTCTTGTGGTCACATACACAGTCACAATTGAGTACACAGTAAAAAATAAAATAGTATTCTAGAGAGAGATAGGAACTATTTATTTACAACTTGGCTCATTTTATTACAATTTCCCTTATAAATGACCTAAAAAGGCCTCAAATGCATGGAAAAACAGTCCCTTTAATCCGAATTTCCCTTGTATCGGTTCCCTTAAATCCGGATAATTTTAACATTGAAAGCATAGCTGGCCAACCAAATATTTTAAATTCGTCCCTTGAAGCCGTTTTCCCTTAAATCAGAATCCCTTATAGTCGGACTTTACAGTAGTTAGTTTTCCTCCATAATTAGATCCTGTTAATCATTACCTTTCGAATGATGTATCATTTAAGCCCATACTCATTGAGCCACCGGTTTAAAAACAGAGTTTTCGGTAAAGTGCCGTATGGAAGTGAAAAAAGAATATCGGTAGAGTATTTCAAAAGAGCATGTAAATAGGTAGAAAAAAAATCGGACTCGTTTTTTAAAAGCGTACTAAATTATGTAAATAGACACAAATAAAAATAAATAATACTATACATTAATCGTAGAAGAAAAACAATTTATTTACAAATAAAGCATATAACACGATATACTACATATTACTGCGGTTACTGCCCCATATTAAATGGAATTAAACCCACTGTGTTTATTACTGTGTAGCTCAACTAATGTATTTATCGCTGAAACTTCAGAGTTTTACGCTACTGCAGACGAATTAAAAGGAACTATTCAATTGTCTACGACAACTTAATTTACGATACTTAAGTATACATATACGCTCGCAGAGGATCATCGTCTGATCTTTTATTCTTTTGCATATGCCCGGTGCCCATGACAACCAAAGAGCTGACATATAAACAACTTAAAACTTTATGAGGTTATGATTAGCTCCAATTTCATAGTTTAATATCGCTAATGCAAATACCAACTTGGCATAATTTCTGGACAGCTTTAATTTGATTAGCCGGCTAAAGTGTACAGATTTAAACATAGGAGGAACAGCCTCGTTTGGTTTATCGATCGTAAGCTGGTCAAGTCAAGTCACAGGTTTTTAATTTCCGTACGTTGTTCTAAAGTATATTTTTTGAAGTAAGAATTAATTAGAATAGCGAATACTACCCTACGATAACATTATTTTCGGACGACTACTACTTAGTTAATATAATAATAACTATATAATATAAACCGATTTTCCCTAATATGTCACGTTAGTCTTGCATATTTAATTAGAAATCCAAAACGGGTGTCTCAAAAGAATAGGTTCACTTTTCACTTTATTCATTTCCTAATAATCCAAAGGCGCATAACTATTTATCAAGCTAATGAAAAGGTTTTTGTGTATGAACTTTCAAAAATTTTTATATTATTTATGACTACAGCTATTCACGTTTATCAATTTGAACTTTGTCACAATAGCACAACGGAAAATGGAAAAAACGGCCCACAGTCCACGTAAGGTTACTTTTTTTGACATGGGATTAAATGGGTAAATAATCATGACTTTCTAAGAAAATTCTCAAAACTTTTGCATATCTGCATGTACATTGTATATACAAGTATATGTATACTAGTATACTCATAGTAGCGGACTCGTGGATTTTCCGGAAAACGCAATTTCTTTATTCGAAAGTTCGTTGCATGTGAGAAAGGAATCGAAATCACAACACATCCTCCCACAGATTCTCCTCAAATTCTCCAGACAGCATCGGCCATCTGACAGAGAGTGAGGAAGATCCATGGAAGGAGATAGTAAAATAAATACAACTCGCAGCCCTTCACCACACAGCGTCTATGAGCCACAAAAGGAATTAAAGGATGCTTCCCGAGGCGACAAAGGACGAAGCGAGGAAGGAGCAGAGGCGAGCTAGCCAAGGCAGAAACAATCACGCCTCGAAGAAGAGAGGGTCTCCGTCATCAATTCTTCCAAAATCCTTCAAAATCTTTAATTTCTTTTTCCATTTTCCCTTCTGGAAAATCAGGAGAAAAATGAATAGAAAGGAATCGAGGAACATGGAGACTCCGCAAGGAATAAGAACAATACGGGGGGATTGTCCCCATGGTTCCTGTTGGTGCCATCAAAAAGAACCTAAAATAAAGAAACAGAGAAAATCTGATAACTTTTACATCTTCTTATTCCTGTTTATGGTGTTCACCGTGTTCGCGATTCCTCTCTACGAGTTCTTCTTAAGTTTATTGTAGCTAAAATTATTGAGGTCGATTGGACCAAACATATAAATTATAAAATATCAAATTATATATCGTGAATTACCTGTAATCAACCTGGACCTGGAATTGGAAATCTCAGATGCCACACCCGTGGCATCCGTAAGCGTACCAGTTGTAAAATTATTATCTGTAAATCCATTATATTGTAAATTGTTGGACGGAATCTGAAAAACAAAACAAAAACATGAATTAATAATTATCATTCAGTTGTGGCCCTCGACCTTATGTCGGTTGGGAAATATTCCAGTTAATTTGAACTTATCTTTTCTTTTTGATTTAATAATTAATATAAACTTATAACTTTAAACTTACCTTCTCATCTTCGATCGTTGAGTGTTCTCATTTATATCGGCAAAATTCTCATTGATTCTCATGTCTTCCGTCATTGAATCTAGAATTAAGAAACATAAAATTAAGTTAGCATAATTTGCATCATAAATCATTGGCTCATTCATTAGTCGTCAGCAGTGGTTCTCTGAATCCGCTCGACGTAATTTAGGGACTCCGGTTCATTCAACAAAACAGTCAAAAATCAACAAAAATAAATTCAAAATTGAGGGGAGACTGGGAGGAACGAACCCGCAGCTCAGGCTGTCTTTTGCGGGTTTGTCCTCCAAGTTGGAGTGGACGGTGGAGTAAATACGCGATCCGCGTTCCTTCGCAACACGACTTTGCCATCGTCCGCCCAACCTCCCCGACAAACCTAATTGGAAAAACAAAACTAAACTAAAATAAAACTAGAAACTTAATTAAAATAAAATGTAAAATTATAAATATTTACCTGATTGGCATCCAAAATTCAGGATCGTTGGTCGGCCTGGACTGGTGGTAATGGTGCGGTGTGTGTCCGTGGCATGCCTTCCTCTATGGCCCGGACACTCTCCACCGCACCTCTCCGTCCTTTCTGGGCTGGATGTGGTTGCTGGGCTCGGAGTCAGCACCACTTCCCCAACGATCCTCCTGTAAAATGAATAAAAATAAATTAACCTAAATAAAAAAAATAAAAACTTACTTCAATTGGATCAAAATTCAGGACAAGTCGTTGCTGCTGAACTGGAATGGCGGGGACGGTGGACGTTTGTCGATTGGAATGCTCAGCTATGCAACGTCCGTCTCCGTCCCTTGTCCGTCCCGTCCAGTGGCGTTGGAGCTGAGGGCCATGGGAGGATGTCAAGCGTTCCCCAGGCCTACAACCTTCACGCCGGCTTGTCCTCCTGAAAAGAGAAGCAAAATTAGTGAGTCTTCTCACTCCTCGTCTCATCCTCATTGGCAACAAAATATAATCGGCAAAATTTCCCGAGCAGACCGAATTTCCTCTGTGGGACCTGGCACCATTCGACCGTGAACATGCTCCGTTTGCCGTCAACGGTCGATGTGGTGCCGTAATCCCTCGGGAAGTCGGGAGCTCGTGGGGGCGAAGCCAGGGCCGTGGATGACATTATCACAGCCTTGACCTCAGCCACCGAGCTACAATGCTCTTGGAATTCTTAAATATAAAAATAAGACATAAATCCTAGCTAAAATAAATTATGCATCTAAAATTAAAATAAATAAAATTAGCATTCTTACCATCTGTAGTTATGCTGGAGAGCCTCGACTGGAGTTTCAGTTGAGTCTCCCTCCCCCTTCTTCATAGGTCTCCGGCCTCCTCCGGAGTGGTGGAACACCCCCGTAAATAATTTAAATACTACCATCTGACACCTACCATCTTTCGCACCCTCGTATTTATTATTGATTAAATTATAAAAATAAAATTAATTACCCATTTTTCGGTGAGTTTCATAGATGCATATGGGTGAAGGGATGTGGTAAACTCAAGTATGGCCTCCCACCCACTCTTATATGAGGAGGAGTATACCATACTCGTTTTACAAGGTGCGGGGTAAGGCATAGCCCTACCCTCCCTGCACCAAACGCATCAAATAAACCGAAAAATTCTGATTCGGAATCATTGTTTTACCTAAAATAAATAAAAAGTAAGATTTAGTATGTATCACAAGGGAAGGAATAGACACCGTTCCCGCATGAAAGTAAATCATTATGTACCTAAAGGGAAAATAACATACGCTATTCCCGTACAAAAATAAAATAAATATGTACAGGTACCTACCTATTATACCTGTAGGGACATACCAGCAGCTATTCCCTGTAATAAAATGAACATCATAAATAATGGCTGGATTCGAGGTTGCAAACTCGAATCCTACGCCGCCTATCCGTATTTCGAATGAGTCGCCCTTTGGCTTCTCAAAATAGTGCATGAATATCATCTAAATATTCTTGCCCCGTCCAAAACAGCAAGTCGACCATAATTGAAGACCGCTATCTGCCGGGATACTGCGGTGGGCTCGGCCAAGTCCGCCACGTTGCCGTTCTTATGAACGGAACATCAGCATCTCCCTTGCGGCTGAACTCCCCGGGAGTACATACGCCATCAGCACTATCATGAGCTGGGCCATGTATTCCCTGTGCCGGAGAGCGAACGAGAGGCAACCAAGGCGCCGTCTCCGTCCGCCCGTATAAACTTGGCAACATCGCACCCCATGACCATGCCACAGCCAAGTGCATTTCATCAGCTCTGTAGTAAAACCGCTTAGCAGCACTCATTGTGTAGTGTTGGTATACTACATTGGGTCGACATCTCATTACTCCACATCAGTTGGAAATATTGTTAGCTGTCACCAATCAGTATCTCAACACGACCCCATTTTTAGGCTAATCAGAATTAAAATATTAAGTAATAAATTTTCTTATGTCAAACCTCAGCCCATATAGGGCAATTGAACGTGTAGACAAAAGCATTCGTCGTTGGTATACCATTCTTGGCCAGTTTCAAAGTACGAAGGCACAACTCAAGGATCTTATTGTGTTCGTAATCAATAAATTAGATATCCCACAGGGGTTAGGTTCTTTATTCAACGAGGAAATTCCTCATCTGAACTTGCTCAACTTCAACAATAAGGTAAAACTTGCCCTTGTGGATTGGTACTTTGTCATCGGTCATAAGCATCTTTCAGTAGACCAGACGAAGGTCCTCATCAGTGTTGTTCTTAGTTACGACGATTTAAATTCGATTAATTTAGAACACTCTACCAATTCTTCATAATTTAATTTACCTTTCCTTGATTGTATGAATCCTATGAATCATATCCCACATCCCGATTTAAGAACCTTACTCATCCATTCAATTCTCCTTTGGCACGAAGAGGAAGGTTTCCTTTTTCTAGAAGATCAACAACTCAGAGGTTTCATTACTTTCTTAAGTTGTTATATTGACTTCCTTTTCCCTCAATAAAATATCCCTGAATGCCCTTCCTTGACCCCATTGTCCTAGTTCAACGTATCACAGATTCCATAAGATATTGGCATTTAATTGTTGCCCATCAATATCTCCCTGAATCTGAATTAGATTTATTCATTGAATTCATCCTTAAGCAATTAAACCTTCAGGCATCTCTTACCGACTCAATCCAGGAAAATACGCTCTTTCAACATACGAATTTCTTTCAGGAATTCTTGAAGGCAGTATTCCTTTGGTATTTTGGTGGAGGTTATAATTATTTATCAACTGTTTAATTAGACGATTTCATCAGCATCTTCACCGCATACGATAAGTACGGCGGCATTAATTTATGAGTCTTTGTAATCCGTTATTTAGAAAATTGAATGAATTATATTGATCCTATTCTTCTAGCAAAGCGAATTACAGATTCGGTAAAATACTGGCACACCACTATTGGATACCAATTTCTCCCCGAATCTGAACTCAGCTTTTTAATTATATTAGTGTTGAACATATTAGGGATTCAATATCATCCCTCTTGCCCGATCGAAACTGATATCTCCCACCTCACAGCCGCAACTTTTCCTGCAAAATTCAGAAACGCCGTATTTACCTGGTATTCCCACATTGGTCGTCACCATTTGACCTTCGACCAATTACAAGAATTCCATACCACCGTTGATTTCTTTGACGAACACGGTGGATCATTGAATAATTACCTTGCTTCGTTCATAAATCAATAAACCAATGTACTTCGGCACACCTACTGAGTTCAAAACCCAAATCGTAGCGCACATTAATTTTTGGTATAACCACGTAGGTTTCCAGACCCATACCCTGTTTTCGAAGAATATATTCCTCGAATTTGTCCTTGCCCGGTTGGAAATCCAGGACAACAGGGATTCTCCAGTAACGACTACCCATACACGATTAACCCAGCAAAACTACATACGTTTTTACGCCGAATCTGTGTATACTTGGTTCCGTACCCGTTGCGAAGACCCCGAAGCAACCGAACGTGCATATCAATATCTTTTCATAGTCGCTGCTCACGATCAAACATAATTTTATAGATTTGTGAAAGCGTAAAAAGATATTGTATGTTCGTTAATGAATCTAAGTGATCCCCATAAAATAATTAAAAATATAGAGTCTGAAATAATATATTGGCATATCATCGAAGGCCATAAACATTTCTCAGCGATTAGCACGGAGAATTTTCGTGATTTTGTCTTAAATTATTTGGGACTGCGTGAGAATAAAAATTCTCCCATTACTCTTCCCAGGTTTAATACCCAATCCTTAAGTAGGAAATACCAAGCCGCGGTATTTCACTGGTTTCTTAATTTAGATCCGATTCCTATTGTTAGTTGTCAACAACAACTCTTCTTTTCAATAATAGAAAAAGTTAACATTACTGAATGAGTGATCCCACTCCTGCGGAATTGGTCACTCGCACCGAAAACGCCATACGATTCTGGTTTGCACAGGAGGAAAAACACATCATTTCTGAAGCCCAGTTAACTTCTTTCATTAATTTTGTTTTCCACAAGTTAAAACTCCGTACAGGTTTGACGGGCCCCATAGCTACATCGATACCACACCTCACATCAGAAAATTGGTTTCCCCAACTCAAAGAAGCAGTATTTATATACTTCTTATTAATTAATCGTCCAAGCTTGACTTTCAAGCAAGTTTCTAAGTTTTTCGCATTGTGTACGGCATACGATAATTACGGTTGTAGTGACCCAAGAGTGAATGCAGCGAATCAACTTGATTAGGGAGTCAAATTTTCCTCGAAAGTTTGTATCATCAGTAGTCATCTGGCACAGACGAGTAGGTCATAGGTATTTGACAAAAATACAACTTCTTGGTTTCATAATAATCGTACTTAATCACATAAAAGAATTCTGCATCGGCAGGGCACAATCCAATCTTTTTATTAGAACTCATTGGAAAGTAATTTGGAATCGTATTAAGCACAAATCCCTAGGTCTTAGACCATTACGCCGTCAACTTCGTTGAAAAAGGCGTCCCTCCCATAATAGTGACTTCATTACTAATTAATTGTGAATCTTGTAGTTGCAGACTTGGTGGATTGGGAGACGAACAGCTTCTCAATCTACAACTACACATACAATCTTCGTAGAGATCATTTAGCACGAATTCGGGACGCAAACCGTGACTTGAATTCCTTAAAAACATACTAGTGGTCATACAAGAAAAATAAAATAAGATTACCCACAAAAATAAAATAAAATTTGTTTACTTGAGGTCTAATGTAACATTTATTTCTGAGTCACATTTATTTAGAAACCCATGTCAATTGTTCCGCAAGAACAATTCTACGCCTTCACTAAAGACGCATTCACTTGGTTCTTCTCGGGAGGTCACTCTACAATCGATTTTGATCAGCTGTGTTTTCTAATCGTATTTGCCCTCTACGCATTCGAAACCATCAATCTTTTCTTCCCGGAGTTGGAAATACAAGAGCTGAACAAATCTTTGGCACATCTCGGATTTTGGTATTAATTACAGGAGAGCTTTGCACCCCATTACACCACCACCGAGACACCAAAGATTTGCACAGGTACTTCCTCATCCCTCCGGGGAAATAAAAATAAAGTTACACATAATAATAATAAAATATAAAGAATTCCATATTTTGTAAATTGAACCTTCCACTAATCTCACCCTTACAACCTTGAGAACAGGTGGTGGTCCGCGTAAAGCTGAAAAGCCGTCTCTGACCTCTACACAAGCCAGCGAGTACTCTCACAAGTTTCATCCACCTACAATTCTAAACCGTTCTCGAGAATTGAAAGTGAAATTGAAGAAGGTTCACTTCACAAGAACACCCCGGAGAAAACAGCCCGAAGCGCACGGATAAACTCCTCTGAAATCCGACACTAACGGACTGATTCTCCCATACTACAATCCCTAATAAAGAATTAAAGTCTCCGAGGTCTTTGACCAAAATTAAAGTTAGCTAGATAAAATTAGAAATAATTATAGATATTTTCCTTTTCAATAGTTTTTCATTATTTGATATGATTTAGAGTATCTACCGTTATATAAGGATAAGAACCGCGGGGAAAAATCGAAAAGCGGAGAAAGCTTGCTTTCACCAATCTTCGCCACTAGTTAAGTATAACAATAATACATAGATAGGTTTAAAGTTTCTTGAAAACTCCGAGGTGTTTATTAAAGCAGTGTAGACATCCTAATTTCTCATTCTTAGAATTATTAAAGTTTTTCTCTTATATTTCTCTCAATCAAATCTCGAAAATGAGCCGACAAGGCGATGAAAACATTCCCGTAGTGAATATCGAGGATACCGACGCCTGTGGTACCTCCAGCGGTGCATCCGACATGGATAACACCGTGGTACCAAAAACACCTGGCCCCAACGGTAAACCTCCTAGTAATGCAAATAAAAAGAAGGGAACTTCCAATAAATCTCCTTCTAAACATGGCAGTAAAACCCACAAACCTGGAAGTTCTTCACATTCCAAGTCACATTCGACTTCCAAATCGAGATTGACAAAGAAAAAGAAGATTCCAGGGGTTGATCATAATCAGGATTGTGAGACATCTTCATATCAAACATTACCGTCCGGGGACAATCAAGGTTCGGTTCAAACGGATCAGAATCCACGAGATTCCGACTTCAATGATCCCAACCAGTCTGAATTAGATGCTCACATCGATCAACATAGTAATAACATCACTCACTACGCCTTAGAGGCATACGGTCCACATGAAAATTATTTAATTTTCAATAGTAGACGTATCTCTATTCCTATAAATCCTAAGCGGATTCTTTTGCGTGATGGTGTAACCGCAGGTTACATATTGGAAGTAAATAGATCTCATTCTAGAATTGATCCAACTATTCGAGTTCTCCTCGATCATGAGGATATTACAGAACTTGACCCATTCTTTTATAGGAGATCCATTGAGGAGGGTCCTCTACCAGGCGCTCGTGATTTCAATCACCTGCACATGGAGCTTCCCCAAACCTCATCTTCGAACACACGTCCATTACCCATCTTGAAATATGCCGACGATCAGGAGGGAGAGTCAGTACTCCCCACCGTGCTCACATCTCGCACTCGCCAACAAATAAACTTGCATATTCAACGGTGGTATGACGATCGTCAGGTCCCATTGGCTCATAGTGAACACATGATTCGTGCATTAGATAAAGACTTCTACAAGGGAATAGTGGATCTTGCTAGAGAAAATAATACCACATTGGAGATCGCTCTATGGTCCTTTATGAGCTTTCCACATGGTGAAACTCCTTTGGTGGAAACCCCATCAACTGGGGAAGCCTATGTTTTTCAACCTAAAGTAAGATCACGGAGTAATCCTCCAACATTAAATCGATCACGTTCCCCATTTCCAATACAGAATAATGATATACAGACATCTAATCAACAGTCGACCCAGGGAGGGGGAAATCGGCGCCTCATTCCAGCTCCTTCTCCCACTCCTCCTGTCACGCAACAGCAGCTTCGAGCCGCGCTTGCATCTGTTCATTTAGATGACGAACCAATTCCGAGGTCTAAAAAAAATAAACCATCTCATTTTCAAAACCCTCCATATCGTAGCTTGGAGCAGCCTCAGCAGATTAATACTACGGGCAATCTTCTGGTGCCACCTCCTGTCACCGCTCTGGTACAGAGTCGCGACGTCAACCTGACGCGCTACACAGTCCAAACTCCATCCTCTGGTCTTGGTTCCTTACCACCAGTTCCTCCAGGGGCTGACTTGAAGGTATATTTGGCACATGCTCCGATACGGGAAACCCGCCCATCAAGCAGATCGCAGCAACGTCCGATAGTGGATAGTAATGTTGCACCCCTTACATACGAAGAAAGATTTGATCGATCGAAAGAACCTACCCCATGGGTAGATCCTCTCCCTAACATTCCTCCACGTACCACGCATGCAAACTTTGATAATGTGTATCCACAAATTGATTTGCGAAGACATCAAGAGACTGAAGCATTTCCACGTCAGTATTTATCAAGGGATCCATTCCCCTCTCCAACGAATCAAACCCGTAGAGAGAGATCATATCCAGAACAACCCAGGTCAGGTCCTGTCCCATCTCATAATTCTAGACCATCTCGGCAACCTACACCGCCTAGAAATTCTCAATCGAGGAGACCAGAGAGTCCACCGAATCGCTACCGCAGCGAGAGACCAGACACTCCACCAAGATCTTCTCGATCTCATCGAGCTGAGAGTCCACCTGTTCATCATCGCGATGATAGAAGGTCCACTCCACCTCGAACTTCTCGTTCTAGACAACCCGATAGTCCACCTCGTCGTCATCACGATGATAGAACCCCAACTCCGCCACTTGCATCTCGTCCTAGACAGGATAGGAGCCACTCGCGCAGGAGTCAACATCATGATGAGGGACAACAATCTCATTCATCATCGAGACATAATTCGGCACGTAGGGAACGAGAACCTACAAGGGATCAGGAAGATCATAGATCTCATAGGGATCATTCACGATCGCAACGACACTCAAGTCGTAGCAACAGATCCCATAGGGATTATTCGCCGTCTCCTCGACGTTCCAGCAGGGATAGTAGATCTCGCGATGATGACTCGCCGCCGCCACGACGATCAAGTCGTAGCAGTCGTAGCCATAGATCAAATCCATCCCCTCATAGTGGTGATGAGTCTCATCGTTCCGACGAGGAGCTCCCATCTTCCCCGTGGGGACGACCAGGTCGAAGGCGCATGCCTTCACCTCCTGCGATACCTCCGCCAAGAGGGAGAAGCGCGGACAGACACCTAAACCCTGCTGGGTATGATCATTACAAATTAACAAAATATGTGGATCTATTACCAAAATTTAATGGAGAAATGTTAGCTCGAAAATGGGTAAGCGATACTAATTCTTTGGTATGTCTATACGGCCTACCACCATCCGCCATAATCACTTGACTTGACCGGGTCTTTACCCATCAAGCGGCTCAATGGTGGCGCAACAATAAGAATCGATTCACATCACGAATGGATTATGATAATTTTGATCATTGCGCGGATAAATGGGATGACATTACGAAATCTCTTGTTCGTTATTTTGACCGAAATTATGTGGCAGACCGTGCTGAAGCTAATCTCCCGAGTACGGTCTATAAAACAGACCAAAGTGCTCGTGATTACTTAGCCATCCGTGGCGAATGTTTGGATCATATAGATCCCCACATGGATCCTGAAAAACGGATGCGCGAATTAATCAAAGGCTTACCGGTTGAAATCAGAGACAAAGCTAAACAGTGCACGACCGAAAAGAGCCTCCGCATTGTATTGCAACGACATATTGCAGAACAACAAGAAGCGAAGCTAAACCAACCCAGTACGCAGAGTAACTCGGCGTCGGCGTCCATCCCTAAAGCTTATATTAGAGGACTCGAAGCCGAAGTCCAACACCCTTACCAAAAGAAACCCACCGATGTCCTTCACCGAGATTACTACGTGGCCTGGGATGGGCTGGAATATCAAACTGCTGATACTTCCAAGTTTACCTCTGCACAACGCAAAGCCGCTAAAAACTCCAAAGGTCGCATGAATTGCATAGAGTGTGGTAAGGAGAATCATGGAGCCCGCAAATGCCTAATCCTCTTGAAGGAACAAGGCCGCATCGCTCCTCCTCCGAAACCCAGGGCAGCTCCTAACAAAGCGACGAATGGAAATTCGTCTTCAGGAGGAAATAAATCTAACAATAATAATCCTCCTTCAGCTCCGGCCACGGCAGATCCTAACATGGTACAGCTCTTGCAGGATTTAACTCAGTCCGTTCAACAATTAAAACAGCAACAAATACAACCGTTGCATTATGCACCGGCTCCAGTACAATATCTCGCACCTCAACAACAACCCATTTATCAACAAGCATACCCCATGCAACCACCTTTTAGGGAGTATAATCAAAATCCTCAACCAGATGAGTATCATCCTTCTAGTGGAGCACCACTCAGAGGTTTGAACACTCGTGGAGCTTCCTCAGGGACTCCCGGTGATCAACCTCCGCTTGAACGACAGGGCACTTCGGCATCTTTTGGAAACACCTCAAATCAGAACTCTTTAAACTCGAAAGGGGGGGCCTAAATCCTTCTGAACCCCCCCATTCGCCTCTTACCGACATAGCTTTAGAACCCGAACCTCCTAGCTACATCCTAAACAAATCAGTGAAATTAGTGCCTTTCCTCAACATTCCTTCACTTCCGTATTTATTACCTGAGGTAGCTGAGTCTATTCAAGTCTCACCATATAATTCAGCACCTACGTCTCCTATCAATGACGGCTCCAATACCGACTCCGCCTTTGATTTTAATTTAGAAAACTCTGACGACATCATCACTAACGATGACATCTTCAAAATTCCCGATGGGGGATCCCTTCAACATGTTAGAACATTCTCACGCGTCGAAATGGAAATTCGACGTTCTTTTCCAGTTAAAAATAAGTATGGCGGAGAAATCACAGTCAAAGCCCTCATAGATACTAGAGCCACAATTAGCACCATTAGTCCACGTACATTCATTAGATTGGAACTCCAGAAAAGAGTTCAACCATGCGCTCCCATTAGGGCCATCTTATCCATTAATGATGGCAAGGAGCACATTATAAAGAAATTTGTATTCCTCATCCTTTACATTGAGGAATTTTATAAGTGGATCAAGTCGGGATTTTTCGTCATGGACAAAGCGAATGACCATTTGGTATTTGGCATGGACCTCCTTCGGGAAAATCATGCATACGTCCTGTGTCACGAAGGTCTTTTGACTTTCCTGCCCCCTGAACATGATGAAAATGAACCGCCTCCACGAAAAAGTTTGAAACGTGCAGCTGGAACATGCCTTCATCTCCGAAAAACTAATGTTAAGAAATTAAAAGTGACGGATGAAATAACTCGAACGGATAGCATAGACCCTGAATCCAATGTGAATGCTGATCTTCAATTTGCTTTTAATCCTTTAATTGATGACCCCTTTTACAATTTAATTATTAAAACAGAAATTACCCCTATGGACGGGGATGGCTCGGACACGGAATCCGTGGTCCACACCATCCGCCCTTCATATGGCTCCGACAGCTCCTCCGACGATGACGTACAAACCATATCCACAACCAGTATGTCATCTCGTGCAGAGCGTCTTTTACCACAATTTAAATTGCGTTTATGCACAGTTACCCCGCTTTCCATTGAGGCATACCGTCCTAATCCCATCAATGTGTATGTGGAAGATAGGCATTTTAATGGGGATATCCTATTGGAACCCAATAATCTTTTGTTCCAAAAATACGGGCTTCAAGTTCTTGAACCCGCCTTACGAATAGAAAACGGTCATAGCATTTGCCACCTCATTAATTCTGATCTTGAAGATATCATTCTCCCAATTCAGCCTTCACTGACTACCTATCGAGTTATTCCACCCAATCACCATAAATTACGCTTGCTCCATTTAAATACTGATCAACAGCAGTTCCCAAGCACCCCGAAAATAATCCCAGTGCCATTCTCCGTCGAAGGGAGCAAAACACTCACCGACGAAGAATTCCAACAATTTAAAATTTATGAGAAATTGGCACCTGAAGAGAAAGACCAACTTAGGGATCTCCTCAGCAAATTTCATAAGGTCTTCGGGTGGCAACCTGAAGATTTTCATGAAACCGTAAAGGATCCCTTAACAGGTCAAATCTTAGAGGCTAGTATCGAAATGTTAGATAAATCTCCGATGATTCATAATCCGACAGTCATGTCTCAAAAATTCATGGAAGTAGTCGAACGCGAAACTTTGGCAGGGAACGCACGCAAGAGCATTGAACCTTGTCAAAGCTCTACAGTATCTAGGATGTTAGTGGTAAAGAAAGGTGTAAATGATTGGCGCCCAGTAATCGATTATCGGGACATCAATAAAAGGGTAAAACCCATTGCAGCTCCCATACCTAACTTAATGAGTTTATTTGCAAAATTTTTCGGTTGCACCCACTTCTGCAATGTTGATATGGCCAATTCATATCAACAGATTGGGCTCGATAAAGCTTCTCAAAATCTTCTCGCCTATATAAACCATATGGGAGTATTTAGACCCCTTAGTCTTCCATTTGGATTTTTAAATTCTGGAACCTTGTTCCAGCAAATTATGAATAAAATTTGGTTTCCACTTCTGTGTGACTTTTTAGCCTCTTACGTCGATGACACAAGCTTCGGTGGCTCTAGCTTTAGCCAGATGCTTGAGAGGTTAGAACAGGTTCTATTTACTTGCCTAAGAGCCAATATTAAGTTGAAGCCGACCAAATGCTTCTTTGGCTTCCCCTCCATTATTTTCCTTGGCCATCGGGTTAGTGCAGACGGCATAGGGATCGATAGTGAGAGAGTTAAGGCGATTGTTGAGTATCCGTATCCCAGGAACACTACCGAGATAAGGAGGTTTATAGGGATCTCCAACTTTTTCCGTCGAATGATAAATGGATATTCTCATGTGGCTCGTCCGCTTTTCAAACTGCTTATGAAAAATGCGCCGTTCAATTTTGATGATTCTTGTCGCAATGCTATCGACACGCTTAAACAGCTCATAATTGGAGCTCCGCTATTAGCTTTTCCAGTCCCTCATGGTCAACTTGAACTATGGTCGGACGCCAGTGAATTTTGCATTGGCTCTTGTCTTGTACAAAACATCGACGGTTTTCGAAGGCCACTTGCCTTTCATTCACATCTACTCACCGGTCCGCAGCTAAAATGGTCCACTCCAGAAAAAGAGTGCTACGCGATCATCCATGGTCTTGCTAAACAACACAGCTTAGTGTTGGGAACAAAAATCCATGTCTACACCGACCATTCGGCGTTGACATCCATCCTCAAGACATCAGAAGTTAACTCAAGGCTCATTCGTTGGAGCCTCAAATTGAGCTCCTACGACATCAAGATTTACCACATCAAAGGCAAAAATAATGAAATGGCTGATGGTTTAAGCAGACCACCAAGAGATATCCCAACTCAGGAATGGAAAAATCCGGAAGAACCTGAAACCACCGTTCACCTCCGTAGTCTTCGGGATGCCGAGATCGTTCATCCGAACCTCGCTACCCTTGATTTAGATCACGAGATCGTCGCTAGCCAAAAGCTCGATCCCGAATGCCTCAAGATCATAAAATCATTAGAGAAAGATAGGACCAATAATTTCGAAGGCGATAATAAATTTAGGAAGGATTATCAGCTCACAGAAGAGGGGCTTCTACAACATATCAACTACGACCCCTTAGGTCCGATGTGGCTAACCGTACTTCCATATCCTTTGTCGGAGGAAGCAGCCCAGGATTTCCATAAGCAATCTCATCTAGGTAATGACAAAATTTTACAAATCATGAAGAACAAATTTTGGTTCTTCAACATGCATCGTATAATTCTCAATGTCTGCCGCGCCTGCGAAACTTGCCAAAGGTTCGCGAAGATCAACCGAAAGAATAAGGGACCATTGCATGTGATGATAACACTTCAAGTTCCATTTCATAGAATATCAGTGGACCATATGGGTCCCCTTGACAAGACCTTTAGACAACATAGATATATTCTAGCCATCATCGATCAATGCACTCGTTTTCTTTGGCTATTTCCGTGTCGTTCCACTAGTTGGGAAGATTTTGCCAAGCATCTCATACCCTTCGTTCAACAACATCATCCGAAAAGCATTGTCTCTGACAATGGTGGTGCCTTCATAGCTAAAGAATACTTAAAATTTTGTCTTGAAAATAACATTACACGCATCACCATTGCTCCATATCATGCATCATCCAACGCATTCTGTGAACGAGTTAATTCCACCTTCGGCAGCATACTCAAGAAGTTGCAATTTGAAGACAAGCGTTACTGGGATGAAAAACTTCCAGCAGTTCAAGATGCTTATAATAGTGCACCTCATTCTAGTACTAAGTTCACTCCTTACTTTCTCCTTCATGGCATCAGCCTTCCTAATAGAAATTTAAATTTATTAGATGATCATCTGAATCCCGAGTGGGATTTGGAACAGCAACAGGTACGCATAGGCGAAATGTTTCGTGTCCGTATGCAAGCCTTTCAAAACTCTTGCGAGAGTCAATTAAAGAGAAAATTTGCGTTTGATAAAAGGCATCCCGCTGTAAGATTTCAAATCGGTGACTTGGTCTGGAAGCGCAACTACACGCGTCCCGCCGGTACCAAATCAAAATTTATTATGAAATACACGGGACCTTATAAAGTTTATAGTGTAAATGAAAATATACATTCTTACTTTCTATGTCCACACAACGTCGACATAAATGTTTTCTTACCAGAACGTCAGCTACGCCTGACCCATGGCCATAATTTACGTAAATATGTTACAGGGGAACCCCTGCCCGCTCCGGAGGAATCCGCCGTTGACTCCGACTGGTTGAATGACTTACGGTCTGTCCCAGCGGAAGAGGTCTTCCTCGCGGAGCCCCGTCTTGATCCCACTGAGAATCCACCTCAAATAAATGGAACCCCTATCGTAGATGTATTACCCCGTGGGGATTTCAATTATTCGGCAGATCCTCCTGTCGAAACCCCGGTGGAACATCTTCCACCTTCAGTACAATTACCGAGATGTGACGACACAGATGCGTCACACCCTCACCCACAGAGTATGAGAAGTACGGATGGTTCTCATTCCTCTTGGAATGTCCGTGCTCCTCCACCTACAACACTTAATCCTGACATTCACCCTCCTCAACATGGACCCTCACGTCCATCCTTTGTTAATATGTCGGCGTTTAATAAAACGCCTGGGGGTGATGTCGGGGATGGTCTGAACATTAATTCTCAAGACCCAGATGGATGTACACATCGGGTCCAAACTTCAGAAAAATCTTCAACATCTTCTTTAGAAACTCCTACAGATCTGGAGAAAATTGTACAACCAGAGAGAGCTCCACGAAGCGATGCTTCGAGCTCCACTGGTCCAATACGACTTCCCGGCGCTGTTAGTGGCTTGAGCAGTTCCGAGAGCTCCGGCAGCAAAAGCGCACCTGTCAATCATAAAGATGTCTCGAGCGGCCACAACATTCTTGCAAGCTTGGCTCAAAATGATAGACAGGAAACCCAGGTCCTTGATGGTGAGATGAGCAGCCACAATATTCTTGCAGGCTCCAACCATCAGGACATTCCCACACAAAGGATCTCCGAAGGCGACTTCGAACCTCCTTATTCCGCTGAAATTTCTTCCCCCACCCGCATGGAGGGCACTTGCTCCTTCGCCGGTGTGGAAAGAAATCTCAGCCCCCAAAATTTTTCGAGGAACAAACCGCTTGGAACGCCTCACAGTTCAATACTACAACCGACGAAATTAAATTTAAATTATCCTTTTAATAAAAACACAGTTCAAAACATTAGAGAAAGATTTGAACGCATGCAAAATAATATTGAAATCGAAAATCAACTAATCCCGTGGAGTACTGAGAGTAGTCAAAATTCGAATCCACGCTCAAGTAGAGGGGAAGTTTCCCATCATACCCAAGGCAGAGAACCAAGAGCAATAATCTCGCCGGCAATGAGAAACAACCCCTCACCTCAAAATTCAACCATTCCTAATCTAAATTGTACTCCACAAAATCTTAGTCTGAAGAAATTTTGAGCCCTACGGCTCAGAATCAAGCTAGTTCTAGGGAAGACCAAAACAAGTTTCCCAGGTGTCCCGAATATTCTTGGACTGGGGAAACTCAAAATATTCCACTTCCGCCTCAGAGCGCCGAAGATTCTTGCAATCACGGAAGTGCGAATATAAATTCGCCTTCCCACGTTGACCCCCCAGATTCGCAGGTCAGGGAAAGTAGAATTCAACCACATTCAAGTAGTCAATCTCCCAGAGCTAGATTTC
Source organism: Dicyrtomina minuta (assembly GCA_949802685.1). Taxonomy (NCBI): domain Eukaryota; kingdom Metazoa; phylum Arthropoda; class Collembola; order Symphypleona; family Dicyrtomidae; genus Dicyrtomina; species Dicyrtomina minuta. The sequence continues at coordinate 22,268,588 of OX461810.1, forward strand.
AGGAAAATCAGATTTCCACTCAACCTTCTCCAAGACAAGATATTAATTTAAACATAAATTTATCTCATAGGGATTACTCTCGTAGTGATCCGAATCGGAGTAGGGACAGGATTTCTTCATCTAAAAAATCCCCACCTACTAGAGTCAGCGGAGAGAGAACCCCGTCCCCTCCTAACAACCCAGTTTCACAATTTGGTGAAGCTAGAGATTACACTCCACCAAGGAGTACGCATCGCAGAAAAGAAAACACCAATTCTGCCCCAAGTAGGGAACCTCAGTCAAACTTTCGCCCAAATAAATCTCCTAGAAAGAAGCGAAATAGTGAAAGTTTTTGGGTTAACACAACCCCCACTCAGAGGAAATCTCGAACTAAATCTCCAAGGAGGGATGGAGCTCAACAGATATCTGAGAGTGAAACAATTGAATCTCCGGTAAAAACAACTGAGGATCCCAGTTCGTATACAGATGAAGAATCTGTAAGCCGTAAGAAAAAGAGAACTCGGCGAAAGAATCGCGAGGTTACCCCTCGCACCCTAACGGACAGTGATCGTCGACCTGGAGTGGCTACTCGATCGAGGAGAGCACTCTCAAAAGCCCCTGAACAAGGTACTAGCTCTGCTGCTCAAGGAAGAGATCCCCCTCCAAAACCCCGTAAAAAGAGGGATAAGGAACCAAGTTCCTCTCCCACCACCCGGAAGGAAAATACAAAATCAATCCGGTTAATCAACAGCATGATAAAATGCATGGGAAGAATGCATGACAATATTTCTCACTTACTCCTATCGCCATCAGATTCAGAATAAAGACTTAAATTCTCAAAACTTCTCGAGCTATATTTTCCTTCCGAACAATTCGAACCATTAGTATAAAGTTACGAGGGGATTCAGGATTGCGATTTCCATATGAGCATTGGATCCCTGATTATTTCCAGCGCAATCTGTACTGGGTAAAGTATTTCACTGGGAAACCAATGCTCACATGCGGGATTCCACTCCTGAACCTCCATACTTAATAATCATAAAGAAATTATAGAAATAAAAATACAAAAAAATTATATTGATATCTTCACAATTAGGTAGGATGTAAGAATAATTGAATAAAAAAATCCTATATCGCAGTAAATGAATAGAGATATCACTCAGCGACAGTGACGAGGGAAATGTTCCCTCTGACCAAGAAGATTTCTGGTTAGGACCAGATACCCAGGAGCTCAGAATCTCACCACAGAGCCCTACTAACACCGTAAATTGGGACCCCGATCCGGAATTCCCTTCAAAAGTTAATGCAGACTCGGAAGCTCCTCCAGCCTCCGCCTCCGCACAGAAAGAAAATAACTTAGTCGCCGAAGGCCAAGCCCACAAGCGATCAAATAATCTTGATAACGTGGTCATTTCAAACAAAAATAAATTTAGCTCAAAAATTGGGGAATGTCCGAATTGCAGGGAACAATCAGTAAAAGGGGATATTCAGCATATCTTTAGAGATTGCCCCCTTTTTAAGCCGCCTTAAAAGAAAAGAATTAGGCATTGTGGTCACTGCGGTGGTGGCCACCGTTATAAATTTTGCCGGTTCAAGGGTGAACCTCCAAAACAGAGATCATAAAAATATAAGAGATCGATACGAATAATTTATAAGATTTTCCCTTCTGATCCCTTCAGGATCAGAAATTCAGTTTAAACATAATTAAAAACGAATGTGAAAAACATTAATTAAAATGCAAACACCGGTGAAACATCGACGTTTGAACTCATTTTAACACCAAAATAATCAGTGCTACGAATGGGGAGGAAACATTTATTTACAAAACTGAACAATTTAATCATTTCCAGTTTCTCTTCCCTTCTCTTTCTTTAATTAGACGTCTTCCTCATCTTCACGTTCGTCTTCATCTTCCTCATCGTCTAGCGACTCTGAAGAAGAAAGGAAACGATTAAAGCTCGAAATAAAACAATCATACATCCCCAATAAACCGCGGAAGTTGACTCCATCCTCATCATCGTCCTCCTCCGCGGAATCCACCATCGATACTGATGAAGAAAAACAACGCATCGAAGAAAAGATAAAGAAGGCATATGACCCGCCCAAACAAAGCGTACGACGAAAATCATTAAGAGTTTCAATGGGCCCAAGAGTCCCCGTGCCCTCGACCTCATCCAAAGCTCCGCCACCGCGTCCTCTTCCTTCGAAAACTCCACCAAAACGCGTTAGGCGTGAGCGCTGGCGAACAAACAAAAATCGCCCCGTCAGTCATGATCCAAATATGGAATGGATCCCGGTGCGACCAAGAAAGAAAAATGAAGAGGAAAAACGCTTGCTCCGAAATAAACATGCTCGCAAGAGACAACATTAACCTGGATATCGAGCCAAAAATCAAGGGCGACCCGGGTATCAATGGAAATTAGTACCAAAATCTCCAATTAACACCGTCATAATAATGGGAGGTCCTTCAAGCGTACGTAGATCCGTTGCTCCTCCGCCGCCCCACTCAACGATTAGTGCTCCGAAGGTTACGGCAGAGATAGCCAGAGCCGCTATTGCGGCAGCAAAATCCGCTATTCTTTCAAGCTCCGGCCCTCACCTTCTAAAATCCGGCTCGAAAGCTCCACAGCCGCTTCCCATCTTTGAACCAAAACCATCCACGTCCAGAGGAAAACCAAAGGTTGTCGGCCGAAAATATGACTTGACTTCGACGGGAGGTCGTACTCCGACACCTAAGAAAACGCCGGACGCCTCCATCGAAGCAAGCCGACAACCCCAAGGTATAGCAGCATTGGGTGGGCGGCCACCTCAAAATTATTCCGAGCAAAGCAAATACTCTCCCTTCGCTCGAGGAAGAAAGACAATGTCCTGGGCAGATCGACGTCGAAGGGACATAGATGAAATTCGACAAAGTTATGAAAGGGCAGGTATTCCTTTTAGACGGCCTGAAAACCTTACCCGCCATGCGGCTGCAACGCCATCATCCCCTACGAACGACCAATCCACACGTCGACTGACGGTTTCTCAACAAGGGCCACGGATCAATCAACCCGTCTCTACCAGCTACAAGTTACCAACCGCCGCAGATGTAGCACCCTTACGGGTGAATAGGAATAAGCAGGATAAATCCACGCAGATAGGACACGGGGGATTAAACGTCCAAAACCCTAATCCCACTACAATCACGGTTCCTGCATTTGCGGACAACCCAAGGCGCATCATGCCCCATGTCCAGATGACGGCAAAATCAGTCAGGACCATGGCACTTGCAACGTTATATCAGGTGTACCTACAACATCGCTTCCAGACACTAGTCAGAGATCCCAGATCGAATTTCCCATATCGACTTATATTTGAGATCATTCCGGACTTCGAGTTATGGCTGGGGCCTGGAAAAACCAATGCAATTTTACGACCAAATAACCCGTATGGACTCAGAGATCTTTTAGCCCTACATGTCAATAATCTCAACGTACGTCTGGAGTACGAATTTCAATCGGGACCCGGAAGCTTCGCGCCTATACTCCCGCAAGAAACCTTAATCGTATATGTCCCTGCAATCATTCCACCAGTTCGATTGCTAGCAAATGAATAAACTGAGTGGTATGCACCTTTACGATTAGCTGCGATACAGGGAAACCTACATCTACCCATGCCACAAGCATCTCCGGAAGCTCCAATCCAGCACGTCCTCCCAATGATTCATACCAAAGATCCATATGGAGAACCAATTCCCGACCCCCAGGATCCCCAAGAACCACCAGTAACGGACCCAGCTCCCATTCAGGAAGATCATCAAGACGACGACGAAGACATACATCCCCTAATGAGAGCCCTTAGACCCAACTGATTTTCCCTCTTAAAGAAAATAACGTCGGAAAAATAATGAACTAAATAAAATACCCGGTGAAAATTAAATAGTCTCAAGACCCGTGGTATTTACTTTAAAAATAAAAATTTACCTCCGTTAATAAAAATAAGGCTTATAAAAATAATCTCTACGTTAAAATTTTATTATATTATGATCTCAACAAAAATTTATGTCTTTGTTTTGGACGGCATTTGTATGAATTTATGATCTCTACTTGATTATTTAGAGAATCAGAGTAATTACATTTTCATTTATGTTTTCCCATTATCTCTTGTGACTTTCGTTAACTTAGAAGTAGATGCCCAGAATAGTAGTATCCATACGCATTAGAAAGTTAGCCGTAGGATATTTCTTAGGCACACGTAGAATAGCTTATAAAACACAAATTATCTGACTAATCAAAACTGTTTTGCGTTTTCAAATAAAATATGAATTGACTAATAGAGAATCAGATCGCTATGCATTCATAATTAAGTCATAGGATCCTAAGGAAATTTGCCAAGTACATGTTTAATTACTAAAATTATTGTTTTCGTTAGAAAAAGCTTCGCTATGCATTCAGGTTAAGACATAGGAAGCCCATAAGATTTTCGCACCATTTCCTATTCCGAGTCCATGCAATTTTTATGAATAAAAATATGACATAAATGATTTGCCATTTGACTAAATAAAGGTTAAAAATGAATTAATCACAAATTTCACAGGTCCAAGGTTCAAAATTTTTATTCCTTCAGAAAAATAAGTAGCTCCAAATTCCAAGGTCCATTAAAAATAATAAGGATTACATAATTGTGTGTTGTGCTCTCTATTCCAATCTTTCAGACACCACCCTCCGTGAGGACACGGAGCCCTACGAGGGGATGATGAGAAAGGAATCGAAATCACAACACATCCTCCCACAGATTCTCCTCAAATTCTCCAGACAGCATCGGCCATCTGACAGAGAGTGAGGAAGATCCATGGAAGGAGATAGTAAAATAAATACAACTCGCAGCCCTTCACCACACAGCGTCTATGAGCCACAAAAGGAATTAAAGGATGCTTCCCGAGGCGACAAAGGACGAAGCGAGGAAGGAGCAGAGGCGAGCTAGCCAAGGCAGAAACAATCACGCCTCGAAGAAGAGAGGGTCTCCGTCATCAATTCTTCCAAAATCCTTCAAAATCTTTAATTTCTTTTTCCATTTTCCCTTCTGGAAAATCAGGAGAAAAATGAATAGAAAGGAATCGAGGAACATGGAGACTCCGCAAGGAATAAGAACAATACGGGGGGATTGTCCCCATGGTTCCTGTTGGTGCCATCAAAAAGAACCTAAAATAAAGAAACAGAGAAAATCTGATAACTTTTACATCTTCTTATTCCTGTTTATGGTGTTCACCGTGTTCGCGATTCCTCTCTACGAGTTCTTCTTAAGTTTATTGTAGCTAAAATTATTGAGGTCGATTGGACCAAACATATAAATTATAAAATATCAAATTATATATCGTGAATTACCTGTAATCAACCTGGACCTGGAATTGGAAATCTCAGATGCCACACCCGTGGCATCCGTAAGCGTACCAGTTGTAAAATTATTATCTGTAAATCCATTATATTGTAAATTGTTGGACGGAATCTGAAAAACAAAACAAAAACATGAATTAATAATTATCATTCAGTTGTGGCCCTCGACCTTATGTCGGTTGGGAAATATTCCAGTTAATTTGAACTTATCTTTTCTTTTTGATTTAATAATTAATATAAACTTATAACTTTAAACTTACCTTCTCATCTTCGATCGTTGAGTGTTCTCATTTATATCGGCAAAATTCTCATTGATTCTCATGTCTTCCGTCATTGAATCTAGAATTAAGAAACATAAAATTAAGTTAGCATAATTTGCATCATAAATCATTGGCTCATTCATTAGTCGTCAGCAGTGGTTCTCTGAATCCGCTCGACGTAATTTAGGGACTCCGGTTCATTCAACAAAACAGTCAAAAATCAACAAAAATAAATTCAAAATTGAGGGGAGACTGGGAGGAACGAACCCGCAGCTCAGGCTGTCTTTTGCGGGTTTGTCCTCCAAGTTGGAGTGGACGGTGGAGTAAATACGCGATCCGCGTTCCTTCGCAACACGACTTTGCCATCGTCCGCCCAACCTCCCCGACTAACCTAATTGGAAAAACAAAACTAAACTAAAATAAAACTAGAAACTTAATTAAAATAAAATGTAAAATTATAAATATTTACCTGATTGGCATCCAAAAATCAGGATCGTTGGTCGGCCTGGACTGGTGGTAATGGTGCGGTGTGTGTCCGTGGCATGCCTTCCTCTATGGCCCGGACACTCTCCACCGCACCTCTCCGTCCTTTCTGGGCTGGATGTGGTTGCTGGGCTCGGAGTCAGCACCACTTCCCTAACGATCCTCCTGTAAAATGAATAAAAATAAATTAACCTAAATAAAAAAAAATAAAAACTTACTTCAATTGGATCAAAATTCAGGACAAGTCGTTGCTGCTGAACTGGAATGGCGGGGACGGTGGACGTTTGTCGATTGGAATGCTCAGCTATGCAAACGTCCGTCTCCGTCCCTTGTCCGTCCCGTCCAGTGGCGTTGGAGCTGAGGGCCATGGGAGGATGTCAAGCGTTCCCCAGGCCTACAACCTTCACGCCGGCTTGTCCTCCTGAAAAGAGAAGCAAAATTAGTGAGTCTTCTCACTCCTCGTCTCATCCTCATTGGCAACAAAATATAATCGGCAAAATTTCCCGAGCAGACCGAATTTCCTCTGTGGGACCTGGCACCATTCGACCGTGAACATGCTCCGTTTGCCGTCAACGGTCGATGTGGTGCCGTAATCCCTCGGGAAGTCGGGAGCTCGTGGGGGCGAAGCCAGGGCCGTGGATGACATTATCACAGCCTTGACCTCAGCCACCGAGCTACAATGCTCTTGGAATTCTTAAATATAAAAATAAAGCATAAATCCTAGCTAAAATAAATTATGCATCTAAAATTAAAATAAATAAAATTAGCATTCTTACCATCTGTAGTTATGCTGGAGAGCCTCGACTGGAGTTTCAGTTGAGTCTTCCTCCCCCTTCTTCATAGGTCTCCGGCCTCCTCCGGAGTGGTGGAACACCCCCGTAAATAATTTAAATACTACCATCTGACACCTACCATCTTTCGCACCCTCGTATTTATTATTGATTAAATTATAAAAATAAAATTAATTCCCCATTTTTCGGTGAGTTTCATAGATGCATATGGGTGAAGGGATGTGGTAAACTCAGGTATGGCCTCCCACCCACTCTTATATGGGGAGGAGTATACCATACTCGTTTTACATGCATCGACATCGAGTACGCTCATAAATAATGAATACATACATAACTGTAGGACTTCCGTTTCTTGTTTTCTTATATTAGTGTTACAGGCTGTTAAAATGTAAAAGTACGTACCAATGACAGCAACAACGGCCCAGCCGATGATGAAAGTTACAAGGAAGAGAAGACAAAGTATATCAGTACAACCTCTTTTTTCAATTGGTCCTTGGAATTTCGGGTCAAACTCCTTTGGGGATCCTGTATATTATTATAAAAAATAAAATGTACATACATTAATGCAACACAATTAAATAATTATAATTACTCCCTAGTAGTAGTAGTAGTACCCATAGGTAATAAAGTTCAGAAAGCTGGTCAGTAGGTGTTGCAGCAGGTGGCAAATGCACGATGTGCGTAGAAACAATTAATTATTCATTATATTGAAATTAATTTTATGCGAATTTATTTAAATGGTTAGTCCGCTAATCAAGATTCGGGGATCCGGAGATACGAATGAGATGACGGAAAATTCTGTCTTCCCTATACTTCCGCACCTTTACTTATCAACTTCAAATACAAGCCGCGAACGGGTCCTAATTGTGTTGTGCCCAGACGACCCAGAGTTTGGGTACGTGAACGGGTGCGGGCACTCGATTTTTGTACCCATTCCGAGCACTAACTCGAACTTCAAAGTGAAAATGTACCCCAAAAAGTCACAAATACACAAAGAAATATTTCACTAAGGATAGCTCCGCAGCATGTATTAATGCAATATGTACTTAGCATAGGTTGGTACTTATAATAATAAAATACTCATAATCTCTCCTTATTTAATAAAAAAAAATTTGAAAAAACTTAAAAGTTTGAATACACTGCTATTTTAGAAAAAGCTAATCATTAATATGACATTAATATTATGTCAATGTCATTAACATGACTACTAACTGTTGTACGGTAACGTGTTCTGGTATGGTTATTATTTTGTCATTTGACAGACAATTTCACCAACTTATCACAAAAAACAAAATCACCAAAACATCATAGCTATGAAAATTTTGTAACACAATTTGTTTTTCAGTGAAGTGATCATTCTTTACTGATTGCTGCTTCCTAAACTCACTAGGATAAATCAAATTCTTAGGCTAGGACCACCGTGAAAAAACCATTACAAACCCGATTACCGATTACAAAACCCTGGGAAAATGTTATTACTTTTGCCTGTTATTACAAAATATTAATATTGTCTTTTATGATACATATATAAAACCTCTTACTCGTTGCCATTCTGCAGGGCCGATAAATTGTTCAACCAAAACTTACACAATTAAGTGAACAAATCAATCTATAATTTTATACCATCTAAAATGTTTAGTTGTTTTTAATATCCTTTTGGTTCATAGATGCAATCCGGATTTGTGCTTATTACTTATTATTTTTGATCCACCACTTTGTTTACAAATATCTGAATCGTCAGCGCAGTTCTTAATGATAGAATCGATAATAGTATAAAATAGTCGCCCCAAATTATTCAGTTAAGTATTCAATAACAGCTATTTTTAAATTTATAAATATTTTCTATTATGTATTTCGAAGTAACTTGGAGACTTGTGAATGTAAAATTTTTATTGGTAGTGCATACTAAACCTTTACAACACTTGTGTAACTTTTGAGTAAGTATCTATGCGCTAAATAATTTGATTACAAAAGTAAAACTTTTAGCAGTGCTAACACCAATCGTTGGCCGTGTACTAATAAAGTGATGTTAAATATATACAACTCCTCACTGTCACAGCCCTCACATTGCGAGACACAAAAAACATACTTAATACTTCATGTACAGTGATTTCGTGTACTATTGGTTTGACTCATGACAGTAGCTGTGAGTCTGTGAGTCATTCCTGTAAGGATGTCAATTTTAGAGACAATTTTTGTACGATAAAAAAAATTGTAAGCATTTGTCTCCCCTGGAACATTTCTACGCAGCCAAATACACAATCACATAGGCGATATAGTAGACGCCAGCAGTAGAAAATAGTAAAGAAGTCGTAAGTATCCTCATACGTAAAAAAATAATCTATGAGATGATAAGGGTGTGTGGCCGCTTGTGCCCAACTTATTCGTCCCGTAAAGTATTTACGGACATGTTTGATTACAAAAGCATATAGGTACCTGCATAATATTAGTGATTATGAAAAGAATATAATTATTGGTTGGGGTTGGAGAAAGACTTTAATAAAAATTAAAATTGACACTGTCCTACAAAAACTGGGATACCCTAACAGACTCACAATCAAACCAGAATCAGTACACAAAACAAATAAATAATAAATGATATGCCACGAATATAGTTTCTACCTATTCATTGCTACTTTCAAGATTAAGTATTAGGTATACAGTAGAAAATAATTGATGTACATAAATCTGCAAGCTGCTATTTTCAGTACAGAATTATAGCAATATTGAATTATGGACACCCAACTTTTGTTTGAAATAAAGGAACGCGCAGTTCATAAATTCCACATTTCTTCCTATGGGTAGCCTGAGCTTGATTTATTGTTCAAAAATATTAAGGGACCTCTCGAGACGAGAGCACTCCCATGCCCGCGATAATTAATATTTTTCGATTTCTTGTCTTTGCCGTGCGCCTAAAATAGTGTGAGAGTGGGAACTAAATACTTTATAAGTTTAAAACTTTATGTAGTGCATAATCTTACTTGGCGCAGTTCAAACGGACACGATAACATTTTTATATTAATAATTGCGGGGGTCGAATTGCTTATGCACCCAGAGATCGTTATAAAATCAAGAGCATGCACTCATAAACAGTTGAATTCCAACAGCTTCCTACAACTCTACCACCGGAAACCCATTTCTCCAGCTCTCTCTCTTCCATGTGCGTAGCTATCAACCAGTTAATTAGATAAACATAATTATATAATTAGCATGTATTTAAAAAAATATGAAACTAATTATATGCAAGATCATGGCTTACTAGCTAGTGTTGACTAAAGATGTGTATTTCATTAGATTAATTCCGTCCTCAAAACTGGTGCTTTACTTGCATCAACTATTAACATTCAAATGCCAAATGCATGGCGATAAAAATTTGAGCAATGGGGACTGTGGGAAAAACATTTCGCGGAAAAGTTCCTGGGGTAAAATGTCACGATCCACCAAGAAAAACAACAGTAACAAGTGTAACAACTTTTGATCTCAAAACTGCAATGCCTACACATGCCAGCGTGTTAGCGTTATCAACTTATGTTTGTTACTTAGCATCCTGTGCACATTTTACTGTACTGCATAATTTTTATCAACAACGCTTCCGGAAATTAAGATTTTGGAACAAGTAGAAACTATTATAAGGCTAATAATTTAGCAGAACTTTTAGTTCATTCATCTTTCAGTCGCATACCATACTAACCACACACATCATCAGTAAAGAGGCCCTGACTAAAAGACTTGTTAATCATGATCATTCGACAGTTATGAAGCGATTATTTTCAAGGCTTCGGTACGACCTAAAATACTAATACAACTGTGAAAACTTTCTGCTGCTAGTTACATTCTCTGTGAAGTGGTCTGGCAGGCAGTTAAATACAAAATGTTTTCCTACATAAGTGTTAAATAACCTTTACCAGTAATTATTCCGGTGATTATTATTATATAAGGCATCTAATACAATAATAATTTTACTACTCTTTCGTTCCACTTATGTTCTGCTATAGCACGGCCTGACGTAATGAACAGTAAATAATAGTAAACACAATTCAAAAAAGTACATAAGTAGAAGTATGCACGATATTTACACAAATTTGTTTGCACAAATCTGTGCAGATTTGCCAACATCATTTTTATTCGACTGCTCCTAATACTTAATTCGTTAAATTAAATATCTATTTTATGCAGTATTAACAAAATTACTTTTACTAGCTAACCAATTTGTGTACCGTATACTAAGTCTGTTAGGCTACCCTCGATGGAGGTCAGTGTTAAGTTTGTTCTTTTGAATAAAGTTATCTTTTTCTCTTACGCTTGAGACGATACGTTACGAGTGCAAAATACAAAATCATTTTTCCTGGTATTTTAACCTAAAAACAAATATATTTAAAAATTGTACTTGTCCTTTTGAGCGTTGTTATTTGCTTTCCAGCTCCAGATCCAGCTGAGAATTCGAATTCTCCTAACGAGTAAGTATGGCTGCCACAGCAAAGCAAGGAATATATCATTTCGATCAAACCAAATAAAGTCAGACAAAAAGTGCAGTGACTTATAAATTAATTTTCATAGCCTTTCTTACTTCTTGTGCTACTAATTTATCACATCAGTAAGAACTGCTATACACTGCTATACTCAGAAGACTATACAAATACGGCTATGTTTGCGATCAAATTAATTTCACTCAGGTTCTACTAATAATATTCTAATCAATTAAATATGAATATATCAGTTAAAGACTGATCTCTTGTATCACATGAACATAATAAAAAATATAAAGTATGCTCCGTAGCATACCCTAAAACCTAGAAAACCCCAGGAGGGGATAAAGGGAGGGTTCTCACTCTATGTTAAAGTTGCAATATTTTTGAAGCAGTTCTCGGGTTTTCACATGTTTGCATGTTAAGCAAAAAAATTTTAGCCAGCCAGGCCGAAGGCCTGGCAGAGGCAGAGGGTCTAAACTCTAATTTTTAGGCAATTTTAATTTTTTTAGGGTAATTTGTTAGTTAAAGTTTTACGTTTTTCTGTAGACCCTCTGCCAGGCCAAAATCCTGGCAGAGGGTCTACATCCCGAATGTTAAAGACCCCCTTCGCAAAAAATGCAAAAAAGCCATTATATGTAAAACAATAATTATCTAAAGTTTCTAAAAAATATGGTTTAGACCCCCCTTGAAATTTGGAAAAATCTGAGTTTTAGACCCCCCTGGGAAACTTCGAGGTTGCCGGGTATTATTTCCTGCCTCATGCTTTCGCTAAAACAGTAAAAATAGTTTGTTAGTGCTCCCATACTAAATTACTGTGCTCTGCAATAATTTATTTCTAATACCTATATTAAAATATAATAATTTTAAGTATAGTTTGCTCTAAGAAAAAAGAGTATTTCGGAGTCCAAATTTACACCTCAGTGTTTTTATATTGACTGAAAGTTACCAGGTTTGGATGAAGCGAAGCGAGTTACATTCATGTGTTTCCTGTCCGGTGTAAACGCAAGTAAAATTATGATGCAGCTTGTGTTCTTCTACGTCTAAACCATAAATTGTGAGTTTTTATGATCATGCACCGCACCGGGACAGGGTGTCCAAACCCTAACATTTGTACTTGGTTACCATAGAAATGAAATTGTTTGGACACCCTGCTCAGATTCGCAGTTATAAAAATCGGACAATACCTGTCAGCATTAAGTAAGACCTAATACAAAACGTTAGTTTCAAAAATAAATGTTCAACAATAATGCACCGTCGCAAGTCATTTTCGACTACAAGTCTCCTTCAACTCATTCACCTCCGTATTAGTAAGTTATATGGCTTTCAAAGATGGCTACGTACATGATGTCTGACGGCACTGTTTGCCTTTCAATGTCGTCTAAACCTTAACTGCAATTAGTCGTTCAGGTCCAACATCATAGACTCGTTATTTATAGCCAATTTGGTATCCATGCCATGGTAAATGGTGGGTATAAGTATAACTACAATTTGGCATTAATAGCATGATTCCACTGACCGAGGGTCTGTGGTGAGTGGTCAAAAGTGAACTGGAGGTGACACGTGACTACTAACGAAATATATTCGTACAATTAACTCTCTTCCACGAATCTATCAACCATTTGTTTCTTTTAATCCCGCAAAAACGTGTTTAAGCTTTCGTTAGAATTAATTAAATTTGTATCATGTATCTCTCATTGTAAAAAAAGTCGCCAAAAATCCTTAAATATTTAGGCAATACGTGAGCCCGGAGCCCTTAATCAAATCTAAAGTAGAACTACGATACTAAATACGAGGAAGATTTCAGTGAACATCCTGACTCCTGACGTATTAATAAGCTGATCTGCTTCTTTCAATTATTTTCCAGTGATTTTAGGTTAATTATTAGCACCATTTGCCCTTAAACCAGTGCTGTTAGTTTTGCTGAGTGCGCAGTTTACTTGAATTTTAGAAATACCTAGGTATTGTCTTTGTTGATTTTTAATTCTGAAAATTACGAGAAATGTATAGTCGAAGCATCTTTTTTTCTAGGCGTCGCGTCGCATTGTTGCAGTTTGTTTCTCAAGGATGCGTAACATTTATATGCACCCAGCGTTACATAGCCATCGACGGGTTCGTTTGAAAATAATTGGTTTTTGAATGGATCAAGCAAATTTATAAAAGTCGCACTACATGTGTTAAGGCTTCCCACAAGCTTAAGCTTTGTATGAATATCAGGTGGTCAAGTCAAAGATGCATGCCAACAGGTCATACCGGTCCTTAAAGATACAGGACGCCGCACCCCACTGGAACATTTCAGATATGATATATATATATATATATATATACAGTGTGTCCCGATAGAATAAGGACACAGCGTTTTTCGTGGTTTACTTCCCCCCACACGGGGCTACTGGGGCGAGATAATTATTTTTAAATGTTAACCAGTTAGTATGTATATGTAAACTTTAGTTGACCTCCAGGGGTCACGTAGTTCTCATGAAATTAATTAAAAGCTGAAAATGGCTGTCCCGATAGAATAAGGACACTTCCTGGTTTCCCTCATTTACATCACCATAACCTCTGACCTAGTTAACGAAAAAATGTCAAATTTTGCGTGGATATATATATATATATATATCCACGCAAAATTTGACATTTTTTCGTTAACTAGGTATATATATATATATAATCCAATTGATTAGTGGTGCACTCGCTGCTGGGAGTGCGAGTGGTAGGTAGGTATTGACAAAAGATATTCATTTAATGCGTTGCCGTTGCCACAGTCTAAATATAGGCGTATAAATATAATTTACCAAATATAGGCGTCACGAATGAACTACCCGGGATCTAACGCTGTCTCGGCAGACTCCTCTGGGAAACATTCGGTGTTTAGACCTCCTGCCAGGCCTTCGGCCTGGCAGAGGGTCTAAACTCTGATTTTTACGCGATTATACCCAATTTTAATTTTTTTGGGGTGCTTTGGTAGTAAAATTGTTACCTTTTGGCCTGTTGCTGTAGACCCTCTGCCAGGCCGAAATCCTGGCAGAGGGTTTAAATATTAAAATGCACTTGGTTACAATAGGCTTCCACAATTTAAGCCATTATATGCAAAAAAAAGTATTATCTAAAGTTTAAAAAAATTGGGTCCCCTCCTTAAAATTTGGAAAAATTTGAGTTTAAGACCACCTGGTAAACTTCGAGGTTGTCGGGTATGAATTGAGTATATTACTCCACTGAGGCTACTGAAATACTTAATCGTGCAGGGGATTAGGGTAGTGTTGAAGTTATTCACAATTGAAGATAGTGAATTTCAGATGCGAGATTGTGCACAATTTGAGTTGTGCACAGTGCATTCTAATAACCTGATATTGTGATGGTGAAAGATTGTAAATTGTAACAGTTCACAAAACGTTACCCCGCGACCGCGACGACTGGAAAAACAGATTTCGTCTTGTTTGTTGCTGTGTGAAGTGTGATTGTGATGCGTATTGTGATTGTGCTCAATACAATTTTACAAGTTTGTGTTTTTTATAGAACAATCAATTACTACACTAACAAATTGAACTAAAAAAACAATTATTCTTTGTGAAGAAATTACAGCTCTGGTCGGCGGGCAAACACTTTATATGGCGTGAAACTTTAAGGCTTAAGGGAAGAAAAATCCGAGTTCCGAGATTTTGCGACGGAGATTTTCCAGGCAGAGATAAGCTGTTTGAGGAACAATATCTACAGCCGTCTCCAAATTGTTAAGTTTTTTAAAACACAAGTTTTCAAAACATAAATGATAAAATTACCTAACTTAAATTATTACCGTATTTTTCAGACATCTCGACTTCGTCAATAGTTTCCAAGTCAGCTCCTTCAGCGCCAACTTTTGCACTCATCTTGAGTGTTGAAGCCCCTATACACCTCAATACAGTAGTCGGTAAATTTTTTCACTGGTACACTTCAACTAAACTTTTATACTTTAGGAATAAAATCACTCGCTAGTCATTTGTCTAAACGAACGTTAGTTTACTTTTGCTGAGGATGAAATATTTATTATGAATAATTTAATGACGGTGACGGTATAAATTAATTTTCAATCACGCCTCTGAATACGATTTTAACTAGTAAACATGTACGTTTTATTATGTATTATTGCAGGTTGAATGTACTTTTGAAATTATATGGTTGGTCTTCAAAGAGGTTTGATACTATCAACTATTATAAGGCCAACGGTGCAATGTTTGCTAGACTTTAAAGGCAAGGTCAGAAATAAGTCCAATAACATAAATGGAGTGGGTACTTTTGCTGCATTTTATTCATTCGCGTTAAGTGATTAATTTAGTGTCGTGTGTATAGTTTAGTTGTTAGTTGGTTGAAACATGAAATAAATACTTTTCGGGAAAAAGTATAGAATATGCTCGCAACAAATGACTGCATATATATTTTTAACTGTTGACTGTTGACTGTTACTGTATCTATATCCGGGAAAATTATTATTATTAAATTATTATTATTATATAGTTGGTAAAATGCAATTAGGTAGTAATCTTTCGCAGCATACAATTCCTAGTTCGTGTATGTGTGTATTCAAAAAATATGTATGGTCTCGTTTCATATTTTAGATCGCTACTTCGTTACAAGTTACTAGTCATATACGATGTTGGATGTTGTCAGTGATACAAATGTTGAATGTATATTGAATTACTTAACTAAAATCATTCATCACATACTTAAACTCTAACATTCTGGGCTGTGCGATTATTTTTTGTGCAACTGAATAGCACCACAAGACTTTTTTCAAGACACTTTTTCACACCCACATTCGTAAAAGGGACAGTTGTAAACTGTCAACTGTAGAGGGAATTATTAGTTAGTAAGGTATTGTTATAATTTTATTCCGTAGTCGTGATTTCGGGTATGTTATGTTTATATAAATTGTTGCGTTAGTTTCAGTTCACAGATTGCAGATAAAATATTGTGTTTCTATAAGGCCGATAAAGTTACAAGTTTATCGAAAATCACATTCCAGCCTAGTATTCACTCATTTCACTGAATATTATGATTAATTCTACTTCTATTAAAGGCCTGGAAAAGGCGGCCGATGGAAAAAGTTTTTGGCTAGTAAAGTATTAACCTTTATTTTTGTTACCATGAGCTAGCTACCAGCAGCCAGAATACAGATTTAGCCTGGATTCTTTTAATAGGATTGTTAATTCACTTACTCATTGACTTCAGTCCAGTCTTTGATCGGGCAGCAATAATTAATACTGGAATTGAATGAGCCATGAGTAAAGTACTTTACATGAATGAGAGTGCGAGTGAGAGAGACTTCAACCGATTTGAATCATACGCAGACGAAAAATCAGGCGGGTCGAAGGCGGGACGTATATATAAAGCAAAACAGCAATTTGTAAACATTTTGTCAGAGTGTTCACCATCTAGTGGAGCAAACTGGTAAAAGGGTTTATTATAATTATAGTACAACTTTCGCTTCGCTTCTCATTAACTGTAGCCAAGCATAGGTTAACTGCAGTCACTTCAAAAAAATTTTAAGAAACATGCTTTTAAATGCTAAGCTCTACTAAATAATATTCAACAAATATGTACTTGTATGGGGCACTATGAGGTATGCTTAGATACATAAGCCCTCATAAACTGTGATGGATTTTGCATTTTATTCCTATCAACATGTGCGTCCATGGACATGGATGCACGGGCGATTTATTTTTAGGATTATAATTCTCTGATCTCTGAAACTGTCCTAGTAGTAATAGATAATAGTACAGCCCCGCAAGACCGATTTTGATGAGTCGTGTCTTTTCTCGGAGATTAAGATGTGCCATTGTATATTGGCTCTTAGAAAGAGGTCTCATCAAAAAGGAATATCCGAGGTCGAGTTTTTGCTAAAAAACTGCCAAATAAATGGGGGGTAAATCGAACGATAGTAGAAACAAAATTATTATGAAGAAAATAAAGTAGCGCATAAGCTACGCTGGCCGTGGGCCTGGAAACGACTGTGATCGCATAACGCATAGCATAGGTTTTGCGCTCCCTCGTTGTAGCTGGCTCTTACGCCCGTCGGCAGTCTAAAAACCTAAGTTGTCAGTCACTTATTCCAGGGGGTGTCTCTGATAAATGCTGGCCAGTTTGAATTCAGTGTATTCGCTGTGTGGAGATGAAGTTAAAGCAATTACTTTACTTTTTACAGTAAGTGTTGGCTAACGCAATGTGACTTTAGTAACTTCTAAACAGAAAGTTTGAGAAATCGATTAAAAATGCGCCCGGGACGTTGATCAAAAGTTGTTTGCATTCAGCCTAATTTAACGTTGAGCCAGGTTTGTAAAGCCGCCTGAAAACAGTTAGGTTATATTTTTCCCACCGCCTTCGGCTGGGAGAAATATACCCTAACTGTTTCCCGACAGTTCCCCTGCTGGATTGGCTGCGCCCCCAACCCCGTCGTGTCGGGTCGAGTATTTCAAAAGGTTAATAAATTAAGCGCGGTACATCATATCATAATGCGCGGTTCTGAGAGGCCACTGTTTGAATAATATGCTTGTCTATTTAACACAGTATTAAATGGTAGCACGCGGGTATGCAATACTACGCGGGTCTGGGAGATCCAAATTTAAATAGTACACGAGGCGCAGCAGATATACTGTGCGTGTATGCGTACCTGCGAAAACATTTTTTGGATTTTTGCTTCGTGCTGGATTTGTCTAACGTGGACCCAAAGTAGATGCTGAGTTTGCAGCGTGTACTGTTTTCTCTGGAGCTTGGAACTTTCATGTATTATTAAGTTGTTACACTATTTCTGGAAAGCCCTTGCAGTAATAACGTTATAAAAATCTGTTTTGGCCCTACCCCCTCCCCCTCTACGTAATTATTTTTGGTATGTACTCACATGTAAACGGATAGAACAACTTGGCTCCTCCCCCCTAAATTGCCTAACGTTATTATTTGAAGGTCCCGTTCCCGTTGCATGCGCAATATTAATTTATTTACTTATCGAAACCAAAATGATTATTAATTATTTTGAAGGTCGAAATATTTGATAATCAAAATCAAAATCAAATTTTTTAGGCAGACGTCCGGCTGTTTCATCCCTATGTTTCACTCGAATGTTATTAAGTTTTTAGTATATAATACCAGCGACTGGGTCAGCTTAACCTCGTCGTTTCCATGGTGTTGATACGCACAAGCCCCAGCTGTGTGCTAAAATATTTATTATGCAACATTTAAAATAGCTGGTGCTTTGTTACTTCAAATTAGACGTGTAGAAGATGTTGCCATGAATTGTCAGAATTGTCAGAATGCCATGAATTATTCAACAGTTAATTATGTATTGTATTTTATCTATAATCGTCGTTTTGAAAGAATTGAGCACAATCAAGATATTTTAACACTCTCACAACACATCTCACAATCTGGTACTATACAGAAAGACATTGTACATATTCTAAAATTCACTATCCTCACAATTGTTAGTGAAGAAATTACAACAGAAGTGCGTATATGTAATTTTAACATATGATTGTATGCAAAAAAGAATTTGAATGACAAACTCAAACGTTTGGACTGGACCCAAAATTTTATTTTTAAGATCAGTAAATAATTGGCACTTCATATATTATGTCTATGTTCACAGCAGAATATGTAAAATATGTAAGTAAAAAGAAATTGGTGAGTAATTAACTTCTGTTAAGTTCATACCTGGCTTCAACTTTTCATCCCAAAATGTAATTTACTGACGAGCAACCAGCATGACGAGACTTTTGAGTTTTCAAACAAAATGTATAGACACATTGAAAATCTGCATGCTTTCAAAACACGAGTTTTTTTCTCTTTTTTCAATACGAATCCCCACGTTGACGTTAAATATCGTAAGAAAAATCGATTTATTTTAATTTTTTCAATGAAAACGGCCATACTGTCAAACGGTCGTATTGGGACCATGTGTAACTAGACTAAAAGTGTAAGTCAAGCATACTAAATTCAAATATCGACATTATTTTAGAAAATTGAAAAATCATGTCTCATGCCAGTTGCTCATGAGAAGTTTATATTGGGTGAATATTTTGTGTTGTATTAAGTATTAACATTGTCTAAATACAAATTAGCCAGCTAAAACCCGCAAGTAGTTCTCCACTCCGTTGTTGCTGCCGATGATGTCCAAGGGCAATGACTCAACTGCCACGCTAAAGCCAGTTTGAGGAAATGAAGGCGCATTTTGTTTCCGAAAAACAGTAATTTTTGCACTAGTTTTGGAAAAGATAGCCATAGGACGAGCATTTGCCTAAAATAAAACGTAGGCGCTTTAAATAATTATTACGTGCATCCTAATAATGTATTCAGCACTTATTACACTGCAAGAACAAATAAACTGCTACAATAATCAATAGACTGCTTAACCAATTTGTGTAAGGAAAAAATGAATGTATAGGGGGAAACCACTATGTAGGGCGTAGGGACTTATTAATCAGCCAGTTAACACATTAATTGTTCATCTATTGTTTAGCGACAAATAATAAACCAACAGCAAAACAATCCAACTCATAAGTACGGAGGGCATGAAGAGTAAACAGCGCACAGATGTGCATATATAAGAAGCACACGAGGAGTGCATTTTAAGTTTTGTTAAGATTTTCTTGTGTTCTATTTTATTTATCAACATTTCCTCTGCATCTGCCTTGTGCTGTATTGTTTAAATGGTTGGAACAATTTGAGAAAAACATTTTACAATTTGGAGCTGACTGGGGGATGAGCGAAAAGATATGGATCCGAATGGTGTCACAACCATCAGCAAGGGATGTAAGTACTTAATAAGAATAAATAAATAATAAATATTCATTAGGTCGAATTAACCGAAATTCATACAACGAGACTCAACAGTCACTGTGAGTGAGGAAATAGGAGGCTACCGCATTAGTTTGCCTCGGTCATATTACCCTTTCACCTACCCCCGGCCCCTCCTTCACAGTAAAGGAGTCCCATTCCCTAGGCCCATACAGCAAGTAGTGGTCACTAAGGAGCACCGAAGGAGATTGGGTTTCAATTAACCATCCAGTGACGTATACCGCACAACACAGAGCCGTGTACGATTAGCAGTGGCGGAGGATTGAAGATAGGTCTGAGAATGGAAATTTCGTTCCAGACTGCAGTCCAAACCGCTCACCCAAGCACGCCTGCTTACTTACAAGGGAAGTTAACCTTTGCTAACCTTAAGGTTCTCCCTTTCATATTTAACCATGGTTAAAGCTGAAAGGGAGAATCTGAAGGCTAATAACTGTTAAATTTTCTAATGAAATCAATGTCGAATAAACTAAATGAACAAATCCGCACATCCCGGAATACAGCGCGGGTATGTTACATAGTATGCGGGTCTCTATTAGTACGCGAGTGCGAGTTATTACCTGGCGTCGGTTACCGCACCATCTTGATTCATAGCCATTATCCTTTTGCATAGAAACGTAAGCGTCAGAGCAGTCAATCGAATAAGGCGCTGATAAAGAATCAAACGTGAGAAGAAGGTACTCGCTCTCATTTGCCGCCTGTTTAATCGTAGCATGGAGAAAACACAGAAAACGAAAACACTATTACTTAATAATTACTACAATAATAAAATAAAATGAAGGAATAGAAAATAGAACGTTCTTGTTCCGCCCGAACCTTCTTGAATATTGAGCAACGGATAAGGTGTGTATAACAATTTATTCATACGCTGGTTTTTACCAAACTACTGACTGTAGTTTTGGAGTTACAACAGGTTTCTTAAATCGTGTGCAAATTGTTGTCGCAAGTTTAAAAAAATTTTAAATGTAAAAGTTACTTAAGCTGTTGATATTTGTAGCTATGTGACTATGACTACATAATTATATATGTAGGTCTGTATTTTTGTAACTTAGCAACTTACTCGAAATTCCCATTGACATAAAATATCCATAGGTGAATCTCTTCTAAATATTTCTTTCGAATCGAACAATGGGCTGGCAGGACTGGATGCAGTATATGTCTCGTCCGTATTAGCACCTACGGTAGAAGAAACAATTGGCGCCACTATTGGTGTGGATGTGGTCGATATTGTACTAGCATTTTTCGATATGACGGTCAAGCTAGTGGTTTCCGGTATTACTATTGCTCTTGCAGAATTAGGAGAATAAAACTGAATTTTAATTTTATTCCGTTTAATCATGAGCACATCAATAACCTGAGTGTTGTTTTCAGTTGTGCTCTTGCTATTATTTACATTTGAGTCTCGATGGACAGGGCAATACTGAAGTGAATTTGACTGAATTGCCGGAGCAGGAAGAGCAACCATTGCCAAACTGCAAAATAATACGACTGAGAAAGTTATGTGAACTCGGATCATTTTTTGTTTTTTACACCTAACACTATAAATTAACTGTACCAATATTATTTCCTTAATCAAGGTGCACTGTCTTCACGTTCGTTGTGTGCTTTACTGTGAGTGAACGAACAAAAATTAAGTCTTAACTTATTCGTTTTGACTACCCTAGGTATTTCTATCGATTTCAAAATATACCTTCAATAACGATTCCATTGGAAAGCTCGATAGTCAAATAAAGGTAGAGGCTCGCTTTACGACATCTAAACCGTCCAAATCTCTGTTAATAGTCAATTTGTAAAGTGGTTGAAGTCTTACACTCGCCCAGTTACGTGGAGGGAAATTAAGTCCGGGAATAGGCTGTACTTTTAGTTTATGCTGTGTGTATATTATGTCTCAAATTTTACAGTGAGTTTAGTCTCCTGTAAGCGAACATTTGAGCATGTAATTTATTGCATTGTCATAAGTAACAACATTTTCTTTTCTCGAGTAAGTGTAAGTAAGCAAAACAGGGTTGGTCATTTATTTGTTGCATCTTTGTACTCCGCGTATGTAGGATATATACTTCAATCTTGCCTTAACTTGAAACAACGACTAATTGGGATCTGTTGATTGAGAAAGGACGGGGGTAGACAATGCTCACGACGTTAATACATTACTTTAAATGTACTTTACACCTGAGATCGATTGAATGTCATTATATTATGTTTTGCAATGTAGTCAAATGCAACTGATTACTTTCGGTCATTCAGCCTTCTTAAGTACAGTTCACAATGTTAATAACAATAGTAATAGTAATGAGGGATAGAGATGACTCCTTAAAAGAGCATACAGATCCAACATCGTAGTGAAACTATTATATTGTCAGATGCTATGCTAAACAAGATCTTCTCGTAACTTGTACTTGAGGTGCAAATCACCTCATGATTTTTTAATGATCTGAATGTCTAAAAATGGTTCTTCGTGAGCTATGTATAGTGAGTATTGTGTACCTCATTTATCAGGATATTATGTCGTGTACTGAAGCAATTACCAACACACCACTCATACTGAATTAGAAGAAATATGAGATCTTGTTTAAGGAGGGCTTGATTTAATAATGGCAAAATCAGGAACCACTAGTTTTGGATTTAAACTTCAGTACAGTTAATGTGTCACAGATTTGGTTGCTTTATTCAGTTGTCAATTTATATACTGAATAAATAAATAAAATAATACAACTATATCACAGGGGATAACATCCATGCTATACAGTTGTATAAGTAATTTATAGTTTTAAAAAATTAGCAATAAATTATTACTGTTGGTAAAATTATTACGTTTAACATGAAAAAAATTCAGGGAGTTCGTAAAGAAACGAATATTGTTATGGACTCGACCCGCGCAATTGCGGTGATATATTTTTACCGGTTATCGTGTATTTACTCTATAAAGCGGATATGTTTAACAAGTTCAAGTTTGAATATAGTCTTTAATGTCTTCTCGATCTCTATTATGAGTATTAACCTAGTTCGTATCGTAAGGTGGCATGGAATGCCCGAGTTTTACAAGCAAGCAGGGTCTACTATTTAATAAAATAATACTGTAGGTATCATCAGTAATAACAAAACGTGATTGAGTTGTCGATACTAACGATAAGAAGAGAGGGGGCAGTGGGAAGCTCTGTTAAACTGGTGTTGGTTCAGTTGCTCACCTTGGAGCTTTTACTTACTAGTCAGTTTTACATTTATGCTGTATTGAAATGGTTTATGTATCAGTTAGAGAAACCTACGGTGCCCACAATCAACAATGATGAAGCTTGTGGTGTTAGGGGGCACTGATAAAAATCCAATGGCAACAAGCATTTTGAGTTGTATAGTAAGTAAAGCAAAACAAAGTTCAGCATTATACTATTCTAAAAGTTGCCAAAACTCACCAGTCAGAAATCCTATTCTTGTTGGTATGTAATTCAAGTAAGTATATAATTTTGACGTAATTGTACTTTGATCTCATTCCAATCGCACTGTTTGTTAGTACCCGGAAGTTCATCAAAGAGTTTTCCATAATTTCTGCATCGACCAAACTCAGTGATGACACATTATATTACCTGAAAATACTGCGCACAATTTGGTTTTTGAAAGTTTGCACAACTGTAAATATCTATATATTATTTGAATTTGAATTTATTTTTTTACTTAAACCAGGACTGACCTCAACTTCATTCATTACAAAAGAAGGATGCCATTTTTTGCACGAATTTCGTATGTTAAGTATTTTTTCGTTTGTAGCTCAGAATATTCAATTTCATAGAAACCGTATTATTTTGTTTGAATACTTTGAATGGATGAAATGTTTATTCTTAATATGAGAAAAGAAATTGAATTTTTCACACTTCAATTTTGTTTATTAATTATTGGACTATCATCTCTAAGACAAAAGTACTTAATTAACGACGTAATCTATAACATAATCAAGCTTATTTGAAAATCAAATGGACATAGCTTCCAAACCACGAAACGTAGAACGACGCGAGTGGTACCATTAGACGCAGAATAACGCGAGGAGTACGAACAAATGCTTACATTTGGAGATATGTGGACGCAAAGCCCAAAAAACGGAGATCTCCAAAACGCAAAATTGAAAAACAAGGAAAAACAGGGGGCCGCTCCTCCCGCTGCTCCTTTTGAACGGCTTAACGCACGAAAGAGTGAAAGAAAGGTACCAACAGAAGCAGAATGAACCAAGGAGTTCATATAAGGCGAGAAACTTTAAAAATGTTGTCCAAAGACGCCCCAGTGCGAAGCGCTTCAAAGGCAAAATGTGAAAAAAGAAGGGAGAACGGCGGGGGCAAAAACAAAGACTCGCGGTGTAAGCACAGTCAAAACTCAATTGCCGAAAGATAGACAAAACAATTATGCACATTTTGATACCTTACACGTCTATATAGGACGTGTATGACAGATTTCCGACGAGGACGGGAAACGTTAAACCTAAGAGAAAAAAACTCAACAAAATAAGGAAAAAGAGGGCTCATCTTGGCCATGCAGATTTTAAACGTTTTAACGCACAAAGTAGCGTATTTCCTATATTAGACCACGGGCCTGTAATATTACATGGACTTGTATTAGTACACGGGTCTTGAAGGTCAAAATTTGGATAGTATGCGGGTCTGTAATTGTGCACGGGCTTTTAGGTATTCCTTTAAGTCATGTGCTATAACAACAATACTTAAAGATCCGTGTTCAACTATATAACGGAGTACTACTATTGCAGACCTGTCCAATATTCAGCCCCTCTGAATGTTGCCAACCCCATGTTTGGGCGCGAGCCACCAAAGACCTGACTGTACTGAAGATTTACGATAATGATACTGCGTGAAGACAACACCCTAATAGCAACTATATAGTGGAGTGGAAACCATCTGGTTACAACAGCCAGGTAGCAAAATTCTAAGAGGAGCTGCTAAATAGTAACTACCTGGTGCCAAATGAATTGCCGCAACCGCCAAGTTGCAAATACCTGTTGGAAACTGCCTCACAGCAACTAACTGATGGCAACAATCTGATAGCAAGTGTATGATGGCCAGGGGCCGCGGAGCCGGGGGGGGGGGACACGGGCGCATTGTCCCCCCCCCTGAGATTTTAAATTCCTAGTGTTAATAAATGGGTACATACTTTATTATGTACCTATGCTTAACATAGGCTTGTCCCCCCCTGGAAAATTGACCTTCCACGGCTACTGATGATGGCAACTGCTTTGTGGTAAACCCTTATAAGGAACTGCCTGAAAGCATCTTCTTGGTGGCTAATGTCCAATAGCTCCCGCCAGTGACATGTGCTAGATGGCAACTTCCAGATGGCACCTCTTCCTAAAATGTTGAACTGAGCAGTTGAAACAAGGAAATGACCCAAATCCGTGTACTACAGGGTTGTTACCGTACGGAATTTCCCAAGCGCAGTTGCCCAAAACGCAGTTATCATAAAGCGTTTGTCTTTAGACAGTTTACACAAGCCAGTTTCCACAAGCTAACTGCCCGCGAGGTAGTTGCCACAAGGCAGAAGCCATAGGTCCCTTGCCGCAAGGCTGATGCCGCAAAGAGATTGCGGTTAGAAAGTTGCCAAAAAGCAGTTACCTCCATAGAATTGACATGACATGTGACAACACAATTGCACAACACTCATCCCTCTTCCCAGAATATACTAGAATAGGGCCTACTGGGCGATTACCGCTAGGCATTTAACACTACATAATGGCATTATAGTCGTTGCTCCAAAATAATTGCCAGAGTTTCTATGAGGTGGTTGCTAGTGGCCAGCTGCCACAAGGCAGTTGCCATAAAGCAGTGTCTAGAAAGCAGTTGCCGACTAAACAGTTTTATACAAGGCAGTAGCTCCGAGGCAAGTGTCACAAAACTTTCACCTCCATGCTCTAAGCCTAGTGCTGCAGGGCAGCTGCCACAAGGCAAAACCTGCCAAGCAGTTTCTCGAATGCAGTTGCTACAAAGCGTTTGCAACTGCACAGTTGCAATGAAGCAGGTTGCGCTAGACAATTGCCTCAGTTTAGTCGTAAAAAATAAACTTGGCACTGTGCGGTGGCAACAAAATCCGTTGCTATGTCGCATTTACATATAATCCAGTTAACCAGAGACAGTGTTGACGACGCGGTTTCCACAATGCAATTGCCTTAAAGCGACTACATGGAAATTTTTAATACATAAATGCCACAAAGACGTTACACGTTGACATATACTGCAAAACAGTTGGCTTTAGGACGTTATAATAGAATGCTACAAAATAAATGTTCCCCAAAAAAATTTGGTGCTACAAGGCTACCACAAACCACATCTTTCAAAGCAGCTGCCTCGTGGCAGTTTGCACAACCGTTGTTCCACGAAGTATTATTCGCATGTAATTTTTAACGCCCGAAGACATTTAGTGCGAGTCGGTTGCCACTAGCCTGTTGCAACAATGTCGCTTGCTCAAGGTGGATGCTGCAAGGCAGTTATATAGGGGCAGCAGCTCACAAAGCAGGTACTACAAAACATTTGGAGGCATGGAGTCAGGCAAGCGTTTAAACTGTAAGCAAGTATAGTTTAAACAACAAGAAATTTTTAAAAGTAGAGAAACCACAAAACTTAAACAAGCACTAATTTAATTAAAGTTTCACGCTCTAAAAGTCGTTTTGAAGTTTTAGTTTTCACATAAAATTCAATCTTAAGTTAAAAAAACAAGTGTAGTATTTCTTTTTTTTCCTTTCCCTGAATATGCACAACCAACAAATCTAAAAGTAGTACTACCAATACTGAGATCAACAAACTTTTAGTAATTGCGTAAAACAATAAACTCCACTTCTCAAGTAGTTTACTAGAAGCTAAATCTTAAACTACACTACGGTCAGGAGGGATTTGTTTTCTCTTGGATGCTATCATGGGTAGACTAGCAGTGTAATTGTACTTAAAGAAACCGTGGGGACTGAATATAAGAGATTAAATAAATTCTGATAAACCATATCAAGACCATAAAAAAGAAACATACGAAACAATTCAGAAAGAAATAAAGACAGAAATTCAAACAGTTGGAGACAATATTGGCACTTAATTTTTGCTTATTATACAATTAGAATGGCAGGGGCTATATAAATTCTCATAAAATTCAATAATTGTATTGAAATAAGAAGAGTTGATATAATACCAAAGACATAAATTGGCGAACGGACAAATGCCAGATACTCGTGTACGGCGCAAAGAACAGTGGCGGTCCTTACGTTACAGCAATTAAAATTATTGAAGACATAATTTAAATTAAGAAAACATGTACACTTTTAGATACAAGACTAACAAAAAAACGATAATCCATCGCCAATTCTTATCCAACTTGCAAATAAATACGTAGCGATTGACGTCTCGATGAAAAGCAATAAACTGATTCGCTACAACGGTCTTTTGCACGCTTTATGTCAACAAAATAGTTGATATAAAAGAATAGCCACAATCCAGTTACCACAATGTTATTGCCGCACAAGATTTCTTGAGCTGCCGTTGTCCAAAACACAGTTATCATAACGCGTTTGCCTTTAGACAGTTTATACAAGCCCGTTGCCACAAGCCAACTGCCTGTAAGGTAGTTGCCACAAGGCGGATGCGACGGGTTACTTGCCACAACGCTTATGCCGCAAAGAGATTCCGGCAAGGGTGTTGCTAACAAGCAACTACCTCCAGAGATGTGACATATAGCAGTTGTTTTGAAGCACAACTGCACAAGATTCCCCCATCTACACTTCCTAAAATCCGTCAAAAATGGTGATCAAAGGGCGATTGCCCCTGTGTCGTTGCCCCAAAACAATTGCCACAGATTTTTTCAGGATGGCTTCTCACTGGCTAGCTGCATTCGTCCCACGTCACGTAACTACAATGGCTGGCGAACCGTTGGCAGTCGAAGGCGTCGGAAATCTTGTTGGGCGCAAGTTTTCGAGCTTTATTATAAAACTTTTCTCCCCAGAGCGCAGAGAATAGAAGGTCTAGGCTAAAGTAGTCGGAGGAAACAACTTGCAATGAGAGGGGAGGGCAGAATTGCTTGAATTAAGGGGATGGCAGGAGTTTCTTGTCGGGTGGTTTTTGGGTCGGTAAGTGCAGACGACGGCAGAGACCCGCTTAGCATAGAGGTCTGTTTTTCGTCGCGTAATTGCCACCGTGAGAGATGAATTTTCCGAGAGCTTCGAAATCCGAGGTCCAGAAGAAGAAGTAGGCACAGTCGCGCTGACTTGCTAAAATCTTCAGAGGGCACTGAATGTGAAGAGCGATGAATTTTTTTTAATGATGGGGGGGGGGGGATGGAACAACAACGAATTACTAGGAAAACAAACGCCTGGCACCTAGAAATGTTTTAATAATACAGTTCTATCCCTATAGTAAATAACGGACAGGAATAGGAGTAGGTAGAAGAGAATAAAACTTTTATTTTCATTTTTACGAAAAACACTTATTATTTGCTGGTCGGTAAGTGGTTGGTTTGATTCTGATTTAACATCACTTTTTACACTACTGGGACTGGGCAGATTGCGGGATGACTAGGCATATTAGAATATTTGTTGTTGATATTTCAAATATTCACTAAAATTGTAGTTTCTATTCAAACTGCTGTACTCCTTACATGACTCCTCCTCGCTCGACAGACACCATGTCCTCATAGTGCGAAGAAGAAGACGAAACTGGTAAAACAAGATAAACTTATGACTTCGACCAAAAATTGCAAAATTGCGGAGATCGGCACCAAGTCCTTAACCTATTCAGCAGCACCACTGCCACCCTGCCACCTGCCCAGGGGATTTGAAGCTTTTGGCATTTATATATGGACAGGTAAGTAAGGGGTGTGCAAATTAACTTAACCTATGTACGTGTAATCTGCAGGCAATAATTTTGTTGTCTTCGTCACAGGTCGGTCTCATTTTGCAATTTTCAAAACTTCCGTTTTAGTTTGCTTCTCACTGCAGAGATCCGGGAGGTTGAGGCTAAGAGGGAGAGAGGAAGGAGTTGGATTGTTGCAGGCAACTTGACTGTAAGGAGGGTAATTGTATTCGGTTTCATTTCAGTTCCCACACCTCCACCAGGTAACACAAAGTCTCCGACACCTTCAAAATCCCTAGTCCAGAGATAAAATATTCACAGTCACAATGACTCGCCACAGCCTCTGAAATCTTCGAAATGAGAAAGCTTGGGTGGTTTGTTTTGCTTGAAAAATGAGGGGGGTGAACAGGGAACTTGCTTGGCTGTGAGTATAACAGGGAAGGAATACCCCGCACCTTGTCAGGATTGAGAAATTACACCCTATCCTAATGATAAATAAAGTGCAGGATAAGAGTAGGTGGGTGAGTTTACTGTAGAATCAAACTTTTATTTTATTTTCCGGAATCAAAATTATGAGATGCTGGTCTGTAGTACTACCCTTACAAACCTGTCGCCGCTTTCATCGTCTTCTCCTGTCATCGCCCCCGCGCGACTGTGCTAGACACATAATTTTGTTATGTCGATCTCTATTGCGTCCTACCTGATTTATGAATAAAGCGACTACACTTTCTACATGTGCCTCAGTTCTTTTTGCATTCTGCCTCCACACCTCGGGGGGCCCTGCCGTAGGCAGGTGGGCCTTACTTCTAGTAAGGAAATAATGTTCCTGGATTTTCCAGTTTTAGTTTTCCAAAATAAATCTGTATTACGAGGTTTCCATTAAATTTAAAATACCTTATATTTTGAAAATTTGAAAAGATTAAAGTTTTCGAACAACTGGATCACAAAATCACAAAAATACACATGTGGGCTTTTATCATTCAATATATAGGTAGGGTGAGGTGAGAGTCGTGAGAGACACCTCTAGTTGACTAATTTGAAACTCATATCACAACACACACAATTTATCTTAAGGCATAAAAAGATGTGTGCTAGCTACATTGAAGGCGCCAACATCAAATTAGTGATGCCAAACAAACTCGACAAAAGTGGTACTCGCTATATTAGAGAGATTAATCTAAAACTATCATTAAACTATCACTTGATAGTAGAACAACCACCAAACCTTACATTATTATTATGTGTGGTAATAATTCATTTTACAGCCCCGCCCTGACCATTTAAGAAGTTACGTAAAAACACATTGGAGATAAAATATTTAAACGTGAATTGTGTCCCAAATCTTTTAGAATGTCTTATCATCTAAGACAGCAAGTAGCACGGACGACATAAGCCATTTAAATGTCCTGTGATCAAGGTACTATGACAGCCGGCTAAACTGGATTAAATTTCTTCCCATTTTGGGACCTTTTGCAGATTCTTATTAAATAAACAAATAATTAGCTTAACATGAGAACAATAAAAGACACCCACTTTTTAAAACTTAAGTTGTTATGAAGATCCGGCCTTCAAAATACAGACTTATGTTGGAAACGGTTTAATAATTTAATTCATTACACTGAACTGGTACAGCAGTAGCATGTGCTAATATGACACGCATTTTCCACTTTTTCCTTCCGGACAACGCCCCTCCCCAAATCAGAAACACAGTAGTTCTATACCACCCTAAATTCGGATGAAAAAAAATTATTTTCTTCGCTATGCAGTACAGATGAAGACAAAATAGAAGCACAGAAAATCTGAGACATTGCTGTCAACGTTTCTGAGCCGCTTAAGAGCAGTGCATACATTCGCACGCATACTTACTTAGACATTACTAATTTCAGATATTGAACGCTTGTGAGCACTTCGTAAGCCCAACAACAAACTGATAATAAATAAGTGCTCAATAAACACTATGTCCACTTGTAATGTGATCACCAATGACTGCAAAATATATTCGAATCTTGGATAGGAGAAATAACTATGCACTTTTAAAACAGACTTTGAATTATGTATAACTAGTAGAAACTTTAAACGAGTGTCCAGCCCAAGTGAAACTGGATACACCATTCGAACGGTAATGGAAATTGGAATCTAGTTTTAGCAAAAGCATGACAGTTTTTCACTTTATTAAAAATAAACCTTATTCGTTTTGAGAAAATCCAATAAAAAATGGTGTATGGACCCCAGGTTAGAAACAAAATTACCGGTTATTTCTTTCAAAGGGCTACAAAATGATTTTTCACTTCTGTTGAAATGGATCAAGTGTTTAAAAGTTTCAAAATCACTGTAAATTATGTACCTATATGGGTATACATAAAAATGATCGCTGTCACACAATGGTAACCAGAGTTTACACATTTCACATTTTGCCTCCCTATTCTTGCGTCCTTATTTTTGAAAATTAACTTATTTGGATATTTTGCTAAAACAAAACTAATACTTCTACTTCCCATTGATGACTATAAGTTAGAGAGGCTTAACAGTAGGTGGTGTTGAACGGATGGTTGTAGGATATTTGTTGGAAATAATAATTGTAAAGTGAAAATATTGGGGTCAGGCAGCTCGGTCAGGGTAAGGATGTGTTCGCCAAATGGTTAGAAGTGCCACTCCGCCCTATACCTAATCGTGCCACTCCGGCCTATACAAGCAGTGCCACTCCGACAGTGTTGCCGCTATGTATATCATTATGCTTAACTATGCCACTCCGGCCTACCTTAACTATGCCACTCCGGCCTATCTCTTACTGTGCCCCTCCGGCCTATCTCTTACTGTGCCACTCCGGCCTATGTCTTACTGTGCCACTCCGGTCTATCTCATACTGTGCCACTCCGGGGTATCTCATACTGTGCCACTCCGGGGTATCTCTTACTGTGCCACTCCGACCGAGTCTATATACGGGTACGTGTACAGCGGGAACGGGCACGGACCCGGGTACAAGCTGGGGTGTTTTTCTGGGTACGGGTGCGGGTACGAACCCGGGTACAAAAGCTGGCTTACATTATGAGTACGGGTGCGCCAATGTTGTACCTAGGTCTACGAGAACGGGTACGGGAACGGATCCAAATTTTGCTGTACCCAGAGTTTGGGTACGGGTACGGGTACGAGTCCACGATTTTTGTACCCAGTCCAAGCACTAGTATTTCCCACTGGACATTATCCACCAGACATTTCCACTTAGCATTATCCGACTGGACATTTAAACTCCCCCCCCCCCCCAACAAAAAAAAACTCGGCATTTTCAATCAAACTCGCACTTAAAATACTTTATTCTACTCAAGTAATATAAAGCCAATTATTAAGGTTTAGTAAATAAAAATGTAGCTTTACTTGTCGCGTAGAAAAAAAATAGTCTACATATTATTCACATTCATATAATTAGCGGGTTGCGAGTTTTGCAGGTACGAGTGAAATCGATAAGAGCTACGCAGGTATGAGCAGGCTTAGTATGAGTTTTGGGAAAACAAGTGGACGGGGTACTACGAGTAGGCTATGTAACAATAGCACAGGTTAGAGTTCGCTGGGTACGAATGAGCTTGGTAGGGAAAGCGCTGGTACGAGTGTTACTGGTACCAATGGAAAGAGTACGAGTAATACGAGTAAACTTGTTACAAAAGCAAATATGAATATTTGTAGGTACCTCATAACTAGAAGTAAGGCCCCGTTGCAATGCAACGGGTTTGTTGTAAGGGCCATCTTAGTCGGTGGAATTGCGCAGTTTTTAAAAATTTTGTTCTACGAAGATGGACCATACAACAAACCCGTTGCGTAGCAAGACCCTATGGCACCCTTGTGATCAGCATAATCATTTCGTAAATGGCTATCTTTAACATGGGATGTCATCAGCACCCCAGCAGATCCATTGACCCAACCCATGACGTGATTTATGGTAGACCACATGGCAGTTTAGCTGTTATTAACATTTAATTACCACCAGTTTAATGTTGCTCATATATTAATGATGGCATGGCATGTACTCATTCGTTCGCATTATATCTGGTCCCAAAATATGCATTGCTCTTAAACGGCTCAGAAGTGTTCCGTTCAGAGTGTGTCATCCTTTCTTTATTTATATTTCTTGTAAATGAAGCCTAGATAGAGAACTAGACGGTAGTTGACTTTCAAGCAGTGACCTTAATTGTCAAAATCTTCTGGCTGCGCTACTGACTGTCAATCTGGTTAATAGTTTTATATACAGATAATGGAATTGCTGCATCCTAAGAGTTTCCTAATTGTACCTCCCTCAAGTTTCTGATCTCCGCGTAGAATTAGAGACACGGGCAGTGCTAAAATTTGAAAACATAATGCCTTCACAAAATTCATAGAAAACGCCATAAATTCAGATTGTCTGGTACTGATTTCTTACAGCTTCCCTTTTTTGGCTTGTGTAGTAAATGACCTTTTGAGTTTCTAAAGATATGAATGAATAATACCGAATACTTAAAACCACCACCCTTTCAGGCTTCAGTGTCTTCTGTAATCGTGACCATTTGGTTTGTCATAATGCATATTTATAAGTACTGTGTATAACAAAAACAACTTTGTGGAACCACTGCAGACAGAGTTCTACGGACATAAAACAAGTTTTATCGGAACCGACGAATAAAATAGATATTATAGGGTCTGCAAAGCTCATAAACACGAAAGTACGAACTCCTATGGTAGTGGTAGTTGCAACTGAGAGAAAATACTGGGTAAGTTATTGGGACATTTGAAGGGTGTGTGTGACTTGCACTTTTTACAAGCTCCCGTTTTGCTCAACAGATGCAGCGCACTACTACTGGGGCTGCGGCCCTGCACCATATCTGTACGCATTCATGGAGTGAACAGAGTGAACTTCTGACTATGAGATCGAACTCACAACTGCATTCAACTCTCATCGAGTTCAGTGATAGTTTGCCGAATTTTGACTGCGCTCAAATAATTGCCTGTTACTTCATTGGAACAATAGGCGCAAAAAATATATAATAAGATGGGGGGGGGGAAATACGAGTAATTACAGGGGCTCAAGGATATGGGACCGAGTAAGGTGGGGTCAAGATTAAAGGGACCAAATACTGTCAGCACCCATACGCTAAACTTGTACCTGTTACGGCTGTTAATACGACAAACTGGTACATGATACTGATACCACAAACTGGTACAACTGCCTGGTACATAGGAGGGAAATTCAAATTTCATGGTACAGTCCTGGCCCAAAGCTATCACCACTAGGGAGCTGTCACAAATTGCGCAATCGGGTATATGGGTGGGTCCCTAAAAGCTCCCCATTTAACGTAATGTTAAATACGTCATGAAACAGGGTGGGTGGGTCCTTAAATGTGGAGAATTTCGATGGCGCCATTTGTGACAGCTCCCACTAACCCTAAGACAAGTCAAGTCAAGTCAATGGGCTTCGGACAAGTGACAAGTCAAGTCAAGTCAAGTCAAAAGCAATCGTAAGGGAAGCTAGTCAAGTCAACCATATTCGACGTTTTTGGTTAACCCTTCACTATATGTATGTATGTATGTATGTATGTATGTATGTATGTATGTATGTATGTATGTATGTATGTATGTATGTATGTATGTATGAGTTTAGAGATTTTTCAACCTTAAGGTTATATCTCACTCTGTTGCATTATTGCAACAATTTTTACTGTGTGATTTGAAGATCCCGCGAAGTAGTATTATACTACATCGCATTGGGCTTCGCATCGTATTTTACCTACACTTGTAGTATTTAGTGTTATCCGCGACTCGCTGCGGACCACTTTGCAAGCATATATTTAGGCTGGTTTGCACCAGAACAACTAGTGTATATTTTTCCCTTTCGGAGGAGAAACTCACCAGAGTATCCTATGGAATCGAAAGAATTTTCTCACGATCCTCACGACTCCAATACGCTCTGGCAAGCCAACCCATCAGCGAGCAACTCTATCGAATGTCATCGGGTGGCGACACTTGTAGTATATTTTAGGAGAGAAGTGCTTCGAGGAGAATCTTAAGTTCATGCATTTGAATGTACGAGAGTCAGGCAAAGTAGGTACCTACTATTAAGCAGCACTGAAACTCCGTCTCAGGTAGATGACTACCACGGATTTTTTCAGCCTGCACCCAACTCCCTTAAACTCTCACTCCCACCCCAGCAGCTCAGTAGTTAAACCACTGGGCCGCCGAGCCGGGATTGACCCTTCACTATATTATAATACTCTATGTAAATTAAGCGTATTATAATAATAGACTTTATTGGTCAACTGCTTTCATTACAGAAAGATGCCAAAATGACACAGTATACGGCTCAAGCGGGATTTACAAAAGAAATTGGGTGGAATTGGTGTTTTATCATGCACAATGTATTTATAAGTAAATTTCATATTTTAGTTATTGTGAGGTATCAGAATGCTGTGGTGTTGAGTAGAGGTGATTCTGGCATATTTGAATGCGTTTTTGTGCATGAATGCATGAATGCATATTTGAATGCATTATCCATAATTAGTAACAAACGTAATTAGTGGATAGTGAAACGTTTACGCTTAAAAACAATTTTAAATTCTTTATAAATGTAATCTATTGGAGTATCAAATAGTTCTTTGCAATTATCAGGATTAGCTTCATTTTGATTAGTACTACACAATTAGTAAGGGGTTAACAAAAAATTTCGAAAATAAAATATCAAATTGTAATTTAAAACAATACACAGAGGAAGTGGGAACTGGATACTTTGACGTTGACCCTCGCCTACATGTCTGCTGTCATCAAATTGAAGATTGCTCGAAAACTGCATATCAACAATAGTTAGTCAGCAAATGGTAGTAGGAATTCAAAATGGAATAATGTCAATTCAATAATTAATCACATCATATAGATATCGTCTCAGAAGAACCAAAATGACCCATATCCATTTTTAGTCAAAAATAAAATGGACTGTGTATAGAAAACATTAAAATAACATGTTCATAAAAGCATGTAAATAGAAGTTTGTAAAAAAAATGTAAATGTAAATGTAATGGCTTTAACGTCATAACCACACAGCGAATTTTCACTGATTTTCGGGGAAAGACAGCTTTTTGCTACATTACTACTCACTATAGTCGTTACTTTTGTATTTGATTTTATTATTTCTGACTACTTTTTCTAGAGAAGGGAACTCTAGAAAGCCTAGAGAATGACTCTCTAGGACCTGCAACGTACATACCACCGAGCCTTGCAGGATTACCAAGCACAGGTCACCCATCCATTTCAGAATGCGCTTGGACTGTTGCTTAACCAGAAGGAATCACCCTTCTAGTTAACCGCCAGACCAACCTGTACTGGTTTGTGCATTTCTTAAAAAAGCAAGTAATTACAATACTTGGCACTATTAAAAAACATTTAAATATGAAATGCTCTTTTCAAAAACATTTGAACAGAACATTTTACTCTATTAAAAAATTTCGTGCACTTTTCAAAAATATGTAAATAGAAAATTTTGAACTTTAAAAAAACGTAAATAGACACTGTCTTGTTATTTGACAGAGCTAATTTTAATTCTAGTGCATAAATTGTAAATGGGTAATGTTGGTTCTTCATAGACGATAATAAATATAATGAATGGTATAATTTTCTATCATAAAATATTCTGAATTCCGAGTGAAATTCGTGGGATATCGTAAAGTGTGTAATCTGTAATATGCCCACTCCCAATTCTTCAAAGTTTCAAAAAGATAAAGAAACTGCAGTATCACGTACAATTGATGGTCACTTCAAATGGTATGGGGATGGCATGGGATTGGAACGGAATTGGTATGGAACTTGGTATGGAACTTGGAATCAAACATTGAAGTCTCTCTACTCTCGGCTCTGGGGCAAGACGTAAATGACGTCAACCAAATTTACCATATATTTAGACTCACCCACCAACTTTTTCACCATCTTAAGCATTGCGTAAATGGGTATCCTTTGCATGGCTTGTCATCTATACCCAATTAGACCCACTGACCCTACCGATGGCATGATTTATGAACGATCCTTTACTACATTCGTCCACAATCACAAGCCAGTGCTGGCGCTGGCTACTAGCTCCTTGTTTTTTCTACCTATTTACATAATTTTATTTTCATAGTATGATTAATCAATTTTCAATGATTAATTAATTTTTTAACAATAATTTGCAAGCAGTTAACAGTTAAAAGCGAATCAATGGTTAAAGCTTTTATTCAAAGCTGAATTAAATGGCTTAATCATCACAATCTAGTGTTGAGTAATCGCCCTCTCCCTTGTTATTAATTTATTTAGTTAGTTCCTTTAAGCTACAATTATGTATTACTGTTTCAGTTTCACATGCTTGTAGTACTTATCGTTAGTTACTAATACTACAATTGTAAATGTAACACAATCGGAATATAGTGTCAAAAACATCCATGGTGAAAGTTTTAATTTAATTCGCTGAATCAAATGACTCAATTATCATCATCACAATCTATATTATCTAGTGTTAAGTGATCTTCCCTGGCACCTGGGGTTACTTTATTATCATGAAAGCCATAACTATCTTCCTTTTTAGTATTATTTTATGATTGCAATTTATAATTAACTTATATTCCAATTTAACCTAAGAGACAGCCATGGTCAGTAGTTAGTCGAAGTTTTCGAAAAAATACCTCATTCAAAGGAGTAAACAGTTAAAAGCGAAGCCATGGTTAAATTTTTTATTCAAAGCTGAATCGAATGACTCAATCATCACTATCAATATTATCGTTCATCATTAGTGTTAAGTGATCTACCCTGTTACTAATTTGATATAGCTTAAGCTACGATTAATTTTTCAGTTTCACATTCTTGAAATATTGAATTAATAATAGTTGTAATAGTAATCACTAATACTACAGTTACAAACGATGCAAAGTAGTGTTAAAATCATCCATGGTCAGTTTTCATTAAATTTCTGAATCAAATGACTCAATCATCACAATACATATTATTTTATCATCCTTAGTGTTGAGTGGTCAACCTTGTTATTAATTTAATATCGGTTAAGCTACGATTCTTTCTCAGTTATTGTTCCAGTTTCTTATAATTTTCGAATACTTAATCAGCATTTACTAATACTACAAATTACAACCTATTGAAAGTAGTCTTAAAAACTTCCGTTGTCAAAGATTTTATTCGATTTGCTGAATCAAATGATTCAATCATCACACTCTAAATATTATCTGTCATCCCTAGTGTTAAGTGATCTTCTCTGGGGTTACTTAAATATCATGAAAGCCATAACTATCTTCTTACTTTTAGCTGTATATTATGATTGCAATTTATAATTACTTATATTATAATTTTACCTAACAGGCAGCAGTTAATAACGGATCCATGGTCAGTAGTTAGTCAAAGCTTTTGGAAACATACCTGATACAAAGCAGTAAACATTTAAAAGGCATGGTTAAATTTTTTATTCAAAGCTGAATCGAATGACTCAATAATCACTATCTATATTATCTGTCATCCTTAGTGTTGAGTGATCTAATGTCATTAATTTAATATATCTGAAGCTACGATTAATGTTTCAGTTTCACATACTTGGAATATTTATTTAGTAACAGCAAATATGTATTTATGTATGTCTGAGTTTAGAGATTTTCAACATGAGGTTATATCCCACTCAACTTTACTGTGTGATTTGAAGTTCCCGCGAAGTAGTATTATACTAAATCGCATTGGGCTTCGCATCGTATTTTACTTTTACTTTAATTACCTACACTTGTAGTATTTGGATAAGTCGCTACTAGCTGCGGGCCACTTTGCGATAATTTATTTAGTATCCTTATTCAGGAGCTATTTCAACTTTCCGCCCAAGATTGCTCTTGGGCGAGGAGGAGCGGTTGGGTATCGATCAAGTAGGCAGAGTTCATCACGCTCTGACTAAATGAAATACTTACGCCCGCTTGCACACCCCGCCAGTTAGCCCTCCAATCCTCCACGAGGGAAAGTAACAGCAGCTACTTACAGAATGGATTGGAAAGATATATTGAGTTGTCTTATTATGTTCATGCTCACGCTCGGCATTGAGCTGACTCATGTCGTCTATTATTGCTATCGCCTCTGTCTCCATCAGTATTAAACTGATACAGATAAACGAAAGCATACTCATTTACCTTGAACATTCATACAACTCTCAAACTCCCCTCCCCAAGCCAAGTATTACCACTGTACCATTCTCATGCGAGAGGGTCTAAACTGACTACCGGCTGCGGTTCCCCCTGCGCATTCAAAAAAGAATTAGCCGAGGATTATTTAGGACAGAGCAAGCTCCCCTAAGCCACGAAGCCGGGTTAGTAACAGTAAATACTAATGCTACAATAAATTACAAACGATACAAAGTAGTATTAAAACTATCCATGGTCAGTTTTCATTCAATTTTCTGAATTAAATGACTCAATCATCACATTATATATTATTTGTTCATCCCTGGTGTTGACTGATCTACTCTGTTATTAATTTAATATCGCTTAAGCTACGATTGTTTCTCAAATATTGTTCCAGTTTCTCATACTTTTTGAATACTTAATCAGTGTTTACTAATACTACAAATTACAAACTATTGAAAGTAGTGTTAAAAACATTCATGGTCAAAGTTTTTATTCAATTTGCGGAATCAAATGACTCAATCATCACAATCTTTGTGCCAATCATTCCTAGTGTTAAATGATCTTCCCTTTTATTAATTTAACATCGTTTAAGCCATGATTCTCATTATGTTTTAGATTAAAATGCTCTATCTACAAAATCGTAAAATATCATGATCGTGAAATATGTACTTAAATGGATCATTTCGCATTTTTCAAAATAGGGACAGTTTGATAAGTTTTTGCAAGGCCCTTGACCCAGGGACGTTGACGCAGAGCAGTTGCACCACAAGCGATTACCACAAAGCAGTTTCCCCACGGCAGTTAAAGTTAAAAGTTAAAGTATCTTTAGTTTCAAGGGGTCAAGCGTTTCAAATCACTTAGGATCTGTTCTCCCAACACTGACCCCCGTGTGACTAGCTTACCCCGTACTAACACAGCCAAGTAAGCCTTTAATTAAATAGATCATTAAAGTCATTAAATCATTAACGCAGCCCGGAGCAGTTGCCTCCGGGCTGCCGGCGCAAGGCACATGCCGTCATGCTGTTCCCACTAGGGTGTTGCCAACAAGCTGTCGTGAATAAGCAGTGCTTGCAACTGTGTCCTTCTCCTTCTTGCTGCCTCCGTTCCCTCGCTCCATTCGGTTTTTGATCACACCCATTCTGATGGTAACAGCGACTGCTTCTTTTTACAAAGCTGATTGTTGCCAGATATATATTTCTTTACCTATTCTTGTCATGTGTAATCGTTCTTTCCTCCTCCCATTATTGTCTGCCCCCCAACACGGGGGCCTTACTTCTGGTACATTAATAATTAGTATTCATATACAATAAAAATAGCAATATTATACACCGGGGAATTAACCGAAGTCAAATTAGGCAAGACTTACTGAAGTGGGGCATGACTTACTGATGTCAAATTGCAAAAGAATTACCAAAGAGGGGCATGACTTATCGAAGCTAAATTGGGCAACACTTACTGAAGTGGGGTACGACTTACTGAAATCAAATTGGGAAAGACTTACCGAAGCCAAATTGGACAACACTTACCGATGTTAGGCATGGCATACCGGCCTGGGTATGACTTATCAAAGAACAGCCCGCATCAATTCACAATAGTCTGATTGACTGTAAGACAAGGGACACATGGGGTTGGAATTGGATTTGATGTTTGCATGAATGATTACGCCTGGGCTGTTTAGTATATTAGGGGGGTTCATGCATATTAGACCTGGGCTGTATTTGAGACCTGGGCCGTATAAAAAAATAATCAAACCAAGCTGAAATGGTATGCGGACATTTTACCCCCTTACATCTTATCCTCGGTCATTATCCCCCAGACATTTTCCCCCCATAGAGCAACCCCGGACATTTTCCTAATCTAAGGACGTCTAAGCGTTGTTGCATTTTCTCATGATGAGCTTACTAGTTAGTTATTAGTATATGCAATAATTCATGTTCCGATACCTGATTTGCATTATTTTGCATACTCTAACTTGCTATGTCTATGCATAGGATCTGCAAGTGAATAAGTACAGTTGTTATAATTATTTTATAATACCCATCCCCCTGGGGACCACTCTTAGGAGAAATGCGCCTTCCACGGGAGAACATTCCCCTCAGGAAAATACTACTCCCAGAAGGGACTGTAGGGCCACCTTCTACATTCAAAACTGCGGCGCGATATGGGTAAAGGCGGGTTTATTTCCCATACAATTGCGCTACACTTGAGCTAACCCAAGGATGTCTATCACACCCCAAGGATGTTTAACAACCTCAGGATGTCTAACAACCCCAGGATGTCGGAAAATCCAAGCATGTCTAACAACCCAAGAATGGGTGTGTGAGCGCCCCAAGTATGTATATTCGCCCCTACGAGCTATAACTTCCTCGAGGTATTAAATATTACAGTCAGCTCTAATATAATTTAGCATTGTAGCAAATATTACTCGCCCCTACTGGAAAATGTCATAGGGGAGCTACCTTGTGGTAATCCCCTGGCACGTTGATGATGGCCACGGTCTAGGTGTAAGTAGAGTAGTTGTATAAGTACCAGCCACCCAGCGCCGCCCCGCGGCGCTTTGGTGTCGCCGCTTTACGGCGTTTAGCATTGTCCGTTCGCGGGATAATAATATGTCGTTATTTATAGCCAACGACCGCAGGTAACGCACAGATGAACATGTAGGTCGCACATGTATACACATTTTCACGTCATGACTTAAACTTCCTAAAGTGAGAGGTGGCGTAAACGTAGGCTCAAGTTTATAAACGTTGTCAGACTCAAATAATGTAAGCCACCAGTGCATGTGTAAGTTCTGCTTTACGCCAACTAATTTAAATGCGTCAGATAACGCCATAGGTGAAGCAAAACGGACGGCGAATAGTCAGTTGTTCTACTGGAAGACACCGCGCTCCCCGCTCTCCACCCCCGCTCCAATAACCTACACTGAAAGTTATGAAACCTCGCGCCAGGCACGCCATACGGGGAGGGGTAGCATGTTTTCATGCTGGGAGGCGCTGCGCCCCCAGACCTTACTCTCCCCCCCCCCCGCCCCGCTTCCGTGACTTATTCCTCCTAGGAATAGTATTTTCCCGAAGGGAATGTTTTCCCGTGGGAGGCGCATTTCTCCTGGAAGTGGCCACCAGGGGGATGGGTATTATAAAATAGTTAAAACAAATAAATGTACTACTTCACTTGCTGGTCCGATGCATAGGCATGGCAAGTTAGGGTATGCAAAATAATGCAAAATAGATAGCGGAACATAATTTATTGCATATACTATTGACTAAGCTAATCATGAGAAAATGCATCAACGCTTACGAGGGAATGGTCACAACCGGGCGTCGCCAAATCACCCAATCTATTTTTTTCTGAAAAGAGCATGTAAAAAAAAGTGGGGTAGCGTCAGTCATATTTCAGAATGGGCCTTTTGAGTTGTTACAGAAATTTTTGAAGACATAAATTTGCTAATGTTAATTAAATGGACGCCATATTTAAATGTATTTTTAAGTCTTCATTTGTGTCTGCAGGCTACATTTCTCAACCGATTTTGAAAAAAATTGAAGTTTTGTGATCGTTACAACATTTTTTGAAAAGTAATTTCTGGGATTTGGAAAACTCAAAAATTTTATTTTTTTTCCAAAAAAGCTTTATATATGATGCCATGACAAGTTTTAAATAATGTTTTAAAAAATTGATTTTTTCAAAACCCTGTATCTCCTTTCGTTTACATCCAAATTTTGAAAACGCTAAAGATTCCCTCACCTGTATAAAATTTTCTAAAAAGTAAGTTCAGGGTTTTTTAAAATTGCAAAAACGATTTTTCTTAAAAAACACAAATTTTACATAATTTTAGGGTCCTTTTAAAATAACGCTTTTTTGGAAAAAAAATAAAATTTTTGAGTTTTCCAAATCCCAGAAATTACTTTTCAAAAAATGTTGTAACGATCACAAAACTTCAAATTTTTTCAAAATCGGTTGAGAAATGTAGCCTGCAGACACAAATGAAGACTTAAAAATACATTTAAATATGGCGTCCATTTAATTAACATTAGCAAATTTATGTCTTCAAAAATTCCTGTAACAAATCAAAAGGCCCATTCTGAAATATGACTGACGCTACCCCACTTTTTTTTACATGCTCTTTTCAGAAAAAAATAGATTGGGTGGTTTGGCGACGCCCGGTTGTGACCATTCCCTCGTTAGACGTCCTTAGATTATGTTCGGAGTTACTCTATGGGGGAAAAATGTCTGGGGGATAATGGCCGGGGATAAGATGTAAGGGGTTAAATACCATTTCAGCTTGGTCTGAGTATTTTTTATACGACTCAGGTCTCAAATACAGCCCAGGTCTAATATGCATGAACCCCCCTAATATACTAAACAGCCCAGGCGTAATCATTCATGCAAACATCAAATTCAATTCCAACTCTATGGTTCCCTTGTCTTACAGTCAATCAGGCTCTATTGTGAATTGATGCGGGCTGTTCTTTAATAAGTCATGCCCAGGCCGGTAAGTCTTGCCTAGCTTCGGTAAGTGTTGTCCAACTTTGGCAAGTGTTACCCAATTTGGCTTTGGTAAGTCTTTCC
This sequence comes from Dicyrtomina minuta, assembly GCA_949802685.1. Classification (NCBI taxonomy): domain Eukaryota; kingdom Metazoa; phylum Arthropoda; class Collembola; order Symphypleona; family Dicyrtomidae; genus Dicyrtomina; species Dicyrtomina minuta. Next base: position 22,312,283 of record OX461810.1, read on the forward strand.
TAAATTGACTTCATTAAGCCATGCCCCACTTTAGTTAGTCTTGCCCAATTTGATTTGAAATTAGAAGCAAAATAGTTGAAAAGACCATAATCTGTATGGATCTTAGTTAATTAAATTTGTATAGGCCGTACTGTTTAAACGGTGGCCACTGATCACCTTTTGGGGGTGATCACCTTTACGCACCTTAGTACTATGAGGATGGCATCCCTCAGTTGGAGCCCGCCCTCCAACTTCCCATTCACCATCCTCTTCCAGGAGGGGTAATTCGTTTATCACAATCTATGGCCATGGGATACCTCAATCATTTTCATGAAGCAGTCAGTCCTGTCTCCTCCCAACTGTTGTAGCAGTCAACCAAAACAAGTCCACCCTTTCCCCTTAATATACTACCCAGTTGATCCAGCATCCCCATTCTACGACAACTTCCACATTTCGATAAACGGACATTTGCTACCCGGACATTAGCTACCCAAAACCCAATCTAGGACATTTGCTACCCATAACCTAGGACATTTGCTACCCAAGGCCAAATCTAGGACATTTGCTACCTATGGCTAATGTAGAAATAAATTGCATAGACAATATTTATGAGTACACCACATGGCATCGTTAAAATAGTTTATTAATGCTATTATTGCTAATGATAGAAGTTGGTATAATTGTAGATGATCGTTCAAAAATTATGTTTAAAAGTTATATAGATATTATATTTACAGTTAGTTTTTATAATTAATATACCCTGCATATTAGGAATGATTGCCGTATAAATGTTAGAACCAGACAACAACAAGCCATTGCAGACACGCTGAATGATATTTAAAAATAATATGTATAATATCTTTACAATTAATTTTTCTAATTAATATATCCTGTACATAGAATTCAGCGTAGAATGCATAGAAAAATTCAGCGAATTGTAATTGTTTTGTAAATGGGTACAAAATGTATTTACGTGTAAGAATTGTTTTTTCTGACACAATTGCATGTGGTAAAATGACAGTTTCTAGTTTTAAGGTTTACTTAGTATATTCACATCTTAGGTTGCGTAATTACATTGAGACTTAAATGGAATTTTATTTATTTTATTAGGATAAGGATTACGTTATAATTTTATTGTTACCGTTTTTTGTCTTTTAATATGTAATATTGTATCGTTTTTGCAATGGCTTGTTGTTGTCTGGTCCTAACATTTATACAGCAATCAGTTTCTATATGCAGGATATAATAATTAGACCAATTAATTGTAAAGATATTATATACATTATTTTTAAATATCATTTTTGAACGACTATCTACAATTATACCATTTTTTATTATTTGCAATAATAGCATTAATAAACTATTTCAACGATGCAATGTGGTGTACTCATAAATATTGTCTATGCAATTCATTTCTACATTAGCCATGGGTAGCAAATGTCCTAGGTTATGGGTAGCAAATGCCCTAGGTTGGGTTTTGGGTAGCAAATGTCCGGGTAGCAAATGTCCTACAACCCACATTTCAATGCTCCAGACCCACGTCTTGAGCTTCCATCAAAACCAACAACCCTCCCATTTCGAATTTATTCTGGGCAGAAATGAGAATGGGAGAACTCTTGTAAAAGCCCCATGCAGGATTCAACGGAGAACACACAATCGTACCAAATACTACAATCAAGCCGCCTCAAACTCAAATAATCAGAATACTGATAATAAACCGCGTTTTCAACAAACTCGCATGAAATCCCACTTCAAGGGAACCTTGACCTGGACATGAATGGTCAAGACCGAAGTGAAGGTCAAGCCTTTCTAGAAAGAGTTAGAGAAAATCATTGGGCAAATGAGTCAAGAGATGACCATGGACAGCGGATTCATCCCCTTGTTCAGTGACGCTTTTTCATAGTTTCCAAAATCCAACACCCCTCACTGCCAAAGACACGGCTAAACACACTCCTCCCATAATAATCCAGGGCAGCAGCCCGCCCTCAACTCTAGAAATTCTAACATCCTCATTGAAGCCGTGACCGGAACATTGGCGGTGGAGACGACGGACTCCATGGCTGATATTTTAGGAGATTTTCCAGGGCGGGTAATACCTACGAGTGCTCTAGATGCGAAAACTGATGGTCATAGATATGGTGGGGACATGGCTCCCTTGCCATCTTTAATGTGTTGGGACAACCGGGACCGTGAGGGTCTATAAAAGTAAATCTGAAAAAGGAAAATTTAATTAGGAACGATGGTTCCCCGGTGGGGAGTGTGAGTGTCGGGATGTAAATAGTAGTAGCCTTGATAGTGCTAATAATAATAATAATAAATAATAATAATAGTATGACCAATAACTGTGAGAACATTGATAACAACGAGTTGAGTGTCAAATTGCCTCACGACACGACAGAATGTAAATTGGTCAATGGAATAATATGGGGGGGGGGCTCTTTAGTAAGTGATGTCTAATATCAAATTCATCAAAACGACAAGAAATAGGATTATACTGTTGCAAAACAGTGTTTAATGACGATTAACCCTAAGGAACACTAAACCAGGTTCCTAAATGTGAGGTTGACACTGCGGCGGCAAGTACCAGCAGCGAGCTCCTTGCGTCTTGACTCGAGCTGACTGACACTTGCCATCTCAGTGCCATATGCATTCCCGCCGGATCCATTGGACTCGGTTCTGGAGATGGCTTGGCATTTTCTGGGCTGATGACAGCCAGATTAAAATAGAGACTCGACAGTCTAATACTGAGAGCTTAACCTACCTGTACTAAAACATGCATTCATTCCTCTCACCATTCATTCATATTCGCATACATACGTAATTAGGTATTTCCACAGGTGCGGTGGATAGTTTTCATTTTTTTTCTTTTTTCGTGCTTTGTATTGCGTTTTTTTTTACAAAAATAAGAAAAGAAAAACCTCTCACTTACTTCCGTGCTACACACCCCCCAGTTTTTATCAACAATCCTTAACGTGGACACTGTCAAAATATTCAGTGGTAGTGCCTGTCGTCAAGGACGCAATTGAATTCTACAAAAGGTATGTAATATTGGAAATACAGACAGCGGACTTATCGTCATTTCATTGAAACATTCGCATCTTCATGAAGTAAATCCTCCTTTTGTTATTTGGTGTAATAGTTTTAAAACAAAAAAAATTACTATAAAATCCTGAATTTCAAACAGTATTCTGAGTATTTTGACGCGAGGAGACGTGCATTAATATTTTAGATTAGAGATGGTGACAAACTGAGATAATAAGGTAAAAGACTTAACTGTGTGCATTCTAAAATTCTAGAATTCTAGAGATATAATATATATATATAATATTTTTTGTCCTTCTTGCACACTAATTACTTCAACCCAGGGAGCCGTATTCGTAGAGTATAAATATTAGTAAATACTTCGTTGCCTACTGCTGTACTTAAACGAGACATTTTTCTGTGTTTCGGTTTCAATTTCAATATATATACTTGGACTCTAGAATTTTTGAAATAAATTGTTCGTATTTCTATTTTTACCAATTCACACACAGCCCTACAAGAATTTAGTCCCCATCCTCTTGATATTCTTTGATTCTAAAAATATTTCTGGCCTTTAGTTCACAAAGTACTAATTTAACCTTTTATAATGGTTGTTCGTCCGTTAGCCTCATTTTGTTTGTTGGCCACTTCTTTAAAAAAGTAATAATTATTTCGTCTTAGGTTTTATACAGTACGGAAAGACGTTTCTTATGTATTGTGATCAAATGTCAATGAGTACTGCGTGCCGCAGATGAAAGTCAAGTTTATACGTTTTTCTTAACCTGCTGTCAAAATCAATATAGAAAATATTAAATTCCAATTTCAGTGGTAAAGTATCCGGTGGAGGTTGCATTCTGCTAATCTGTGTCTATAATAATTCGAAGACGAGAAGAAAAGGTCCCAAAAATGCATTTTTTTTGTCATTTCTTTTTTTTTTGATTTTTTTTATGTATTTACATGGTGACTGAATTTGGTGGAGTGGCGGTCGTATGAAGCCCGTTTATTTTTCTTATTATTACTGACCATGTATTGGTAGACAGTAAAGGCATAGGGGAAAGAAATAGAAATTGCAGTCAGTTTGAACGACGTCATGTCAAAATTGAGGAAGGTACATAATAAGGTCTCCATTGTTCTTGTACTTCACGAAGTGCCTGAACAAAAATAAATTAAATGGCGGACGATGGTTTTCATGCAAATTAGCTTGTACCTAGGTTTGAGGTTTTGAAAATCGTAAAGTACAGATATTAATTAAAATAAGGAGCCTAGAAGTCGAGCAGGGTATGTAAATTTTATTTAGGTAAATGGGTCTGTAGGTACTTTTTTTTTCTCATACAAAGAAAATAACAACAACACTGCTATCCAGTATATATACCTACTACCACTACCATATCACACCATACCATACCATAGCATACCATACCATGACCACACAATGAATGTATCATATTGAACCTCATATTATGTAAATAGTGAAGTCAGGTGAAATACACAAGGGTCAGTCTTGGGGTTTTTTCAAATGAAAGTTCTGTAATTACAAGCAGTAACAGTGCTAGTTACAGAAAAGTAATAATTATTTTCAGTTCACAGTTTCGATTTGAGTTTTGTGCTTCTAAAGTTCTGGTGTAACATTTATTCATTTAAGGAAATACTACCAACCCCAGCTATATGTAGGCTGTGGTTTAGATGTGATGTACTGTTAATAAGAAGCTAATATAATTATACTCGAAGCTTACTAATATTATTAATTGATGGACTAATACGGATCACATCAAATATATTACAAAAAAATATAAGAGTTGCTCACTTAAGATTTAAGTGTACAACTTGGATTTATGGATCGAATATTGTATAAAGTAGCTGATAGTAGCTGGTTGTTTCGTTTTAGTCAGTTAACTCAAACACATGAAAGTTAAGAGTGTGTTTTCATTCGTCATAATTTTTGGAAGCCGTTGTCATCTTAACAGTTATCAATTAAACAAAATCAATGCATTTAAAAAAAATTTAATTGTCAGTGCTAAGTGTCAAAGTAGCTTTACCTACTGCAGTTATTTGCCCCCGAAAACCCCATCTATTTGCCCCTGATATACCCACCCCTTCCTAAAACACCCCCTGCACCCTACTTAGATAGTTTAGGGGATTGCGTTTAAACTCAATTTAGATAGTTTTAACTGGAAATCAAAAATGAATTAAACCAAGTTGACGGAATAGGAGGCCCGTCTACAGACAGCCCAGCAAACAGCAACTGCAGGCGAGACGGATCTAGCAAGACGGATCCAAGAGGCAACCAAACGTAAACAAGAGCTGACAACGTTACAGAATTTGCTCGCTGCACAGCAGGATGACGTCACAAGGCGAGAAGCGGTGGCAAGGTCAGACATTGAGCGCGCACAAGACAATGAAAGCCAACTGGCGCACGAACAAAGAAACTTAAAAGCGTCTCAACGGAATCTTGATCCAACTAGGACTTTAAAGAATTTCCTTGCCTCTATTACCGCTTTTACTCCAAATACACCAGCAGCACAGTGGATCACGCAAATGCAGAGACATCGCGAGACCTTTACAATTGATGAAGAAAGACTAGTCACGAATTTAGACAAAGTTTTTGCGCTATCAACGTCCTCAACAGTAAAGGTATGGTTTGCAGGGCATTGGGCAAAACTAGCAGCACAACTTGCAGTAGTGGACGACGGAACTAATTATGCTACTTTACTTGAAGAATTTAATACGGCGCTGCGCGATTTCTTCACTGACGATGTGCGCATTGAAGCAGCTTCTGCAGAAAAGAGTAGGTTTCAGTTCGATCCGACTACGATGACGGGGCAGTTCTACATCGCAAAAATGAGCGAGCTTATTTTTAGGATAAACCCAAACACTGCTAGTGGGCAGTTGATGCGGGACCTACGCTCAGGGCTACCTCATCATATCCGGCAGGGTACCGATTTTGTGACCTACAAGAACGAGAACGAGTTGGCTCAAGCTTTAGGGCGCTATACATCGCGAACACCCAGTAAACAAGGAGATCCTAAAAGCAGCTCGTCAGGTAGCACATCGACATCCTCCCAACTACTTTCAACGGCTCCGCAGCAAAACCCACAAATTCAGGGATTAACAGTTGAAGAATCGGTTCTTTTTAACAAATTCCTGCGAAAATGTCAATGCAATTATTGTAATTTTGCGGGTCACGAGAAAAAAGATTGTGTCCGAAAAGCACGGGATTTAATGAATCAGGCCCACGAGCAGCAAGCAACTGGACAGCAAGGCGTGGGCTACACCCAAACTAATAATGAAACCCAACCCCAATACGTAGCTAGACCCAACTATAGTCTTGGCTACAACAACAGTCGTGGCTACCGCGGCGAGGGGAACGGGCCTAACAGAGGGTATCAAAATAATTACTCGAACAATTATGCCACGCAACCATACTGGAGGGACCAACCGATAGTTCAACAACCACAGCAACTAGTCCCACAGCAACCACAGCAGCTAACCTAACAACATGCACAACCTCACGTAGGACAGCTACAACAGCAACTTCAAAGGCAGCTGCAGATCCAGCCACAAGTACATCAGCAGTTTGAGTACATTCCTGATCCACAGGCTGCCAATTTTCAACCACAAAATCAGTCGGGAAACTAAATTGTCTGAGAACTTTGCGGACCTCTCAGACATCGTTTCCTCGTACACCTTACAATGCAAATACTAACGTCCCGTTAGATTATGAAAGCGCTGCGCGTATAATCCCACTGTGTATGCATGACGAAATCAAACATGTACACACACCTACAGGAATTCTTGTGGAACCGTTAGCGATATTTGGTTACAACCAAATAGCTTTACTTGTTATTACTTCTCATTTTCCGTGTGCAAATAATTAAAATAATGTGTGTGCTAAGTTAAGTTACAATAATAATTCAATCCCTTATAATAATTTTAATAAAAATGCAAGTGCTGCAAATAGTGAAAACAGTGATTTAGTTCTAATAAACAAAACCCCTAGTGATAATAATAATTTCAAGTCTTCCAAAAGCCCCCGTAACTCCGACCCCAACTACAAACATAATGAATACCTCATGTCTCCAAGTTTTATTTATAAACCCCCCGCCACCGCTACGTTTGCCCCCGTCACCTACAAAAATTATCCCAGACTGAAATGCGCCGACCAAAAGCAAGTTACAGTCTCGGCTCGGCGCAATCTCGTGTCTCAATCACTAATTTTCCCATCACCCACAAACCAAGCCCAAAGGACCTCTTCTACAATCTGCAATGCCGGTTATGGTGACGTCGCGGATATCCAATCCCTTGACGGCGAATCAATCTATCACTGCGACGAGATGCCTATTTCTATGCAAATCCTTGGACGCCCAATGGCTATTCAAGCGCTGATTGATACTGGATCAACCCGGAGCACAGTGTCTGAGAAGTATGCTTTGTTTTTACAGCAAACTACTCCAGATACGATTTCAATCAACACGATTCCCACAGTCTTTGCAACGTTATCCGCCCAACCGGAATCGAGGATTGCTATAAATCGGGAGGCTACAATCACATGCATAACTGAGAATCTACAATTTACTCATACCTTCGCAATTCTTCCAAATGCCAGTTCTCGACTAGTAATTGGGATGGATATAATCCCAAGGTATTGGAAAACGATTGACATGAACTGTCGTCAGTGTATCCCCAGACACCCGGTTGCCGTGCAACCAATCGTGTATTTAAACCAATTCAACAACATAAAAGAGGACCAAGGGTCCGAAAACGAAGATGACTCAGGGTTAAGTGTAAATTCTGGCGCTGCTGGTATTACCGGTTCCATGCGCCTGTCTTTAACTAGAGTCCGCAGAGGGAAACGAAGAGCCACCACAAATTACAAGGCGGTTGAGTCCATGTACTCGCAAGCAATAGCGTCATCCCCCGATTCACCAGTGAGTGATTTAGACAGTTCCGTGAGTATAGGTTGTGAATCTAACAGTCAATCTAGTAAAGTAAATAGCATTTCATCCCAACGCGTGCACACGCGCCAGCCTTTCAAAATTCCGGCAATGTCGTTCAGACGGGTTATGATTTACGCTCATAACAACCGGATAAACGGAGATGTAGTTTTTACTCCAAACAAGAAAGGAGAGAAACATGTGCAGTTTGGCAATGCAGTGGTTTCCATGGTCAATGGACGTGGGGTAACGTTTGTCGCCAATTTTACAAAAGCACCTGTGTTTTTGCCCCGCCTGCGACATTTTGGCAGTATCAAAGAATTTACAGAACCGGACAAATATATTGCGCCCATACGCCCTGAAATCACAAAGGAGCAGTGGCCGCAATTTAAATTCGGTAATAATCTTACTCTTGAGCAAATTACGCGTGTAAAGGAGATAATAGCTAGATATTGCCCGGCTTTTGCTTTTTCCGACGAGGAAATAGGACGGGTCTCCGGAGTTGAATGTACCATTGACACTGGAAACCACCCCCCGGTGCCGCGGCGACCATACACTTTAGCCCCAATAGAACGCGATATCATGACGCAAAAGATCGAAAAGAAATTAGCGCTTGGGCTAATTAAGCCCGGTTATAGCCCGTACGCGGCACCCTGTTTCCTCGTGGACAAGAAGAAGGGCAACCCAGCAGCGGGTTAAAGGATAGTCATTGACTATCGGGCCTGCAATAAAACAATTACCAAAATTCAATACTCAATGCCCGGCGTCCAGGACGTTCTAGATCGATTAGAAGGCAGCTGTTTTTTCACAAGTCTCGATGCAATGAGCGGATTTGGTCAAATTCCACTTCATCCGGCCTCGATGGAGAAATTGGCTTTTGTGGTGAGCCATATTGGGCAATTTATGCCGCTTCGGATACTGATGGGAGCAGTTAACAGTCCCAATCAGTTCCAAAACACAATGGACAATATTCTGAATTCTCTGCGATGGACTGTGTGCCTTGCGTACCTCGACGACCTGTTGGTATACGCTAGGGATTTTGAATCACATCTGATAAATTTGAAACTTTTTCTCAAGAAGTGCACCAGCAGAGGGCTCACGTTTAAACCCTCCAAGTGCCATTTTGGGTTTGAGGAGCTCAACTTTCTAGGTCATATTATTGGCAAGAACGGGGTGCGAGTGGACGATAGCAAAACAAGAGTGATCGCCGAATTAAGCCCTCCGACAACAGTAAAGGAGGTTTGATCTTTCATAGGAGTCACCAACTATTTTCGTAGATTTATACGGCATTTTGCTGTAATCGCAAAACCTCTCAACAATCTGCTGAAGGACAACGTTCCCTTCGAATGGTCACACGAATGTTAGCACAGTTTTGAAACTTTTAAAACTAAATTAATTACTGCCCCCTGCTAGTGTTTCCCCACCCCGAAGGAAAACTCGAACTACATACAGATGCTTCCCAATTTGCCATTGGAGGGGTTCTTCTTCAATCCGTGGATGGGGGTCCAGCGCGACCCATCGGGTTTATCTCCCGCACCCTAAATCCGGCGGAGACTAGGTACTCTACTACAGAGAGAGAATGTTTGGCAGTAGTATACGGGCTTGAGCAATTCCGACCGTATGTGTACGGTAAGCCGCTCAAGGTATTGACGGACCATAACAACCTGTCTTACCTATTCTCGCTGAAGGATCCTAATTCGCGTCTAGCTAGATGGAGCCTGAAGATCATGGAAGCAGATGTGGATATACAATACTGTCCTGGAAAAAACATGAATCACGTCGATTTCCTCTCGCGGATTCTGTTGCGTAGGCTCACAGTCCCTTTCAGTGAGTTCACAGTCAATGAACTTACGGACGACGAACCGCTTTTACCAGCTGCCCTTAACGAAACAAAGAAAATTTTATTTCCGCGCAAAGCCAGGACCCTGATTTGGCCAAACTAATTAAACGCATCAAGGACCAAGCAGATGCCACCAATGCTACGACCAGTCCCCTACTGTACAAAGACTATGCTTTGATACATGGAGTACTGTATAAAGCCAACAGTCACATACCAGGAAGGATTTGGAAGTTATTGGTGCCAAAGAACATGAGGCAAGTTGTTTTTGAGGCAGTCCATTCGACTACAGCAAAGGGGCATCATGGACATTTTAAGATGTGGAGCGTGATGAAATTGAGTTACACGTGACCGAGAATGTACGAGGATCTAAAGGAACTAGTGAAACATTGTCCAACTTGCCAGATGTTCAACGACAGGAATATTCCAACAGCTGGACCGTTAAACCCTACACCCCCCAGCGATAAGAAGTTCCATCGCGTCGCGATCGATTTTATTGGGCCTATGACCACCACTAAGAGGAACAACAAATATAGACTGACCATTATTGACCAATCTACGAGATATGTGATATGTTTCCCTACCAGGAGTTGCAAGGCCGCGGACGCTATTAAAGCGTTGAAAAGACATTTGCTGTATACGTACTCTTTTCCTGCAATAATCGCCAGTGATAACGGAACCCATTTTAGCGGTAAGAAAATTAAAGATTTTTGCAGTGAGCATAACATTCAGCAAATTTTCTCCACTCCTGCTCACCTTCAATCCCAAGGCCTGGTTGAGCGCTATAACAAATCTGTGAAACAGTGCGTCCGAAAGTTCTGCAATGCTCAGCATACAGATTGGGATAAGCTATTAGTCACAGCGTGCTTTGCACTTAACACAAAGATTAGTGCTACGACACCGTATTCACCGTACTATCTAGTTTTTGGGCAGCACCCTACTCTTCCTAGCGATTTGCTATTTCCAGTGCTAAATTTAGATGACGAGGTATCCTCTGAAGATAGAGCGCGGTTGCAACAAGAGACGCTCGACAAGGCGAACGAACGAACGCAGAGTAAGCAGAAAAGGAGGACAGCTAAACATCTGCAGAAACATCTGCCACACAAGTTTGAAAAAGGTGACTTGGTTTTGCTGCTTAATTATGTTAGAGGCCCAGGGCCGACGGAGAAATTGAACCCGACGTTCCGAGGGCCGTATAGGATAGAAGAGCACATGGGAGACGTGACCTTTCGTTTGCAGAGCACTAAACATCCAACGTTAAAACCACTTATAGGAAACGTGGATCAGATGAGAGTTTACAACCCGCCTCTCGCGTGGTGCCCGAAGTATGAACACGTCCCATGTGGGGTAGTCCTTCGAAAGTTGCCGTCAACAACAAACGCAGTGCAAAATATAATCTCTCTTACAAATCAATTTCCCAGTGTCCCTAAAAAAGTGAGTGCCCCCGGTAATGTGAATAATGTTTTGTCCACGCCTAATTCCAGTTATACTACATACGCCCCAGACTTTCTCGTAAATTCAGTGATATTTGCTACTAATAATCGTGCTACAAGTGAACGTGCAATACCTCCAAAGCAGTACAACCCTCCAGAAGAACACCCAGCTCAAAGTGCACAGGGAATGTTGTCCTTTACTGAATCTTTTTGTTCAGATTCCTTATCTTCCTCTTCGGACTCGGGTAGCAATGATAAGGAGGACCCAGATAACTCCCCGTCAAGCACCCCATCCCTGAGTGACGACGAATTACGAACTCCTCCTAACACGGATAAAACTAAAACTCGACAAGCACGTCGCAGTACCAGGTCCACAAGTCTAGAAGCTGTCATGACGAATGATAGAGAAACTAGCTCCTCCTCTGATCACAGCACCAAGAGCGTTGAAGTTTTGACAGAATCGTTGCAACCAACTGTGGCAGCGGCAAACCAGTGTGTAGACGTGACTCCTGTTCGGGACCAGCCAAGTTCCGGAAGGCCCCCAGTAGTTATGCGAGCAAGTTCAAGACGAGGCAAAGGAACTCATCGGGGTCGCTACTCTCCGGACTAAGGGGGTCTCTTTATTATAGGCTGACTAGTTGGGATTATAGGCGCGTTGGTATAGGTAGTATGTTTAATGGTGTGGTTTAGGTCAGGTTGAAAGTAAAATAAGAGTGTTTAGTGGTATAAATTAGTTTTAGATTATCTCATGCGTGTTTTAATTTAATGAATTTTATTAGATTTTATCTATATTATAGAATAATAGACTAAAGTACCCAATTTTCCTTTTCCAGTAAGTGCACGCTTGTAGTAGTAATGCCGCAGTTGCTATATTCTAAGTGGGGTACAGGATGGGGTTTTGGAGTAGAAATAGTGATTTAGTAGTAATGCGAGTTTAGAGTAGTTGATCAGAGCCAGATGCCGCAGTAATGATTATTATTTGTAGTTACCACTTGCTTCATGCTGCCCATGATCGTGTGTATATTTTGTTTGTGTATTGCTTGCTTAGTAGATTTTTGTTTGTTTTTACCCTTTTGCTTGCACTGTAGTGCGTTTGTAGATGGACTATGTTTCTTCCTCCGAGGACGAAGACTATCTTCAAATAGATGTCCCAGAGACCGAATTGAACCCCGAATGCCCCGAGATGGTCGACAGGAATGGCATTCAATGGGTTAGTGGACAATGGACTCGGGAGGCTCGATTGAATGAGGAATGCGATATGTACGAGGCACAGTTTGAAGAGATAAGCGATAACGAGGTTGACAATGTTCCAATAGTGTCAGACATTGAGTCTGAGGAAGAATATTTGCTGTTTGACGATCAGGAAGGTAATTTTTCGGTGTATGCGGTTCCGGTGCATCCGGTAAGGGATATAGTAGCGCGAGCAGCGGCCATACGAGAGCGCATTGCCGTTTAGGGGGAAAATAGGGCTTATTTATTACGTAATTTCATTAAGTGGCCTTCTCCCGTTCCAGAGATGAGGCGCTACAACAGGATGCCATTCCCAGTGGCTGATAAAATGGGATTCTACGTCCCTGGCAACGAGTCAACAATCGGAGACCCTACATTTCTCCCCAACGCTCGAAACAGTAACCGGTTTGTGCCCACGGCGATATCTGGTACCCCATGGCTAGGTCTATTCGACACTACGGGCGAAGTGCGGCCCGACCTTTCACTAAGAGGTTTGAATGGCATGTTGTTTGCCCCTGCCTTGCTCCGAAGGGCTCGGCTGGACGGCACCGAGCAGGGTAAGCTAGCATTTTGGAAGAGACCAAGAGTTGTAACAGTGCCAGAGAAGAAGCAATTTAAAGGGCCGCATCAACCACCGCAAGATAATCATGATAGTCAACTATTATATGTGAATGGTGTTATTCGATTAAGAGTCCCAGTGGCGTTTAGCTCGGTGAAATTCGTCAGGCCTATTGGAGCGACTCAGCAATGTCCATCGAGAAGCCAAGATTTCGGGGTTTCTCCATGTTCTTTCGTACAGCAGGAGCAACATTGTTTTGAACAACGTGCAGAGCAGCCTGGGACCTACGGTACAGACCCACAGCACGAGAATTACGAAGTTCTACCCCGGTCCTGCTATGATGTATCGGAACTTCGCAAGGTAGTAGTGACCATACAGAACCCTTTGCCGCCAATTGATTATTCGCTTGCGGGGTCTGGGAACCCATTCTATAATCAAGCGAGGAACAATCATGGGTTACTACTGTTGGCACATCTTAGGGAACATCAGCAAAGGGAGCAATATAATGGCTGGATGGTACAAGGCCAGGTGATGGATATATATGGAATTTTGTTCCCCCGGTTTTGCAGACGTGCCCCGCCTCGAAGCAAGTTTCAGGCACGTAGTTCTCTCAAGCTTCATCAGCAACGACCTCTGATGGAGACGGACCCAAGTGTCATAGAACCGGGAGACGTGTTTTGTGGATACTGTTCTTCATATTGCCATATCTATCGCGATTGTGACTTGGTAGATCCCGCAAAGGCTGAGCGATTAAGGGACGACGGGGCGCCCGTGTGTTTCATCTACGGCTGCGAGAGACGTCATTACCATTAAGCGTGCCCCTACTCCGAGGCCCGGGAGAAATTTTTCTGAATGTCCATAACTGAGCGTACAGTGCCAGTGTTTGTTTTTCATTTTTTTTAGTGATTATGTGTTGTGTTGTGCCATTAAAATGTTATCGCCCCCGGTTTATCGCCCCCGTTTTTCTACGTTCCAAATCCCAAAGTGAAATATATTACCCTAGTATTTATAGCTAAAAAGTTGGAAATTAATCCTGGTTTATTTAAATTATTAATTGATGACCAAACAGGCAAACGATCTTGATGGAAAGCTGCATTGTTCGAGAGTTGCCGGTCAAGAGCAGCAGTAGTTTGAGTGTGCATTTAATGAATTTTGTTTGTGTTTTGTTTTGTGTTTTCATTTGAATATAGGTAGCCGGCACCCGGTGCCTACATATTTCATATTTTTTGTGTTGCTTTGGTTTTATGGTGGCCTGTTCTATGCCTGAAGGTCATTTGAATATCTTTGTGTTTGTTTTTTTTTGTTTTGTGTGTGTTCTGTCCGCCCGACTCTAGGGCCAGAGTCTTTGTGGGGAAGGGGGGTAATGTGAGGTTGACACTGCGGCGGCAAGTGCCAGCAGCGAGCTCCTTGCGTCTTGGCTCGAGCTGACTGACACTTGCCATCTCAGTGCCATATGCATTCCCGCCGGATCCATTGGACTCGGTTCTGGAGATGGCTTGGCATTTTCTGGGCTGATGACAGCCAGATTAAAATAGAGACTCGACAGTCTAATACTGAGAGCTTAACCTACCTGTACTAAAACATGCATTCATTCCTCTCACCATTCATTCATATTCGCATACATACGTAATTAGGTATTTCCACATAAAGCTGCCTGAAAACGGATATATAAACGGAAATATAACTCCACCGTTTCTAGTCAGTTCTTCCTACCCCCCCCCCCCCCCCCCAACCTAACCTAACCATAAATATACCAAACCTCAAGAGGTAGCCAAAAATAAATAAGTAGCCTCAACAGTAATGTTGAAATAACGAAAAGGCATGAGCTGTATGTAAATCGAAGAAATAAGTCAACTGCGTAGTGTTTTATTTACTTAAAATGCAACAATAACAATGTGATAATGCTAATGTGAACCGATAATAATAACACTCCCTACTCCATTTCTGTCATCCAAAGGTAGTCAGTCATCAGTGTGTAGTGTACACGATTCGAGCTGCTTTAATGAATGGAAAAAGGATCTTCCCTACTGTGTACAAGCTCTATTCGCCACAACTATTTACACGCGTTTTATTTACTTAATAGGCAACAATAATATTAATCTGAATCGATACTATTTTAAAATGTAATGCAGCATGTAGCCACTGCATTTATAGGAGAAAGAATTTTATCTTATCCCTTTCTTTATATGTTGTACAAAGAAAACTCTCGCTCGGCGCAAGTTTTGTGTTACTTTTATGAATAGATTTATTTATTTTTCGTCGATTTAAAGAAATTAGGCTTCAATTTAATTTTTTTTCTTTGACATCACTTACTAAAACTGGACATCACTTACTGGCCTAGACATTACTTACTAAAGAATAGCCTAATATAGACTGAGTCATTTGATTTAAAAAAATAAATGAAAACTTTGACCATGGGTATTTTTAACACTACAATGCATCGGTTGTAATCGCAGTATTAACAATTAAGTATTACAAGCATGAGAAACTGAGATAATAAAAAAGAATCGTAGCTTAAACGAAATTTATTAATAACAGGGGCGATCACTTAACATTAGTGATGATAGATACTATAGATTGTGATTATTGAGTGATTTGATTCAGCATACTGGATAAAATCTTTGACCATGGGTGTTTTTAACACTATGCATCGGTTGTTGTAATAATTTCCACGATTATCAATTACTAATTCAAAATTACAAGTATGTGAAACTGAAACAACAATAAATAAGAATCAAAGCGTAAACGACATTAAATAACAACAGGAGAAATCACTCAAAACTAGATAATATAGATTGGGATGATGATGATTGGGTCATTTGTTTCAGAAATTGGAATAAAAACGCAAGCTATGAAATTTTAAAACTACTTCGCATCGGTTGTGTAGTATTAGCAATTAAGTATTACAATCATGTGAAACCGAAACAGCAATAAATAATAATTGCAGCTTAATCGATACTAAATTAATAGCATGGGAGATCACTTAACAATAGATAATATAGACTTCGATGATTCAGAACAATGAATCGATATTTTGACCATGGATGTTTTTAAGACTACTTTGCATCGGTTGTAATTATTGTAGTATTAGTAATTACTAACTAAAAACTACAAGTATTTAAAACTGAAACAATAATAAATAAGAATCGTAGCTTAATTGATCCAATTTCAAAAATTGGTTACATTTTGTATCCCACCATAAGATTTGAATTTGGAGACAGTGAGGACCAAGCAGTTGCAGTTGATTTGGAGAAAAAAGCAATTTACGAACCTTGTGCTAAGTTTTTCATGGAAAAGTGGGATTTGCGTAAAATTGAAGTGACGGGTCTTTATGTGGGAGCAAGGGGGACGATAACTAGTTTTTTTAGGACGTGGGCTAAATCTTTTGGCATACCATCGAAAGTGGTGGATGATATTTTAATGTTTGCTCTTAGAGGATCAATCAAGATTTATAATCACCATTTATATACTTAAAATTTAATTAAGGATTAGTTTATATTTACATAAAAATGTTTTTAATTTAATTAAGAAAATGTTGTTCTGTATACTGAGCTGTTCGGCTATTGCAATTGTGCAACAGTGACTTAATAAAGTTTTTTATATAATTAATAACAGGGAAGATCACTCAACACTAAGGATGATAATTAGAAAAAAGACTCATGATTGAGTCATTTGATTCAGCAAATTAAATTAAAACTTTCACCATGGATATTTTTAAGAGTACTTTGCATCAGTTGCAATTTTAGTATCAGTAATTACTTATTAAAAATTACAAGTATGTAAAACAAACAATAAGTAAGAACCGAAACTTAAGTGATATTTAATTAATTTAACATAAATGGGGAGATCACTCAGCACTAGATAATATAGATTGTGATGACTGAGTCATTTGATTCAGATTTTGAACTTTTAACTGCTTGTAAATTATTATACATTATAAAATTAATTGATTATTACAAAATTAATTAATTAGTCATAATATAAAAATAAAGCAAGGAACGAAGAGTCAGCACTGGCTTGCGATTGTGGACGAATGTAGTAAGGGGTCGTTCATAAATCATGCCATCGGTAGGATCAGGAAGTCTAATTGGGTATGGATGACAAGCCATGCAAAGGATAGCCATTTACGCAATGCTTAAGATGGTGACAAAGTTGGTGGGTGAGTCTAAATATATGGTAAAGGGTGACGTCATTTAAGTCTTGCCCCAGAGACGAGAGTAGAGAGACTTCAATGTTTGATTCCAAGTTCCATACCAAGTTTCATACCAATTCTGTTCCAATCCCATGCCATTATGCCATCCCCATACCATTTGAATTGACCATCAATTGTACGTGATACCCTTCCACTCAATTCACTGGACAGTTGCAGCCAACCTTGATTTGTAAGTATTATCCTTGGGCGCATTGCTGATGATTGACTTTGACTAGGATTTGAATAGGAATAGTCATAGTGGTCATAGTCAAGTTTAGTCAAGTCACAGGTTTTCAAATAGGCGCCTAGTCAAGTCAAGTCAAGTCATTTGCCCAATCGAATAAGGCTAGCCAAGTCAAGTCAAGTGAAACCCCAAAAAATAGCCCTCAGTCAAGTCAAGTCGCTAGTCATCTAGCCAAGCCAGACTTGACTTAAACACCCTTGGTCCTGGCTGCTGAGGTCGTACCACTGCCTAAGTTAATAATATTTTTGAAGAAGTAAAATCTTTGTGCTTGGGATCGCTTGCCTTAAAACCGGCCCTGAGTTTATGCAAACAAAATTTCAACTTAATCACACTTTCTCTATCACTATAATAATTCTTATTGACTATTGAGAAAATTCATGTTAGTAAAGTCAGTATGCTTGCATAAAAAAGTTAGAAGAAGAATTTTTTGCTATAAAATTCAGAGCGAAAAATACCCGCTGACATATCACTCCAAAAAAGCCAATAATTTAAAACGTAAACATTCCAAATCCAAATGGATACCTCGCAACTGTATAATATTTGGAGGGGCCCATCTATGATGAATGGTATTTATCTATGTGTATTATTACATTCACACTTCCGAATATTCTTTTTAATCCTAGCGTCGGCTATTGCCTCGGAAACTACAGTGACCAGAAGCAGGGCAATGACTGGTACCGAGACACCGAGTGAGGATTATACATTCATGCTCAGCTAACTCTTTCTTCCCGCTGTACTGAAGACTGAAGTGATGGCATGCGGTTTGAAGGAGTTTATCTTTCACTCTTATATCCGCTTCAAAATCATGTGATTGATTATGCACGCCATAAGCTTTGTTAGCAAAAAGTCAAATGGCTGCGGCTGTGGTAATAGGAATAGTTATAATTAGAATTTAGCGTCTTTGCTTTGTGAGTTTGTGAGTGAAATGACTAATTTGCACCATGGCTGCAAAACTGAATTTAGATTTCTTGCCCTATGGTTAGTACTAGAAGTGAAGTGTGGAAGTTTATTAACAACAGCGTATGGTGATAAAGGGGCTCAAGAACCTTTAAATAAGATATAACCGAACACATGTTTTATAATTATATCTATACTTCATTTAACAACTTTTAGATTAAAAACCCATAGCAACTCATCGCTAACTAAATATGTAAGTAACACACATGGCTACATAATCGTTTAGCGCGAAATAATGAGAAATTATTTACCAAATTAGAATGGTAATATGAGATAACACGCAGCTACATAAAACCCTGTCTCAAACAATACTAATTGGAGACATCACAGTTTGATTCCATAATTTATCAGTGATACGTATCTCGATCGAATGAAAGACATCACCAAGCATCGTTGTAGATAATAAATTAGATTTATTTCAATGTTAATGATCGCTAAAAGGTTAGAATTGATTCACAATGTGAGGCATAAAGACCTTAGTGGTAAAGAAGCACATGAGCTTAATGGTTATACTCAACATAATCCGGTGTAACTTGATGTAAGAGATTTACATCACACGTGAATAGCACATTTAATAATTCCTAATATTCCAAAAGAACTAACACTATGTGCAGTTGAAACCAAATTCAAAATTTTTGAACCAAAAATGAGAATTATAAAACGATGACACTTAAACTCAAGGTGCCTGGACTGTGTATAATTACATCTTTTGGCTTTTAGATCTAGAACTCATCCTAAATATTACGCAATTATATTCGAATGAATAATTCCCGGCTAAATATGAGATAATTGCATTCCCGGTCATACCATGACTAGTCACGAAAGGAAACGTTCACATGAAAAAAGTCATGCTACACGCCATTCTATAAAATAAAATCCTTGCCCATAACGCACCATTTTATGCTTATGAAATGGAAGACTGTATGATTAAATAAAATTACTTGTAGAATAAATGCCTGGAGCTTATTACCTGGTTCCTTTCTTTCATTTTAAGAGCGTTGCCAACTTGACACGCTTGATGAATTGAATCGAAATACTATTACAGTGTTTATTGTAGTCATAAAATAACTCGTAAATGAATAATGAAAGCAAAAACACTGTCACTGTCAACTGTGAGAAAAAAAGGAAAAGTACGAGCTAACTCATTTATTTGGTGGACATGACGAAAATACATCGATGGGTGGTCTATATACCTTTTACAATAGGAACTTTTCGTTTTCTTATATATGTACTGGCACGTTACGTTGTCTACTCCAAATCCATCCCCTCTGCCGAAGACACTATAATTATGTTTTCTACGCTCTAAATTCCTGGGCTAGACGTAGGGAGATGCTTTACTTTGACTGACAATTAATTAACGCCATTATTAGACATACATTTAATTACGGGTCAACCAGTAAACTTTAGTTGTGGTAGGTGGTAGAAAGTAATGCAAAATCGAGGTGGAAAAGAAGATTTTGGGGAGGAAAACAGAAGGACTAGGGGTGGTTGGTAATGGAATAGGGCTGGAAGTAGGGAACCGAGTGTTTTGGTAGATAATACGGCAGACGAGTACCTTTATTTATTGTTTACAAGTAAAACTATTGTTAGGCTGTAATGATCCGTTGACAAGTAATAATAAATCAGTTTGAACTTTCCAGTCACAATTATATAATTTTTATGGGAGGCTTTAATTTGGGAAATAAAATCTTGGCTATTGCGTTGCATTGGCGTCACAAAAGCCATATCATAATCTCTCATTATTATAGTTTTATTCATTTCTGCTGTAAATTACACTTTTCAAAGCCATTGGCCACTTCAATTTCTCTCACTCTTTCTTTCACTAACATTTCTCGTCACTACAATCAGGTAGGTAATTCGTTTATAGTTATTGGTAGGCACATTAACTTCAGCCTTTTAAAACCCTTTTTTCGTTTAGCATTGTACACAAGTACAATATATTAAAAACCTTTGAACTTTTATATTTGCTATACGGGGAAGTAGAAACGGGGATTGAAAAGGTAAAGGCACAATCCTATATATTCTCTAGAGCCTAGCTAAAAAAAACAAACAAAAAATCTATACAATTATACACTGCTATAGCTAATCTATCAATTGTTTTATTAGTCACATTTACAGCCTTGGTTTAAAATTATTACTTTGACTTCCCCTGTGTGAAGCAAAGGGATGTGCACAATTTAAAAACAATAATATTTTACATGGGGATCAGCAAGGAGATTTAAAAATGGACAGGCGCCAGGGGATGAGATAATAGGGTTATTACTCTGTCTTTCGAGCGAAAGCATGTTATAGTAACATGCGATTTAAAAAATTCTATCGGGTTTCAAGACTGTGAAAACATTCATTGCTGTGAAGCTAATCCTAGGTAAAGAGCATCTTAAATTAGAATGCACTGAGACTGAACAGAAGAATTTTTTTTAGAGACACCTAAATCGATTACCTGTGTAATTATTTATTTAATCAATTTTTACTCTCACGATGAGAGGAAATACGTACAACTAGGGTTATTGCATTGTTCTTCAAAAATCCGTCACTAATGTCATTTGTACTAGACACAAAAATCAACCATGGTATTAAATTTTGAATATGCAAATATATTAACGTGAAAGTGCAGTTTAGCATATAAATTTTGTGTGTAGCTTTAATGTTTTTTTTTACAAATTTTTATATCCCAAAGAACTGTCTGCACGTGTGAGAATTAAAAAAATCTAAACGCATCTGAAGGAGAAGATTAAAATAATATTCAAAAGTTTCAAAACAGTGATTATCTTGTGCGCCCCATCTAGTTTTTGCAGGTGTGTAGTGTATAATAATGAATACAACTAAAAGTGCACTTAATTTGCAGTCAAGTTACTAGAACTTGATCGCTTTAAATAATCGCATGCCTACATATACAGTATAAAACGATACTACAACAAGACTCACTAGTCAGACATGCATATTATAAGTATTTTTCAATACCCTACGGCTGAGCTGTCACATACTTTTGCTTCATAATCTCGGGTGTCTGAAAAATAAAATAAAGTTACCCATTTGCATCTATATACATTAGTGGTATACGATACTAAAAATATATTTGATAAATCGAACATTTTTAAGAGCCAGCTGAATATATCAACTGAATTTAAAATACAATCTGAGCAATTAAAGTGTATAAGCTGAAGGAAAGAATTGACTGGTTTTCGCAAAAAATAGTGAAATAATTGTGCTTTAGTAGCTTAGTTTTTAGCATGCACGTATAAGTAGATACATAGGTGATTATATATTAGCAAATTGGAAGATGAAAATGTCGTGCACACACTACAATGCCTAACAAGAGTGTAACATGTGCGTGCATTGAAAACTGAAAAAGTGCACTCAACCGTGTCTTTGAGTCTTACACTACCCCACACTTCAAGAAAAGGTGAGAGGGCCTGGAATTTCCAGCATGGATTTCATGCTTCTTAAGATTACATGATAAAAAAGTCAAAGTAAGGTGTAGTAGGTAAGCGAGCGTACTTATGTAAGTACTGTGTGTAGTATTGTCTTGCAGGTACTCCTGTGAGTATACAGTGTGCAGCGTGCACTGTGCACTGAAGTGATTTGTGAGTGTGAGTTGGGGAATAAATATGAAGAATTATCATATGTGGTGGCTACGTTCTCGTAAAAGATGGCTAGTTGAGTTTTGCAAGCTAGGCGAAGAGAATCAGCGCAGTGCGAAAGACTTCGTTTTGCCCCACTGATTTTCCCTGTATGTTCTCTTAAACTTACATCGTGCTTCATAAAAGTTCTTTCAGCCTTTGAGATTGGTTTCTGTACTTAACCGTTCCTCAAGTATTAGTGACATCAATAGCTCCTCTTATTATAGGAATGTATCAAGAAATCAATATTATTTTCATTTTCATTTCGTATAACTTTAAAATAGTGAATCGAGTGGTCAAAATTTCATCGTAACAAATTGGAAAAGTAACGAATTATTGTAGGTTCAAAGCAACAAGAGATCCATAGCTGACAAAAATAATACTAATATAAGAGAGAAACAATGAGCCGACTAACAATTTATCTTTTAACCAGTTGGATTCTGATATTTTTTATTCTGCTGTCTATTGGTAAGTGATATTCAAATTCAAGACTAACAATAAGCCAAAGTTACTAATATTTTGTCATAATTTCATTTTATGGAAATTAATTTTTCGTTATTATACGCATACCTTTAAATAGTTTACTATTATTAGTACTTATATACATAATTTACTGGAATTTTGATTAAAATTAAATAGTTTACTGAAAACAGCGGATTTCTGTAACAAAAAGTACATAGGCAGAAAAGTATAGTTGATGGCTTAATGTTACGTAATTAAATACATTTATTAAAATTGATGACAAACAGTGGAAAATAGAACAAATTAATTTCGGCTTTATTTATTTTAACTCTCCGTAATAAAGTTTTTCTGGTTTTTTGACGATTATATTTCAAATTAAAATTCAATGTATTCGTATTTCCGTTGTCTCAGGGTGCCGCCAGATTTTGGCTTAAAACTTCTGTATTATACTTACAATAACACCTTGTTCTTAAGTTTGTTTTAATGAGATTGTTTTCGCTGGGGTGAATAGACGTTGTATCATTACAGTACGTTTTCACATGTAACGATGTATGTTTTCGTTCCTCAAATATTTTTACAACTTTTTTTATCCTTCTATTATTTATTAGGATTAATATGAGTAACGTATTACATTAAAGACGAATATGTATTTTTTGAACGTGAATTACAATGGAGTGAAAGTAAAATGATTTTACAAATAGTGGAATGTGGTTGAACGTACGAACTGCTGGAGATTGCACGTCTTTGTAAAAATGAGATTTTTCACTTAATGACAGGATTATAACAATAGCAAAACTCCACAATGCAGTGCTTAGTTTAGTACAGAAATATAATATAACAAAACAAGGACTTGAGCCCTTGTTTAATGGCAGCCCTAACATCAAAGTACGGCGGTTTGAATTTGCCGCCAAATGTTAGTTGTCAATTTACATGTGGAATGTGCAAGCATGTGAGAAGCTTAATATAAGAATATTTGAATTTCCCGCCCAAACTTTCAATATTGTGTCATGTGGAATGCCATGTGGGTAACTTACTGAGAAACAGCAGACATCATGAGGTGCGATCAATAATTGCTAATCATCTTAAGACTCTTAACTGGAATGTTTTTGAGGAAGTAACAGATGGTGCTTCTAAACGTGTGGACATTATATGTTGGCGAACGGAGTCCAAGACTGGATATATTCTGGATCCTACTATACGTATGGAGCAAAATTTAGGTCAGGCGGAAGAGGTTAACATTGAAAAACAAGCTCACTATAATCCCTGTATTCCTTACTTTTTGGAAAAATATCAACTTAAGAAGTTAGAAGTTGTTGGTCTCCTAGTAGGTGCTCGTGGCTCAATTCCTGCATTTTTTGAATCATTTCGAAAAGATATGCGACTTCCTTCAACCATGATAAAGGAAATCGTGATTGCTACTATCCGCGGCTCTTGTCGAATTGCCCATAATCATTTATATAATATGAACTTATGTAATAGCTAGTTTTAAAAAAAAGTAACAAATTCTAAAAAACAGTTTCTACAATTAATCTAAAGTTTTTTAATTTTCCTAAAAATGTATATTGTTCTTACTGTGTCTTAATGGCAAACGTTATTGTAACGTCAGTTGTAAATAAATATTTACGTTCTCTCTCAAGATTTCGACCGGTCACTCAATAAACTTAGACTAAAGTGATATATCATTGGAACAGTAACAACCAGGCGAATCGAAATAACTTGGTGTCAGTAGCAAAATAGAATTTTTTTTAATGGTTTTGGAAAAACATAATTGAAATTAAAGAGAAGTTAGCGGATTTTAACGGGTGATATATCATTTAAAAGCTCTTTAAAAATAAAGAGACACCTTTTTTTGTTTTTAGCTTGTGGCGCATAAAACAAGTTTTAGGCGAAATTGAAAAATTAAAACACCTTTATCTTGAAAACGTTTTGTTATAATGATGGCGCATTCCATTATTTGAATTCTACTAATGATTACCTTTCGAATGATATATAGCTCGATGAAATTGGTCCAGTATTGCAAAATTTTCAAAGTTCCGTTAAATTATGTAAATAGGTAGTAATGAAGTCATCATATTATTAAGAAACTGAAAGGTTGACAGGGCCAAGTGCACGCAACGTACAATGAAGTGGTAGTTTCCAAAAGATGTTCCATGAGAAAAGAAACGCAATGAAGTAAAATAAATTTACTGACTTAAACGTGCTTATAAATTACACCAAGGCCCAAGAACCACAAATGACATAACCGCGCCGTAGAATTCTCTTTTTGAGTAGTATTTTAACAAAGCGATCGAAACAAAACAATATAAAAGTTTAAATATGCCCGGTAGACCAAAAAACTTTTAGAGGAAAAAAATGAAAACAAGGTGGTGTATTTTAGCGATCCTAGTAAATACTAATACAGTATGCTGAAAATGGCAGTAAGCAACAGTACCCCACCAAACCCACGATGCACAAACTCCCCTGTCTAAAGTATGAATTTTTCCCTTCCCCTGCCTAATCCACGCCTGTTTTTTGACCCGATGCATGTTTGATGTACCCCATTACAATGCCATCTACCCCGATGAGCTCCTGAAATAAAAAGTTCGCCAAGAGATGCCCCCGATGTTCCCTAATCGGCAAAACCAAATTTCAGCATCGGGCAACATCGGGCATCGGGGAGCATCAGGGTACACAAACAAATGTTATTTATACCTTCCCGCTTTAAAATATTCAAGTACAAGGTTGTCTTTAAAATGTGATGCATTATAACGCACGAATCTCCCTGATGCAGGATTTTCCCTGGCAATTTTGCCCGATGATCGCACGATGCTGTTATTAGTGTTATTGTTCACTCAGATTTACCACGACAGCCCCTGATCCAAGGACACATAAGAAAATAACCCCCCGATGCTACCAGATGTAAAGCATATTTTGCGCGCTCAATTCAAATGCTCATCGTGGATCAGTCCTTTTGTACACTCTGAACAAAATGATGGAAACAGTAATTGACCATCTTTTGACGCCTTACAAAGCGCCGTACGGTCACAATACGTAGTAAACTAGAGCGTAATGTTAGTTTAGAATTTAAAAGATGAATATATTCTTTGCAAAAAATAGGGGTATTCATAATCTCGCTATAACTATTTTTGGCACTATAAGACTTTCGCACTATAGCGTCACAAAACAAGCAGGATAAAGCGCGATATAGCGAATTTCAATTGTCGCCATGGAGACGGCATCTTGACTACATTCAATGTTTCAAATATTATGAGAATGAAATATTTTAGTAATATTAAGTGTGTTTTGCTACAAAAATAATAAGAATAGATGTTTGTTTATAATGTTAGTTGAATAATTCGTTACCTATGGCAACAATAACAACACGAACGTTATAACATATTACAGGATGGGGCGTTCAATATTCTAGACGACTTTGGCGTTATAGTGCGAAACTATTTAGCGCGAAAAATAGTTATAGCGAGATTATGAATACCCCTAATGAAAGCGTTTTGGAATACTTCTGAGGAATTTTCCGAGTCAACTTCCAGAGCAAAGCTGTATTTTTTTAATTTCTTATAACAGAGGCTTACTATACATATAGCATTATTACTATAGATACAAAATATTATTTTCTACCACCGAAATGAAATGTTTCACGAAAATGAAACTAAAATCGCTACCTGTGGATTTAAATTAAGCATTTACTTCTAGTGACAATGGCATTGTTATACCTAAGTACGTAACACTAAATAATCATATAAGATGGGTGCTATACCTTAATTGTCTATAGCCAAATCTTGAGTAAACACAGTATCATGGCATGGGTCTCCGTACAAATATAGTTTTTGATTTTCAAGATCTCGGTGCAGTAAATGCAAAGGAGTTAAACTAATAATTATATAAACATGTGGTATTCATTTACAACTTGCAAATTTTACTCGTAGTCGCTGCGGTAGGATTATTTATTATCCAGTGAATTATGTATTACATGCATTTATTTTTTTGCATTTTTCTGTTTGTATGACTAGCGAAATAAGTTGAACATAGTTAATTTGGGATTAAAAAGAATATGAATAGTGATTTTGAACGACGAACCTGTAAGCAAAAAGTCGCCCAGGGCTGTTTTTCTCATGTGTTGAATAGATCTCGCTGATTCGTGATTGATGTGATTTGCTATTGTGTGTCGTCTCTTTATGATACTATAATTAAAAATGCCTGACGTTATGCTTATTTTTTATTTTGAAAAGACAGAACTTATCATTAAGTAATGAATAATGAAATAATGAATAGGCGGAAGAAAAACCACCGAACAAAAACGAAAGTGTTCTGACGGTTAGCATGGATCAGCGATGAATTCGGTGCATAAGGGTTTTAGGAGTAACCATGAGGCAGTAGAAACAATTTTTATTGTCTTGGAGTACAATTATTTAAATAGATAGTGTCTTACAAGGGAATGCCGCCGCATGTACTCTCTCGATTCTAAAACCAATGCCCATAATGAATTGTACCGCATGTAGTTACTACAGATCCAAAGTAACTCGACTGCATTTCGCGCCGTTCGCTTACAATCACGCGTCAAAGTTCAAAAGAATCGATTTTTTGCAACTTTGCAACCCTGTATCTCCTACAATTTTGGTCCGATTTTGAAAAAATTTGAAATTTTGTGATCTCTTGATCATTGTTATACAACAAAAATAAAAACTTTTATAATTTCAAAAGTTTAGTTTTTTTCAGACATTTTATTGAAAACCAATTTTTTTGGAAGCACTCAAAATACCCCAATTTTATAAAAAAATGAAGTTTTTTGAAATTTTAATTAATTTGTGAGATAATGTTTGAGAGATCACAAAACTTCAAATTTTTTCAAAATCGGACAAAAATTGTAGGAGATACAGAGTTGCAAAGTTGCAAAAAATCGATTTTTTTGAACTTTGGCGCGTGATTGTGAGCGAACGGCGCAAAATACAGTCGAGTTACTTTGGATCTGTAGTAACTAAGTGCGGTGCAATTCATTATGGGCATTGGTTTTAAAATCGAGAGAGTACATGCGGAGGCATTCCCTTGTTAGATTTGGTTTTTAGATGAGTCCAGTGGCTATAAGGGAAATAAGTAAACAACTGCGATTGAAATTGCAAAGGATAGTACTCGGGGACAGGTAACAGGGCTGAAAACTCATGCCCAGATGCCCATCCAGATGGTGATCTGGGCATGAGAGGACGTGAGCTGATTTGAACAAGTTTTAGAAATACCTGTAAAAACTAAGATACTGTTTCTGTCGTACCTTCAGGCAACAATATTACCAATATAATATTACCAACTACCACCCTCAAGGTTGTTTATGACTAAATAACTTTTTGTTTATTTTTCATCCTCTCTGTAATATGGGTAGACCCTTATTTTCAAAAATTTTAGTCGTTAGTGATAATAAATTTTATGAGCATAATCCTCATATTTGAATTAGAATTTAGTGCATGCTATTTGGAATAAACTCACAGGCACGTACTTCGACAAAGGTGGATTCAAAGGGGAAAAATATACAAAATACTAAATAATAAAGTAAATCACTCATAAAGCGTTTTTGTTGCTTTTGACACTTTCGTAACATTCAACTTCGGGGTACCACTTTAAAAAAGGCGCATCTGACTGAGGACTTTTTGAAGACATACCAGGGTAGTGTAAGAATGGTTGGTAATGCACAATGATATAAGGAGCACATGTTTTCAGGTGTTTTCTGCCTAATTTTAATTATTATTGCAAGCTTATTTTTTTCCTTTTCTCCGCAAAGAACCACTTGGACATTAAGATGACGTATTTTAATTTTCTTGCCAATAAATGCAGTTTAATAAAAATAAAACATTAAACAGTGAAACTTTTTTCTCAGGTTATTTGACATGGTATCTAAGGCATATAATAAAATCGAGTTTATTTCGGCGAATTGAAAGTTGTCCAATTTAATATTCGATTAAACGAGGAGCGGAGGTCCGCTCTTTTTTTATCGTTAATTTCAGCTAAGCCAAAATTAAACCCCAAATATCTCTTCCAGAGTAAGTATAGCCAAAATTTATGTATGACCTATCAACAAATATGAAAATATTAGATGTGGATTTCATCAAACTTTCGATCTGTTGTCCAATATTTTGTCTCGCAATGGGGTAGTTATGCTTTTACGAAACGGGTGTGTATTCTAAACGGACATTACTACGCCAAAAATACATATTATAGTTCAGTAAATCATCAAACGGCGTTGCACTGTTTCTTTTACTCCAACTGTTTTCTTTTTTCTTACTTTGCATAAGGAAACTACTACTTACATAGCTAAGTGCCGTAAAACTCCAATTAGATCCCGGGTCTGCATTAAATGGCGCGGCTCTAATAGATTCCGGATATCGGACAAAGTTTAAAATATGAGCTAACGGTTGGTATAATTTTAATATTGCCTTGGCTATATTGAAAAAATTACATCGTTTGTATTTGACGAAAATGAAAAAGCCTAAAAATCTGCGTTCATTAAAACAGGGTATTATTATAGATGTGTCAATATTATATTAAATATTTAGTGAAGTCAAATTTAACCATGTAATGATTAATGTTACAGCCTATTAGAATTCAAACAAGCTGTTACATTCCGACCGCA
This sequence comes from Dicyrtomina minuta, assembly GCA_949802685.1. Classification (NCBI taxonomy): domain Eukaryota; kingdom Metazoa; phylum Arthropoda; class Collembola; order Symphypleona; family Dicyrtomidae; genus Dicyrtomina; species Dicyrtomina minuta. The sequence continues at coordinate 22,341,361 of OX461810.1, forward strand.
GGACGGGCCACTTTACTTGGAAATTTATTTATTAGTTTATTTATTTAGCGTTATTATGCTTACGTTATAAATTATTTTTAAGATGTTCGTGGTCTTCCTGTAGATGAAAGACTACTTTTCAACAAGGAAAATTGTGACTATAACTTGACTTACATACATAGAAAAAACCGCTAGTAAATCCATAATTCTTAAAAATAGTAATGGAAGAAAACAGTCTCTACTACTTGTTTACTAGTTAAAATGACTGTCTGTGCAGCTTTTCAAGAGCTTAGCATCTACTCCACTCCACACGCACATCGGAATTATTTAATTTTAAGCAGGAATTAAGACAGGAAAATCGCTCTGTTCCAACCTTTGATGTTACCCATATATTATACAAAATATATTCAGTGCTCTAACAATTCAAATTTGCACAATGCATTAGGTAGAAAAATGGTTCAACGGAAAACGTACTGTTTTTATATTCTCATACAATAATTTATGTGGTTTATTTCTTGACATTTCTTGTGGTTCGTAGCTATAATTTGTCAAAATTCGTACATTCTGAGAGTCGTCACGAAGCTCTTATAAGACCATTTGTTTGGGTGGTGTCTAAGTCCAAAGTTCTAACTATATCGAATAGCATGATTACCATAATAATATGCGTTTATGGTTATGGTTTTACTATCGCTACTGTTGGATGCTTCCATAAGAGAGTTTGAGAGGTCAAGCGTACGGATATGCAATTAGAATATGAACGTAGCGCTAGCTTACGCACGTCACACCCATCAAGCTTTTCAAACAAACCAATTTTTTTTCAGTGCAGATCTGCATAGAACATTAATCTATTTATTTTTTGTAATTTTGACATCCTTCACGTCAACATGTTGGGAACCATCTACTTTTATTAGAAGCAAAAATAATCCATGGTGACGTTAAGATATTGAAGAGATTAAATTGTACATTGTGTTAATGAGCAAAAGATGAATTAATTTCGTTTTTCTTGAGCTTCATGCTATTTTCCAAAATGCGTACGTATAATTATTATTAGACATTGCTACTATGCATAAAACTCGCAACACCGTGATCATATGTATGTAAAACTACATACATGATACGATGCACCCCAAATACACCCAAATGTATAAAAAAATAATGAAATATAGTCATCTTATTTTGCAAATGAAAAAAATCACGCTTGCTTTAGAAAACATAATTAACTTCATCCATTAAGCATTGCTTATCTTTTAATCTCGAGTCCGCTGTTTGTTCTGCGCTAGCAAGTGAAGATGTACTGTGTCCAACACACATATTCGTTGGCACAATTCATAATTTAATTGCACAAAAGCTCCCTAAAACTGAGCCTAATCCTTTTTAATATTTATTATCCGTTGTCATTGTTCTCTTTACCATTCGATACGTAAGCAATCCTTGACGACCAAAAATTACCTGAGGGAACAAAGTGTACGTTTTCTTTCTTTAGAATACTCATTTTTTTTTCGCTTCTTACGAGTATGTAAATCTTTTCCTTAATTTGCGAATACTTAATGTTTGAACTTTATAATTATTGTGCGTGCGTTATGTGGTTGTGCTTCTGTATCAATTAAATGATAAAATTATCGACCCAATTTAGCCTAAGTTGCTTGGATAGAAAAAAGTATCACAGCTTTTACCTTGACAATGTAATGCAGTGGTTGTCTAAGTGAAAAAAGTATAAAAAGTGTAATTGCACATAAATGGGAAGTTCTATATACTCTGAATTGTTTTTGCCTAAGTGAGTATTGTGTGCATCGTAACATTGCTGTGATCCACACAACTGTGCTTTATGGTACATCTTATTACTCATCTCCTACATTCCGTATGCTGCCGTAGTGCATATATAACTTTGTGTGAACATCAAATAGTCAGAATCATAATTATGCGCTATCTCTTGATAGTAAAATAATACCTAAAGTAGTTTACTAGGTAGTTTTGGTTAGGCATATATAGTATAGTAACAATGTTTCCGTTCTTTGCCTTTTCAAGATTATACTCAGAAAAGTGTATTATAAAGTTCAGCCAGGCATGGATGAAAGTCATTGTAGAGTAACAAACTCCATACGATTGCGGTTACGATTGCATATCATACGAATTTTATGCTCGTCACGTAAACTGGGTCATTATTAAGTTTTTGGACCAGCACAACAAGTAGTTTGTGCTTATTTTTTATTGTGATATAATATTTTGTTGGATTTACTTCATTACGATGAGAAGTGACACAAGTGATTTATTATAGCTTACACATATATAGTAAATAAATACGTCTTTATTTTGCTGTTAGCAATTTAACAAACGCATTAAACCGCAGACGGTAGCGAAGGCACACATTTATAACATTAGGGTACAGCGAAATACGGTACATATACCATGCATATTATTTAATATATATATACGTAATCATGTGGATAAATATATTCATGGTCAGGCTCGTGGCTGGCTATAGATTTACGCATTTTTAGCTAAACGTAAATAGTAAACATTCTATATTTTAAAGTTATAAGGGTTATATCGTTTCTGGCAGGAAACACACGTTACGAAAATTGCAAGAAAATTCCCAAAGCTACATTTTAAAATTCAGTGGTCACTGTCACCTTAGTAAACAGTGGCATATTTGAAAGGATTCCACATTGCATAGTATATAGCACATACCACAACGGGTATAGGGTATAGACCCACGATTATAAACCATGTGCAATTCAACATAATTGCAGGCTACCCATGGGGCACATTTGTACTTTATTTAAGATTACCGGACATTTTCCCCTTCGGATATTTTCTCCGCCTATTTAATAAGCCTATTGACTCTAGAGGCAAAGGTCGTAATTTTATTTAAAAGATCGTTGTTTTGAACAGTAGTTAAAATAGTTTGGCCTGCCACACATTCTATTCTGCGTAAGTTAGGCATTACTTCCACACAAATGTCAATTCGAATAATTTGCTTTTGTTTAGTGGATATATGGGAGCCTTTTCAGAAAATTTCTGTGCTCTAGGATGTACGCCTTTCTTTGCTAGTTTATGTTGTTGTGGGATAGAGACAAATCTGAAAACAGTTAGTATAATAAATGGGAGTTTGTTAAATCCTTCTGATCATAGAACAAGAGCTCATAAGCATTGCCGGGTAGGGGCAAGAAATATTCTAACACGACAACAATCGGAGATTTAACGGTGATTAACGCAGTATGCTACAGTTTTTTCAAGGAACACAGTTGTAAAGTACATGCAGTTAGTGTCTCTTGAAGTGAATGGGCATTCTCCGAATTGAAAATTATGGATCATGGAGATATAATAGAGAAACCAGGGTCGTATGTTATTCTCAAAAAGAAGTGGTTAAGAATTTGCTGCAACAAGAAAGACCTATAAGGGATTTGGCTCAAATTTGAGATACAACATAGAACTGTACATATTAGTTTATACTTGGTGGTGGGGTCGGCAAAAGTGACAAAAACAGAATTTCCAGAACAAGCACAACTATGACAAAGAACTGTCATTTTGCAGTATTTTAGACACGAAGTTGAGTAGTATTTTCAAAAACGTGTTAAAAAATATATTTTTTGGAATAAATTTCGCTGTTTTAATGAAAAACTTAAACTGCGTGGGTCATATTTTAGCATTAATACCTAAAGATACCCTTTTGCTGAAGTCAATATAAATATTTTTCTGAAAGCTCGATCAGCATCTACTTTTAATTCTTGCGCCATTGCATGAGAAGAGATCATCCGCAAAATCTGCACCCAGTATTACTAAATTATTACTAAGAGATATGGATAGCTGCGACTGAAATAGCAGACCACCTAGAGACGGTATATTAAACTACACCACTGCATGGCACTAAGGTTTTTAGGTGCTGAGCTTAAGCATCGATTGAAATGGTTCTGTCTGTCTGTCTATCTGTAGGCTTGTAGGCTAGGTCTTACAACAATAGTTGCGCATGTACAACGATTTCTTTAAAATAACTTCTATGCCCCGCAAATGCAATGGAGATGTGCGGTATAGTTTTTGACTATTACCTATGTAGCCATCTTTCTGCAATTAGCATTCGAATGGACCAACTCTCAAACGTGTTATTGAAACGCAAATAAAAAGCATCAAAAATGCATCTAATATTTCTGATAGCTGGTCAACTTATAAAACACTTTACCACTTCAAGGCGTCAACGGGCATGTGAGCATAGTGTGGTGAAGTGCTTTATAAGTTTCGGGGCTTTACCAAGGCGGAATCAAAAATTTATTTAATATGCTGAAATTTAAAAATGTGTATACTGTTATAAAGTGGGCGGGACTACACGAGATGAAAGTTAGACGCATGTGGACCGACTTACCTGTCTCTAATTGAAGAAGGTCCAAGGTGGTCATTTTCCACAGCACACGCACTGCGGCTAAAACCAATGCCCTGGGCACATCTACAAGTTGCGTAAAACGTCCTGGTTAATCGTAAAAAGTGCCATCCAAAAGTAACATTATACAAACAGGTGGGTTGGTGGGTAAGGATCGTACGCAAATAAAGTTAAATAATGTTGTCGAATGATATTGAGCGAAAACGAAGGACTGTTCACAAATTATATTACGCATAAGAAATGGTTGTTATTTAGTGACATAAAAGATTATTCACAGCTTACTTTATATTTTTGGGTGGGTTGATATTTTTTTCTTTTGAATTCGTAGGAATACAAGTATATCTAACATCATAGATGCCAAGCCAATTAATAGCAATATTTGCATGCTATATTAGACATCCACGAGGGTGGAGCGGAAGTGCCGTAGTTTAAAAATGAAAAATCAAAATCCTTGCATAGCGCTACACATTCTATTATTACACATATTACACATGCTAGAAGTAAGGCCTACGGCAGGGTCACTTTTGGGGGCAGCCAATAATGAGTGGAAGAAAGAACGATTACGCATGAGAGGGATGAGTTAAGAAATATAGATTTGGCAATAACCAGCTTTAAGCCTTCAGTTACAACACCCCACCACCGAATGTGTATGTGAGAAGGTGGCAAGCGTACGCTGGTACGATCCGAATTAGTGTGATAAGAAACCGGATGGTGCTGGGAAACGATGGCGGCACGAAGGAGAAAGACATAGTTGCCAACACAGCGTAAAGACGACAGCTTTTTGACAACAGCCTATTTCCAATCTTCCTAACGGCATCTGCCCTGCGCCGATTGCCTCGAGGCAACTGCCGTGACGGAACTGCCTGGTGGTGCCCGCCTGTGAGGCAACCGCACTGCGTCAAAGGCTTTGGAGCAAGGCCCTTGTAGCAACCGCGGTGCATGGTGTCATCTGCCTGTTAGCAACTGGCTAATAGCAATTGCCTAATGGAAACTGCCTAATGGCATAATCTTGGGGAACGCTGCCTGGTCCAAATTGCCTGACTGCAGTAATATGGTGGCAACTGCCCAACGGAATCTGCCTCGTGGCGAATGCCTAGTGGCAACTGCCTTGCGGCGGCTTAGCATTCTTTGCCAGGTAGTAGGTTAAAAATTAAATTTTCAATAGCCAGTGTTACCAGCTTTAGATGTCATGGGTGCTTTTCGCTTCTTTTGTTTATGGTACTGCAAGTGATAGTCTTCCGTTCCGTTCGTATGGCTAAAGCCCGTTTTATTCCTTTCTTTCCTTCGTTCCATTCCGCGAAAACTCTTTCTGTATCTTGATCTCCCTTTTCCGTTTACTCGTGTTTCGGTCAAAGACGTCCTGTGAAGACACGTGAGGTGTCAAAATGACCGTATTTTAATTGTGTTTCGTCTTCTGCCGCATTTGGTACAAGTTCTTGCCTGCGTGCCTGTGGGTTTTCACCATCTTTCTAACTGCATTTTTTCCCTAATTTTATTGGACGGATGTCGATCTCTCATACTTCAGGGATCAATTTCTTTTAGTTTCTCACCTTAAACAATATTCTGAGTTTGTTCTGCATCTTTTGGGGTTTGTGCATAGCGCCGTTCAAAAGCTTTAGGGATAAAATGGAGCCCCCTTTTTTCCTATTTGTTTGCGCTTTGTTTCTCTTAGGTTTAACATTTCACCTCTTCGCAAATCTGTCATGCAGGTCCTACGTTAACGTGTGAGGTATCAAAATGTGCAGAATTGTTTGTCCTTTTTTTGAGTGCATGGTTTTATGCTATTTCCACACCGCCAGTCTATATTTTTGTCCCCGCCATTCCCCCTCCTTTTATCACGAATTGTATCTGCAGCGCTTTGCACTGAGGTGTTTTTGAGCTGTGTTTCTTCACATTTCTTACCTTATATGGACTCCCTAATTTATTCTGCATCTTTTGATACCTTTCACTTGTTCATGCGCTAAGCCGTTCAAAAGGAGTAGCGGTAGAGGTGACTCCCTTTTTTTCCTTGTTTTTCAATTTTGCGTTTTGGAGATCTCCGTTTTTTGGTCTTGGCTTTCACATATCTCCAAAAGAAAGCAATTATCTGCGCTCCTCGCATCATTCTTCGTCTATTGATACCTTTGGCGACTTTGTAAGTCCAGTGGTTTGAGAGCTACGCGCCAATTAAGGCTCTACTACATTCGATTACGTTATAGATAACGTCAAACTAATAACCTACGAACCAATGGTATGGCCACATCCACAAGTTCCGTTAACTCCTCTTATCAAACCCAATCGTACCGGTAACCACTCTTTCCGAGCACACTTGTACCGACACCCCTCGTATCGAGCTCAGTAGTACGAGTAGTACCAGCACGACTCGTACCGGCACTTTCCGGGAATTTCCAAGCCGGGTCAATACCTATCAAAAAACTGTTTGACAGTGATGTTGCAACAATGAACTTAAACTTCGTGGGGTTTTATTTTCGTCTTACTACAAAAGCATTGTTTTCCAGTGATCAATCCGATTTACTATAAGCCAGCTCAGCATCTACTTCGGGCCCATGGTGGACTCAATTACACTAATCTACCCAGCGTACTATCCAAATTTGTACCTCTCAGACACGCGTACTATTACAGACCCGCGTACTGCCATTTAATACTGTGCTAAATAGGCCCGCGTACTATTCATGCAAACTGAGACCTCTCATATTCGCGTATTATTGTAGACCCGCGCACTATTATAGGATATACGGTAGGTCCTGTAGGTGAAAAAGAAGAATAGATGCAAGTAGCTGTAGTATAGTATTGGGGAGTATTAGCCAGTCCCATGGGCGCCAGCCCAAATGGGACTTATTATATAATAAAAAAAATAGTATTGGGGAGTAATTTTCGGCTAAGCTCGTTTACGTTGGCCGCATAATAATTATTACTTAATAACTACTATGTAGCACTGTAGGGCTAAACTATTGGTCTCTAGGATCTCGTGGCTCTCAAAAAAATTAATTAGGAACCTAAATACGGACTTAATTTTATCTCAGGGTTATATACACAACAGCATTACTGAAATTGAAGAAAACGGAAACTTATCATTCAAAATGGGTGACGTAGTTACAAATTGAAAAATCAGTAAATACTCTCAGTAAATAATATTCCTTATTTGCATGCGCGTATATCTGCAGATACAAATAAGCTTGTGTAGGACACAAGACCCTGACCCACTAGAGTACCTATTTCTAAAAAGGAAAAACTCGTGGGGTCAAACTTCGCGTTCACATCGTTTTGTAGATAAAAGGAATTCTAATATCCGAATGAACTTTGTAGTAAAGGTAATTTGCGTGGCTGATTTTTTTCCAAAGGTGTGTTGTCCTAACGTTAAGTTGTAATAGAATTAACTGTGAAATAGGGATATTTCGACCAAGAAAAATGCATTACAGGAAACAATTTAAAACAATAAAAACTTATAGAAACGAACGCTTTTCCTACTAACAAAGTCTTAATTTCTACATAATTATAAAAACCCTTCACATATTGCTACTGAATTTATTTTTCAGACAATTATTACTTTCGCCTCTATGTGTAACAGTTTATTAGGCTAGGCACATATAAGATTGAATATATAATCATAATCGGCAGTCACGCCGAAATTGGTTTATTAGCGAAAGTAACAACTAGAAGGCTGGAAAGTGTAGAATATTTTTTAAAACTTCATCATTTGTAATAAATATTGATATAATTCCAAAAATTGGCTCATTTGAATTTCCCGCTAAATCTAAAAATTGGTTTCGAGTAGATGCTTTGGTATTTTATTTAAGAACAAATTAGGTTGTAGGAAATCTTCCTCCTGGACATTTTCCTCCCGGACATTTTCCTCTCAACTTTGGACCGAGGAAATTTTCCTCCTAACATCAAAATCACATCACTAAAATAAGCTAGTGTTCCTTTCCAGAAAATTTATGTTTTGTTTATAATAAACTGTAATAAATGAACTAAATTAATGCAATAAACTTATGTCGTACTTCAGTTTATGAGTTTTAAATATTTTTAAAATTGTATAAGAATGCTTAAATTGTCTGAAAAGGAAGGCTAGTTTATTTTAGCGATGTGATTTTGATACTGGGAGGAAAATGTCCTCCATAAAAAGTTGGGAGGAAAATGACCGGGAGGAAAATGTCTGGAAGGTAAATGTCCAGGAGGAAAGTTTCCGCATACCACATATTAAGTTCATTCTAGTGTTGGTATGAGTACGCAACGTATTCCGACTATGTATTACAATTTAAAAGGGGACATTACAAAAAGTCAACTTTTGAGTATGTTTAGCCAAGCATGTCACCAAAAGAAAGTCAAATGGAATTAAAGGAATCTGGAATGTACACACACACAAATACTTTATCGTTAGTAGTTTTGCCGTTCCATTAGATTTTCAGCATTCAGCACTGGAACGAATACCAGAAAGAATTAAAGAACAACACTGTGGAAAAAAAGTTAATAAGTTAATTTATGCATTATATGTTAAGGTTCCTGCAAGAAAACAGTCAACCAAAAAGCTCCCACGGAAGAAAAACTTAGCTCTGACATTTTAAGTCCGACGAATTGGAATTCATGGGAACCAGCAGCGAATTCTGGAGGTATGAGTTGGTCTATGGCTTACGAGCCAGACCCTGTTCCGCTGATACCTTTGAGCTTAAAGGAAAAGGATATGCAGCACTCGGCTCAAACAAAAAATCATCATGCCAAATTGCACAAAGCAGATGATAAGGAGTCCCAAAACGCTCAACGTCTAGGTAAACGTTTTTTTTACTGATTTTTTTGTAGTAGGTAGAATAAAATTACAACTACAGCAGCATACACTAACTTTTACATGTGATAATTGTTACTCAGGACCAGAAGAATTCATCGGAGGTCTCAGAAAAAAGCTTTTCACCTACGGCGGATCCCTTTTGAAATTTGTGACAGGGTTAGATTCTAAAGCTGGTTTTGGCCTTCAAAATGTTTTTCTAGACAGCGAGTCCTTATTCACAAATCGTCAGTCAGAAGGTAAAACAGAAGGAAGAGGAGTCGTTGACTGGCTTGCTCGCTTAATCGGTGTTCAGGGGAAAAGTCTGGGAGAATTTTTACGTGAATATCAAGTTCATGTACTATATGATTTAGTGTTCACGTTCTTTAAATGGGTATTTTTTCTATATGCTGGGCTGCTCATTCCGTAAATTAAATTATACTTATCAAGTCATTTTTTAATAATTGTTGATACATTTTATATAATACCTCAACGTCGTTACTGAAAATTTATGAATTTAAACCAGACTTTAAACTTGAGATGTTGCTGTAGTTCTCTACGCTCCCATGACCACCTACATAGGAGTACAGCTGACCACAGCTTTGTACTCAAAAATTGGGATACCTAGATAGTTTTACTTCGTTAGTGTAAGAATGCGACGTTTCTAAATTAATTTTAAATGTCATTGAAGGAAATATTTGCGCCATGCGAAGCATTGTGTGGTAGCTTCATTTTCATTGTAAATAGCACATATAAGATGCATTATTTCAAATTTCTTGAATCTCCAATCTCTAGTATTAACTTATTATTGTGCAATACGAATGATGATAATAACGTAAAAATAATATATATAATAGACATAAGGGTTTGCCTAAACAAACTGTAACTGTGTATTTCTTGTATGTTTTTTGTGCTAGGGTTTTTTGCTTGTCATCAATTTTTATACCACTAATTACTACTGCGAAAAACTTTCTATGTTGATTCTTGTTGAAGGTTTTTGAACCTAAAAAGGACAAAAGCTTTAGTCCATGTAAGCTTACTTTAGAATTCTTTACAAAGCTATGTAAATCAATGAGTGGGAAAAACTAATAATTTTAAAAGGTGAAACTTATTGTTTTTCTGGCCGTATTGGACGATACGGGTTGAAACTTGAAAATGTTCACGATTGATGCTTTCAAAAATGGACTTTATGTGTCCTAGAAAACTTGTTGAGTTAATACCCTGTAGTTTTGTAGCTTAATTCGTTCTTAAAAATTAGAGATATTCATCGTAGTTATACAATGTAGCATTGTAAATTAAAGGATACGTCTCGATATGCGACTGAATGATCCAATACCTTACTTAAACATGTTAAGGTTCTTTATATTGTAGATTATGTTTGTTTTTACTTAGGTTAGATAATAAAGATAATTTTGACATTACAGAATCTGCTAACAAACCAAGATTTTGTTGTCTGCAAAGTATCTACGTTACAACGATGTGCCACATAAATTACTAGCTGATTGTAATATTAAAATAGTATGAGCGAGTAATACTAACTAAGTGTAAGAGAAATAAATTGTGCAAATATGCGTTGATTGTTGAGTTGTATTAGAGAAAACTATATATCACAAAATATACGTTGTTTACATTTATCAAATTGCTATGCTAGTACCTACATAATTAAAGAGCCTATGTCAAAGTGCCTGGAGTGTGGAAATATGTTGTCTCAAGTAAAACACCATGGGCTGGGGTGCAGTGCACTTCATATCTAAAGTATTGATTTTAATACCAATCATTGTATTTAATCGTCACTCAAAAAATGTACCAATAGCGTCACTTCCTTTGTGAATATTTTATAATTTTTAATTCAGAAAAATTCTTGAAGAAGTAAAGCCTTCTCTGCTAGAAAATGGGAATAGGTAACTCCATATACTCCACAGCTGAGCTCGTTGTTACATTCTACATTACGTTCTTGTTCTTCGAGAATAGAAAAGAGCGTGACGCAGCGGAATACACTACTGGTTCTGACACTGCAACTGTTTGGTAAATATGTAATGTATTACGTGCCAGCACAATGACTTGCACGCTTTTTAATTCTGTATTCTTGTTGAAGTATTGAAGTTTGAATGGTGAAAAAATCATAAACTACATACTCAAGTGCTAGCGAAATAAAATGGAAAACATGAATAATATTTGTACAAGAGGGATGTGAAAGATTCAATGTAATATATTGTAATGTACCGTCTTCATCCGATTAATTCCCTCGGAAGCTAATTACTCAATGGTCCGAAACACCCGGTAGCTAATCCGGTGATTATTTGGGATACAATTTGCATGTATTTATTGCAATTATTCTCCTCTCGACCCGGTGACTAATCGAAGCCCGTAACTAATTGAGCACCAGGGATTAATCTGATGAAGACGGTAAGAAACACCCTATTTGGATGGTGAAATTCTAATAAAAGCACATTCACTTTAATTTCATTTTTGTGATTTACTGATCAATGGTTTTATAATACACAGTACTGGCTTAATCAAATATATTGTAAAACACTGGAAATCCTCGGGCTATTTTCCTGACTATCGACGAGTCTTGGTCCCCTTCGCTTCTCAGGACTTGGTTTAACGTAACTCCTGTGGTTCAGAAGGATCGGAAGTACGGGAAGACATGGAAATGATGAATACCAGGGTCAACGGCCATGGGCAAATTATTTGCACCTCTTTACAGAAATATATGACGAGATGACGACTACTTAAGTATCCGATTTCTTTCAAATTCAAAATTAAATTACCAAAGCTGAATTCAATAGACGCTAAAACATTAAGTAGGCACATTTTCCTTAGTAAGTTGATGCAATCCTGTAACTTGTGTGAAAACCCACTATGTATTTATTCCTATATATCACTCCTATCAGAGCAGGATTTTGATACCGTAATTAGGACTTAATACTATATGAATCCACAAGTTGCCACACAGGCTCCAACGCTGTTGTGAATACGGAGGGTGTTGCTGAGGGGAAAGTTTTTTATGGTTTTGTAAAGGGTATATTTTGCTGAAAAGTTTGATGATTGATATGTTCCATGGTCTCCCTCGGAAAGTTTTCTATAATATCGCCCTGCCCCGGTGACATAATTTCCAAATATCTAACCACTTGTAGTTTTAACAAGATGTGATAATATGCAATATATGAATGTACACCGACAGTTAATTGAGTCTAGGTGCCTCTTGACTTCATAGACATATGTATGTATTATGTAGTAGCATTGAGTTGCCATAACCGTTTTAGCTACTCCATCATGTTATAAGCATATGATTGATAAAATGACGCATACAGGTGACGGTAGCTCTTTCAGTATTTACTTGAAATAATTTTATTCAGCTAAATTTTCCCAATTATTTAAACATCTGTCTCTCTAAACTAAATCGTCTGAACCCATCGTATGCGGCTTCAGACTTAAAAAGTAGAATGGGAATGTTTAAGTAGTCATACTGATACTGCCGTAAATATTATCTTTTGCTTACTTTAGTACATTATTGTTTCTATTTACTTCCTAACGAACAATTGGACGGAAATGATTGACGGAATCGGTACAGTATTAAAATTACTTGTAGTACCAGATGAAAATCGGTCTGCATAGCATGTAAATAATTTAATTAGAGTTTTGGCACTACTCATTCATTCTTTTTACGGTATCAAAAAGATTTTCATTCAACTCGAACTCGGGTCACACAACATACTGATATATGTATAACACATACCCTAACAACTACAAGGATAAAAAAACAATCAATTGAATGTAAGTACCTATACACATAAGTAGTTCTAATTACTTATTTACAAATTAACTTGTTAATGTAGATAAATCCAATCGGTTCTACACCTATACAATGTGTAAGAATTGCCTCGAAGCAAAAATGTCATTCTTTTCTAATGCTTTACATATTTAGAACATTCATAAATGCACAACTTTAGTACTACGTAGGAAACATTGAAACACCTAATGAAAAAAAGAGCAAGCGGACTATTTTGTAAATAAGTTATAGTAAAAAGAATTAGTTCGTAGTCACGGTCATTATAACCGGCCGAAACAGTAGGGCTAAGTCAAGACGTCCTGGTGAACGACTTGTTGCAGTCGTTGTAGGTGCTAACTACCACGTTAACGATTCATTTAGTAAGGTACGTTTCAGTTAAAACTGGAGACAGCATACTGGCAACTGGGAATGTCAGTAACTAAAATAAATAAATATGTAAAATACTGCAAAACTATGGCTACCAATGGTACTGACTATATATTAAATCAGCCGTTCTTCGGGAGGTGGCTTTAGCGACAGCGTTAAATCAAGTTCTGGAAAATCAGGTCAAAGGTCATTCCAGGTCAATTCCAGGTCAGGTCCAAATTTCAAAAAAAACGTTAAGAAAAATCAAAAGTGTACAGCTGGTTAATTTTATTCATTGTTTAGCCTGATTGTAATAATTATATTTTACATCTTTTACCTGTTCGGGGGTTGCAATATTCTTGCTGGGACGGCGAATAAACTCCCCTAGTTGCTCGCTTTTTCCTCGCCATTTTAACTAGAATGAAAATTGCAATAACAGAAGCAAGCAAGAATGCCGTCAAGACCGGGATGACAATTAAGGCTATGTTTAAAGTCTGCTCTCTCGTGCTGCTCAATGTAGTCGCACAAGTTTGACCTTCAAACCCTTCTGAACATCTGCACATCCATTTGTCAGGATCATCGTCACACATGGGCATGCATCTGCCTCCATTCTTACAAGTCTCATTAGATTTCAACTTTTGGCAAGGATTACTGATGTTGCATCGGGTGCCGCAGAGCGCAGATGGACAATTGCACTCATAACTACCTGGAGTGTTGACACAGATCTTACTGAAGCTTTGAAAGCATTCTTCTTGGACATGGTAATTTTCGCACTGAAATTGTGTGAAAACATGAAAATTAGAATTCGTACAGAAAGTAAAGTAAAATCTACTAGTCTGCTGTAACCATATTGATTATTTATTATTGCTATAGGGCGATTAAACCCCCTGTTTTCGTGTACTTAAGTAGCAGACTTGATCATAATATCATCATATATTGCAAGATCTCAATACCTATGACTGTTGTTGGTACAAGATGTTTCTTTGGTGTACCATCTAAAACAATATCTTAGCACCGGACAACAGTAACACGAGGAACGTCAAATATAGTTACCGTGGGGTCTTCGTGAATGTGAATACCGCTATTGCTTTGCTGATAAATAAACTATCCATACAACGACTACTATAATGATAAATAATTCACCTCGTCCACGTCGACCTCGCAGTACTCTCCTGCGAACCCGGTACCGCTACAGTTACAAGTAAATTCATTAATTCCATCAATGCAGGTTCCATTGTTTTGACAGGGTGGCACTCCTTTATATTCTGGCAAAGTACATTCATTTCGGTCAGTTTCACATTTTGGGCCATCCCATCCAGGCATGCATAAGCATTGAAAGCCGACCAACGCATTATTGCAAGTACCTCCATTTGCACAAGTCACGTTAGCACAGTAGTCAATCTGTTTTTCACAAACTGTCCCTTCATAACCTGTCGAAAATGTTACAAGCACATTAGAAATATAGTTTTGCAGGTGCAGTAAAAATTATATGACAAGACGTTAGTAAAATATTACAATAATGTGGATAGAATTCTAACTACCTGTTGGACATTCGCATACGAAACTAACGCCATCTGGTCTTATAGGGACGGTTCGGCATTTAGCTCCATTTTCGCATGGTTCGTTTTCATTTTGACAAGTGGACAGCTTACGCCTTTCGCAATTATCCCCAGTGTAATCATCCGTGCAGTTACATTTGTAGAACCCACTGTCGGCCGGTAGATTTATACAAAATCCTCCGTGCTTACACGGAGAGCTGTTGCACTCATCTTCATCCTCATCACACAGCCATCCCGCATATCCTTTACTGCACTCGCAAGTATAATTTGCAACTTGGTCCATACAACTACTTCCCTGAGCACAAATATTACTGACACACTCATCAATATTGGTTTGGCAAATCGAACCAGTGTACCCATCTTTACATGCACAGTCATACACAGCCGGCGCGTTTTCACATTTTCCTCCGTTCCTACATTCATCTTCATAGCATAATATACATCCTAAGTGGAGAGACACTGAGTTCTCAATGTAAAATGCAGTCGGCGCAGTAGTCTCAACTAAGGAAATATTATTTTCATTTGCCTCATACAGCAATTCGGGTGAAACAAACGGCAATTCATAGTTCCCAATTTTCACGTCGGCTAAGCAACCTTTGAAGAAAGCATCATGTAGAGATTCCATATGATGTATTAAACTAGTTTGAAGTGGGCCGGTATCCGCAACATGGTTATATTCATTTCCTTCTCGAATATAGCTTCCAACTATAATTTGACCAGCATGAGATGAAACAATGTCATTAAAAAAAGTGGGAGACATGTGAAAGTCGGCCATCTTTCCTTTGTCCAGGTGAACACCATCATACTTCAGAGTAAAGTTGTTGCTCGCAAACCCCAGTTCTACTGAATGCCAATCGCCGTCCAGTCCAGTCAATACATTAAAGTTGTAGCGTGTTGAATTGAAGTAAACTGATAAAAAATTGGACCGATCTGCATCCTCTATTCCATCCCTAATATATGCATCATACTCTAACGCAACTCGAAGTGTAGAGGTTCCACCGGATAAGTATATTATTGATCCTCCTGAACGACTTCGGTACCTAAATTTTCAGAACCACTTTTAAAATGTCGTCCTTTACTTACGATTAAATATTATGCTAGTTCGAAAGACTGTATTATTATTCTGTGTAGAATGAAAAGTCACCTGAATGAAATCGCATTGAAATTAAGATTTTCTGTGTCATTACTTTTCAAGCGGTAATGGGGTGACACTGTTCCCCTTCCGTCCAGTGCTACTTCAGCGATGCATTCAAACCCAGTTGCATTGATGTTCCGACATTGACTACCACAAAAAAATAATTATGTATAATATAATATTAATTAATATAATATTATGTATGCATAAAATACACACTACAGCAACCCCTCCCGCATCCGGACCTCTATTTTCCAGACCCTCTCATATCCGGGCAATATTTTGGCTATGCCATGCCATAAAATGTTTAAACAATATTTTAAAAAGGAAAGTAAAATACTAAATGCAAGCAAATTACAGCTCAAAAACTAGAGATTTTTATGCAAATTAAATTACATGTCATTAGCTATAAAAATTATGTTGTGTCTCTTATAATTATCATTTATCATGTACATACGGATTTGTATGGCTGGGGAGGGGTTCTCGACTAATATTTAAGTCTGGAGTTAGAAGATTAGAACTCAGTGGGGAGATCAGTTTTTCTCGTAAATACAGTGCAGTAATAACTCAGTGTTAACAATTAATTTTGCCTCAAAAATTAATTTCATTTCTGGAATCTTGGAAATTAAATATTTTTAAATACAAACCTTTGCTTCGGGCATGTGACCATCGCACATCGAAGCAAGACATCACAAGTTTTCCCCGCATAAACATTTTCAACACAGCCGCACTCAAAGTCGTTCCATGTGACCTAATTGAGCCATTTGTCATTTACTGGTTGAAAGACCTTTGAATACTTATTAAATCAGTATGATTAATATCAATATTTTAACTCACAACACATGTTCCTCCATTAAGACAGGGGCTGCTAGTACAAGTTTGGTCTGAAATTACGCCTTCCAAAACTTCACCATGTA
Source organism: Dicyrtomina minuta (assembly GCA_949802685.1). Lineage (NCBI taxonomy): Eukaryota > Metazoa > Arthropoda > Collembola > Symphypleona > Dicyrtomidae > Dicyrtomina > Dicyrtomina minuta. The sequence goes on from OX461810.1 coordinate 22,358,223, forward strand.
GATTAACGTGTCCTAAAGATTCTCCCATGGAATACTTCTGAACACAAGAATTATAAAGATCAATAGAACCCCAGATTAGCAAATCACGAATTATACTGACTGATAGCTTAAGGCTTCTATTTGAATTGATTAATAGCTATTCACTGCAAATTAAAAATACCATGGTAACATTCAACGGAAAGAATTCAACAACGAAATGGTTGTGACTTGAAGAACTTGGAGTCACATCTGTTGAGCTTAAATTAACCCTCACATCTTGAATAACCCCTTTAAATTGCTTTATTTTAAATGAGCTACTGAGAGTTGGGAAAACTCTTGCCGGGGCATCCACTCCAGGTAGCAATGTGGAATCCTCAAAGTCGTTCGACTCATTTAGATCCGAATTATGCGGAAGAACGCCGCCGATAAGCATAATTGTCGGACTGAACTGAATCTTTTCCTTTACACTTTTTCTAAAATGCTCTGTCTTATTTATGGAGATTTTCACGAGCCCTTTTTCTTTCTGCACGCTTATCAAGTACGGAAATCCATTGTTAATCTGAAGCCCTCCAACTGTGTACGTCTCTTCTTTCGCCTCATCCAATTTTGACACAACTCCTAGTTGTCCATCTTCTTCTACCTGAGCCTGTATAAAAAACCCATTCTCCCTTGTATCGTCCCCCAAGAAAAAGATGGTTCCACGAGATTCACGAGTCCTCACAAACATTGATATGTCAAATGAATTGCTAAATTTTCGAGAAACTTCTGGAGGGATTATAACTTCCGCTATGGACATAGTCGTATTTTCGTTTCCAAAAGTTCCAGGTTGATATTCTGAAATTGTAAAGAAAAAAGCCATGTAGCATCCCCAACCCCCTAATACTCTATCTCGGTGAACAGTTAGCTCTATCAATTAAAAAGTCTATACAAATAAATAATCTTTCAGCATAATAATATGACAATATTTTTTTTAAACATCATGTTAGCCACACTTACGAAATTCGCATTTATATCCTAAAAACGGGCGAAGGCATTGACACTGGTATTTTTGCCACAAGTCGGTGCACCGACCGCCATTAAGGCACGGATTAAGTGGTTTGCATTGTTCTTTTCTTGTGCATCCTATACCGACATCATTGACTACAGTGATATTCGTATTTTTATCTTTAGGAACAACAATTTGTTTGCCATTTATCTTCACATCTTGGACACATCCGACGAAAAAACCCACCAATTCTTTGTTCAAAAAGTTAAGGGGTGGCGTCGCTCCTCCTAGCACGGTCATATTAAAACCGGTTTGACCTTGTGTTCCGTCTTCATTATTGATTGGGTGAATTGTTTGCTCAGAGTTCGCTGCCAGTGAAATATGACTCTCATTCACTAAAATCCACGCCTTATGCCATACTGCATTAGATAGATTTAGTCCACTGGATATTCCGTTCAGGCTATTTAGCAAAGACGACTGCAGGTTGAGCCTTCCATCGGCAAGTGTCAGCATGAAATAAGTTGTCCCTACATCGTTCAAATAAAATAAATTTAAGCGTTGGAATTTCCATAGCACTATTAATGAAGTCCTTGAGTTCATAAAACCATTTAAAATAAATACTACTACTATAAATTTAACTGCATCAAAGGTACTTCTATCAGAATATGCCCATCCTATTCGCGTAACTACTCTTTAACGAAATATGCTTAGTGCTTATGTCATCAGTATATAATATTAGCACAAAATAGTGGTAAATGCTAATAATTATGCAACGTATTTCCTATAATAGTACACCCGTGCACTCTTCAAATTCCGACCTCACAGACCCTTGTGCTATTACAGACCTGTGTACAATTATAGAAAATGTAAATCTATTAGGTATCTAAAGCTAATTATACATTTACCTACTTTTCATTTAATGTGATTAGATTAAGTGCAGTTTTGAATAAAAGGTAAAATTTACTTCTCACAAGTATACCTAGTAAGTTCAATAATAATACCAAATAAACGGGAAATCAATAGATGTGTAAGTACTCCGTAAACATGCGGTACATTTTCATTCCTTTTCGACCTCCGTCGTCACCTCTTGAACTAATGAAACCAGCCTTACCACGTGACACTGTTAATTAAAATTATTTTAACTGCGGACTGGACTTACGGCAAAATTACTCTTAACCGACGATGTTGAAAATTGGAATGGACGATAGTAGTAGGGTAGTTAGTAACGGGACTATTCAAAGTATAGTAAGCGGCCTATTCTAAGTCTTTAAAATATTTAATTTAATGGAAAAAGTATAGCTGTTCATTTATACAATTTATTATGTATATCTATGCAAAGGTTTTCAGGTTACACTACCACGACAAAATTATGACTTCCATAAATAATGGAAATGAGCCTCTGGTATGAAATTAACACTATTTCTTGCTCACCTTGACCTACAGCAACTAGAACGTTTGAAAGTGTGGTCTTGAAACGAAATTCCATTTCATACGTGCCGTTTTTGTAATTGTCGTCGTTGCTTGAAACAGTTAAATAGTTGCTTCCGTTGAAACTCATAGTAGTAAGTATTTCACAAAGTTGTCCGGAGAAGCCATTCGGGCACGAACAATTAAATACTTGCTGATGATTTACGTAGTCCGGAGTACAATTCCCAGAATTTAAGCAAGGATTTTGGGGCATGCACCCCGTAAGCGCAATTGAACAATCTTTAGATCCGTACCCATCAGGGCATTTGCACTCAAAATCCGCAACTATATTTATTTGAGAAAACATGAACATGAAACTGATGCGTTATGGCTTCTACATGAAGAATTATTAAACTAAAAACAAGGGCTAAAGCCCTTGTTTTATGGCAGCCTTAACAGGAACGTTAGGCAGTTGTTGCCGGAGAATCTTAACAATCAATTTATAGCCTTAACATTAAGGGGAGGTGGCCGTGAAAGAGTAAGTAGTGGCAATTTCAATGCAGACTTGTAAATGTTAATAAAAAATGTTTCAGGCGAAAATGCCTCCAGGCAATTTTCAGTTTTTTAAAAGTACATTTTTTTGAATTTCTCGCCAAATCTTAAAACCGAAATTTCGACCCGTCAGTCAGTGGGAGTACACATGAGTGATACACCATTAAAATCCGAATGAATAGGCGAACCTATTTAACTTGTAGTTCGAGGTCAGATCATGATTAATTTTTAATTGTAATTAAAAAACTGAACTAATTTTTTTTTAAAATTAAGTGATAATAATGGATGATATATCATTTTAAAGCCCTTAAAAAATTAAGAAAACGGGTATTTTGTTTTAGGCTTCCGACGCCTAAAAAAATATTTAGGCGGAATTTTCGAAAACATTGACGGTTTTTAAAAAAAAAATAGTGAAAATTTGTGAGTAAAATCGTGCAGAGTCCTTTATTTGGATTCTACTCGTCGTTACCTTTCGAATGGTGCATAACACTTCGAAATAGGTCAAATATTTCGATATCGTGAAAAATCCGGTAAATTATGTAGATAGGTAGAAAAAACGTAAATTACCCAATATAGTTCATTCACTTACTTTGATCAATGCACTTTCCTCCTTGAGCACAGGGTGATGACTTACATTCGTCTATATCTAATGTTAAAACAAAGATGACAATCAAGACTGGGTAAAAATATTTATGTTGTGTCTAGAGCTTTTGGTAAACCTTAAAGTGCAGTGGTAGGATCGAAAAAAGAAAAATTAATGAAATGATGCTCCGTTTTACCAATTTCACAATTCCGAGATGTATATCCTGGTTTACATTCGCATGTATAATTGTTGCGGCCATCAATACATTTTCCATGAATGCACGGATGCGTCCCAGCAACCAATTCGCATTCGTTCAAATTGATTTCTTGGAAAACATCGAAACAAAAATTTATGAAACATTGTATCAGCATATTTGAATAAAGTTCGGGCTTAATGATTTTGAACTTAACTTACCACAATTCAGCCCCTCAAATCCATCAGGGCACTGACAGAAGAACCCGGATGCATTCGCGTAAGAAAACTCAATTCGAAATTCTTTTGGTATATTCCCATGCTCCTGGAAAAAAATATAAATTCAATAAAAATCGGGAACTGAACATAAGCACAACATATTCCTAGTTATTAATGAGAGATTGGATAAAATATGAAAAATACCCAAGCTGTGCGATCGTATAAAGATTCATTGGAAAATTCAAAACAGCTACCCTCAACGCAGGGACTTGTGTTATTAGTTATTAGTGACCCATTTGAAGATGAATTATTGTGAGGGGCACATTCTTTTATATCCTCCCCTAAAATGCAAACAAAATCCAAAAAGTTCATTATTGAGTTTCTTTATAACAAATACACATTAGTGCAGTATAACCAATGATGCTGCAATACATTCATACCACAGTTGTATCCGTAATATCCATGGTGGCAGCTGCATAAATATCCATTAATTTGATCAACGCAAGTTCCACCATGCTGGCAAGAGTCGTGCAAACAGTCGTCAATATTCTGTTCACATCGTGCTCCATCAAATCCAGTATTGGTGCAATTGCAATCGAATCCGTTGATCTTATCTATGCACGTTCCATTGTTGAAGCATTTTGGCTCGTCTCCGTCCACTGTACATTCGTCTATGTTATTTTCTAAGCAAGAGAATAACACATATTTTATTAATTCAAACATTCATATGCTTCCAAAACAAGAGCGGATGAGGTAACCCAGCGGGGGTACCGCCCCAGCGGTAGTACTGGAAAATCTTAAATACCTACCATACTTGTCATATTTTTTTCGGGCCAAATAAATCTACTGTTTATTGAAAAGTCTACTGTGGTTCACCCTGCCCTACATATTAATAATGCATAAGAATATAAGATTCTATTTGTTTGCAACTTTTACTTTAAACGCTCCATCATTTTAATACACAGTACATACAGATATAATTAGTAAATTATAAAGGATTCTACCACAATTAACTCCATTAAATCCATCAACACATTTGCAAGTGTATGCGTTTATTCCGTCAATGCATGTTGCTCCATTCTGACAAGGAACAGGGGCACATTCGTCTACAAATATCATCATAAATGGATATTACATTACAATGGTTCAAATGTAAATAAAATAGGTTAAAAAATTACAAAAAATCAAAATTCACACATCCAGTAAAGCTCAGCGATACTAAATAACGTAAGATGGGGCAGAATGGTCACTCCGAAAAATGTCACCATCCTACCCCTCGTTGCGTTACAAACTATGTTTCATATTTCATAGTTTCATTACCGTATGTCGAGGCACACACATATACATACATAATATTTGACTGCTGATGTTGCTCACCTATATTTACGTCACATAATTTTGATGTAAACCCCGGGAGACACATACATCTGAAAGGTAAATATTTTTAAGTTTAAATTCATTATCACATATTAAAAGATGTTTTTAGTAAACTTGCAATAGTTAATGTCTCAACATTTGAAATAGGAACTCTGCAGTATAAATACATATTTTAAAAGGCGGTTCTCACGTGAATCTATTGATACCCTGTTCACAGTGGTCGGTCCAGTTCTTGTAACATGGATCTGGATTACATTCGTTAATATCTAATTTTAAAAAAAACGAGATGGCATCATGGCTAAATTGTCCCACAAAATTAATTGAACATAAGGGATAATAAACAATCACACTACATATTTACAAGTAGTCACTAAAACTAGATTAATAAAAATAAATAATTCGAATCCAGTTGGATTTTTCACAGTTAACTTAAACCGTCCATCGAATGGGTTGGACGCCGACCCAAGGGCGTCTAGGGCTTATATACCCTTTTTGGGGATGAAACATAGGGATAAAGCATAGGGATGAAATATTGGGATGAAAAATAGTGATAGCCATAGCGGCAACACTGGGATGAAACAGGGATGTAACATAAGGATGAAACATATGGATAAAACATAGGAATGAAACATAGCCGGACGTCTGCCTTACACCCGCCCATAAGTCTTAGGCCTCCCTGTTTTTTATTTAACTACGAAATTAGCTCTATTTAAACGTACCTATCTCGCAGTGGTTTCCGGTGTATCCAGGAGTGCAGTAGCACTGACCATTTTGACAGACCCCTTCTACACAAGTGCTTGATGAACACTTGAGAATCAAAATATAAATTGTAAGCGAATTTTCAATTTATACATAATTTTAAATATTTAGCGCAAATAACAATGCCATTACATGCGATACATTTATGTAACCACTATTTTAAAGTGTTATTCAATCGGTTCGACGTAATTATTTTACCGTTTGGGTTTATTTATTTCACTTTTATAATTAAGTGTACTTGCTCCTTGTAACTTTAACTACACAGTTAGGCAAAATTAGCTATTGGAGAAGCGATTAAATATTATATTTTACTGGTAGTGGATAGTGGCTTGTGACGAAGTCAAAATAATCAAAAACAACGAACACCACAGGTGCTCACGATCACCGACCTGAGTTGCTAGTTTTTGATTAACTGATTCATCGGTCGGTAACCAACCCGAAGAATCGACGGTATTTCACCGTGTTTTTAACTAATGTTAAAGTGACGTTTGATATTAAAAATAGGTAAGAAAATCAATATTAGCTAACTAATAACCCTCATAGTAGTATCAGCATCGCAGGGATTTATTGATTTATTTTTATTTTAATCATTATTTGGTGGCGAGCGGTCCTTCGGTGGCCGTCGACAGGCAAGTGTACCGTGCTCAATGCTAAATGCAAACTGGTGACCGCTTTACAGCTGAACGATATATTGGATGCTGTATACTATATTAGCTTTTACCCACTTTATAGAATTACTTGCTCATTTAGCTCAAATCAAGTTACTTTCAAGCAATCGGAAAAGCAATACTATGTATTGCATTATAAGACACTGAAATAAAGCCAAACTTCAAACTTCAAAAAACAGATCAGATCAGTAGAGCAAGTAATTTAGTTGATTACTTGACTTATGTTCCCTTCTTTCACAAAATTCACATAAAATTGTTTTAAAAGCAGCGAATGGGGTAGAAAGAGAAAATATTGTCATTAATACATAGGTGCCGTAACTCTCCAAATAGATCCCGGGTCTCCAATAGATCCCGGGTCTTCAATGTATTCCGGGCCTCTAATATGTCCCGGGGTTTCTAATACATCTCGGGGTGTCCCTAATAGATCCCTGGGGTATCGCTAAGAAATCTTATGAGGTGGTCTCCAATAGATCCCGGGGTCTCTAATAGATCCCGGGGTCTCTAATAGATCCCGGGGTCTCTAATAGATCCCGGGGTCTCTAATAGATCCCGGGGTCTCTAATAGATCCCGGGGTCTCTAATAGATCCCGGGGTCTCTAATAGATCCCGTGGTCTCTAATAGATCCCGGGGTCTCTAACAGATCCCGGGGTCTCTAATAGATCCCGGGGTCTCTAATAGATCCCGGGGTCTCTAATAGATCCCGGGGTCTATAATAGATCCCGGGGTCTATAATAGATCCCGGGGTCTCTAATAGATCCCGGGGTCTCTGATAGATCCCGGGGTCTATAATAGATCCCGGGGTCTCTAATAGATCCCGGGGTCTCTAATAGATCCCGGGGTCTCTAATAGATCCCGGGGTCTCTAATAGATCCCGGGGTCTCTAATAGATCCCGGGGTCTCTAATAGATCCCGGGGTCTCTAATAGATCCCGGGGTCTCCAATAGATCCCGGGGTCTCTAATAGATCCCGGGGTCTCTAATAGATCCCGGGGTCTCTAATAGATCCCGGGGTCTCTAATAGATCCCGGGGTCTCTAATAGATCCCGGGCCTCTAATAGATCCGGGTCCAGGGCAAAGTTTCACGTATATCCCCCCGGGATCTATTTGGAGCTTTACGGTAGGTACATTCATGCATAAGCTTAATGTATTTAATAGCATATGCTCCCGTTTTGAATAACGTTGTATTGATTTTATGTTAATGGGGTGCCAAACACGTAGTTTTCAAGGAGCGATTTTGGGAATTTAAAAAACTAAAATCGTGTATAATGCAAGATCTATGCCAATCTTTAATGACAGCCTTATTTGTTTTTGCAGTGGTGTATATATTTGCATTTAGTGATAAAATCAATCATTTACATATTTTTTCATGCAGTCACATATTTAGAGCCACTTTTTGGCGTACGGTAAACTTCGTATATAAGCAACTCCGTGGGACCGGCCAAATCTGTGCCTTTTAGCGGTTATTCCTTTTAACCGTTTAAGGAATTTTCCTTGTACGCGGAACGTTATAAATATTTACAGACATACAGTTGAAGTTTTAATTCTTAGTTGTAAGTTAAAACAAAGTCAAGATATTTTTTGCAGTTATGTGAATTAAAAGGTAAATATTGTAGTTGCTTATGTTAAATTTTTAATTCTTATGTTCGTTGGATACGTCTGTTTGCTTATGCGAGCTTAGTTTTTGCAAAAGCTCATACTTTAAAATAAAATTCCATAATATGGTACAAAATCAATTCCTTACAACGATTTATTCCTTATATCGAATACCTTATAACCGGAAAATGATAACATTGCTAGCATAGCCGACCAACCAAATGGCCTATTTTTCTTCCTTAAAGCGGTTATTCTCTTTAACCGGGTTGCTTATATACGAAGTTTACTGTACATACTTTTGAAAAGTAAAGTAAATATTTTGATTGCTATTAAAATTACTGCTGCAAAACACTTTATTACTGAAGGCTTACCGTAACATCACTCACAAATAGAGTACCCACACTAAGCGAAAAAGGTGTTACCCTAATTTTATGAAATATATATATTACGCAATATAAACATACCAAAATTTTTTCACAGTGCTCTCCATAAAAGCCGGATGGACAGTTGCATCTTGCATCAACATCATGGCTAGTACAAAATCCACCATTTTCGCATGGACACGTCACAGGCAATACGGGCATGTCAGATGGGGCTTGTACTGGCAACATAAGCGGAGTAGTTGTCGAAGCCGGTGTAGTGAGTACTGAAGTGTCATGCAAACTATTTTCGGGAAGTAAACTAGAATTTTTACTGGAAGTAGCAGGATCTGTGTACCAGGATATTACTTCATGCACTGGTTCAGCCGATTCTTTTACGGAGATCTCACAATGAGTCCCTTCCGAATTGGTGTTAGTGCAATTACACTCGTTTTGCTTATTTTGATCAGTGCCCTTTTCAACGCACTTCCCCTTGCACTTTTCACAGTAAACAAAGCTGTCCGGGTTGTGACAGTGATGACTATCTTTGAGATCATGATTTAGATCCGTGCACCCCGAGAATATGGTAAAGAGCTGAAAAATGCTGGAAACATTAACTTCACTTTCGTTCGAATGATCATCGACAGCATGGCCGAATTCATCATCACCAATGTGTCCATCTGTATTTGTATCGATTTCTGAGCTTGGATGATACAGTACGTTTGCCACTGTAGAGTTTTCAGTATTTATTCTCACACAACCAACAAAGCCATCGAAGAAATACAATAAATCGTGAACTGACTCTTCTGAATGTTCGTTTTCGTTTAGTTTAGTTAAGTACAAAATTGGTATTTCTGAGTAGGTTGTTTCCGAAAGAGATTGGTCGTAGCTCCCTAGGAATGTAATTGCGGATCCATTAAAATTTAAAGCGTGCCACTGCCCATTTGCCACACGCGAGTAAACTTTAGTTTCATTATTTTCTTTGTTTAAGTAAGCTAAATTTCCATCACGGTTTATGCGAATTACAAATTTTTCCTGCAAAACAAAATTAATTCAAACACTTTAAGCTCAATCGATCATACTAATATTGTTGCAAACTGCATGTGTGTAGTCTAGCAGACAACATTGCGGAGTAAACAAATATGGTGTCGTGCTGCTTAGCCATGTAAAATTGTATTTGTGTGGCTCCTCGATTGGTGCGCGCTAATCCGGAAAAGCGTATGACACGACACCGTGACTTGCCATTAAAATACCTTCCCAATGGTGAGTTAAGCTTGGAAAGGAAAAAAAGAATCGGAAAAATCTGTAAATTCCGGGAATTTGATAAGAATCTTAAAAATCCGGAAAAGATCCGGAATTTGGGAAATTTTTTCCATTCTACATTTGTTAATACTTCAAATATTTTAGGACCTAAAACGTGCCCTAAAACGTGACCTAAAACGAACCTAAAACCTTCTATAAGATTAAACCCAACATTTACCTTAGGTGCACACCACACATGGTATGTCCACTTTATTTGTGAAGCAATAATCACCAAAATTCTCATTTCCTTGTTTGAGTAACGTTTTTGTTTTTAAACCTAATAAATATATGATTTATACAATGTAAGTACAACAGGGGGTTATTATGTTAAAATAAATTTTTAATTTCAATATTATATTGGGTTATTGATTAATCTAAGTCCGAAAAAAATCCGGATTTTTGAAGTCAAAATCAGGAAATACCTGAAAATTGTAAAAGTAGAAATCCGGAAAAGGTAAAACATCCGGAATTGTGGCGCGGCCTTACCATTACGAACGTGGGAAAGAAAGGGCAATAGAACGAATGGGTGTGGGGACTAACGGAAAAGCTCTAAATTAAAAGTACGATGTAATGCGTTTCAAGTTTATGAGTGTTGTTGATACTGTTTTTATGCTCCAAACATTTCTAAAGTTAACACTATATGAGTGAAAAATTATGGCAAATATGGGCGAGCGATACTGTAGTGAGGTTTCTTTGATAAGTGATGTCTAGGCCGGGAAGTGATGTCTGACTTTAGCAAGTGATGTCTAATATCAAATTCGGCAAAGCGACTAGAAATATGACTAGGACGTTGCAAAACAGTATTTTATCAAGATTTATCCCAATTAGCACTAAACCAGGCTCCTAAAGTTGCCTGGAAACGGATACGTTATTCCCTCCCGCCTTCGGCGCCCGAGGGAAAAATATAACCTAACCGTTTCCAGTCAGTTTTTCCTAATCCAATCCCCTCATCCCCACAAACCTAAACTAACCTTAAATATAACCAATCTAAATGACCTACCTAATGGCTACCTAGTGGTAGCCAAAAGTGAATAAGTAGCAGCAACAGTCAAGTTTAAATAACCAAAAGATATCAGCTTCGAAATCAAAATAAGCCAAATAGTTAATAGTTATAAAATTATCGTCTAAAAAATCTTAAGCAACTCAGCTCAGCTACATTAATCTGCATTGCTACTACATATTATATTTTGGTAGATCATGGAGTGCAGCCTGCAGCCATGTGTATGAGTGAAGGAATTTTATCATATCACTTATTTCTAAGAATTTGAAAACTCTCGTCCGGCTCAAGTTCTCTGTTAAACTCTATCATCTATATTAGAAGATTTATTAATTTTTCGTCGATTCATATACATTAAACTTCAACTTGAAAATTGAATATTGTTTTCTTTGGCATCACTTACTAAAGTTGGACATCACTTCCCGGTCTAGACATATCAAAGAACAGCCAATGTAGTTAACGTTGTACAACGGTAGAAGACAAATTTAGTTCTATTTCAGGTTTATATGCGCGTTTTTATATGAATTATTCATACATAAGTAAATAAAATAAAACATTAAATTGGACATTGACCCGGTTTGACTGTCGTCCTTATAGCGTGCCCGACAAGTCCGACCTCTTTACTTTTTGTTCCGTGTATGTACCGTAATGATCCAAATAGATCTCGGGTCTCCAATAGATCCCGGGTCTCTAATAGATCCCGGGTCTCGGGCAAAGTTTGAAATAGATCCCGGGGGGTCACTTATGGATTTCAGGGGGTCTCCAATAGATCCCGGGTCTCTATTAGATCCCGGGTCAAGGACAAAGTTTCACGTATATCCCCCCGGGATCTATTTGGATCATTTACATGTTTTACAAGTTTTACTCACAACATAACTGTCGGGCCTATGTATACTAGTATGGCGAACTTTATTTAACAGTGATGTAATAGCTTCCGAGCCCTTTTCTGCCTGTAGTTGTAGCCCCCCCCCCCCTCCCGCCTAGGCTTGTTGCTCAACATTTGGTCAATATTTCGTTAAACACCCTCCCCTCCCCTCTATTTTGAATCAACTTAATGACGTCGCTTCATCTATGCATATTAAAAAAAAATACATCGTAGTACAAATTTTATGGTGAGTTTTTTGATCTATTCTGTTCTACACAGAATGAAAACTAAAATTCCAAAATCAACCAAACCATAAAGTTTCTGACTGCAGCTGTATTCGATTATTGAAAAATTCGGGAATTCTAAAGCCATGTGGCAAAATTGCCTACTCATTAATGCTGACCTTAAACTAGCTACGAGCCCCCATTCCCCCTAGGCTCGTTGGTAAGCATTTGGTCAACATTTTTCCAATAAAGCGGCTGAAAACCTTCCCCTTCATAAGTGTGGACGGCAAATGTACATGGAGTACTGAGGTACACGGGCTCGCTACGCATACATGTAATTATACTTATGTAAGTAGGTACGAAACACAGATACAGCAAATAACCGAACAATCGAATCAATAAAACTATAGCAGACAGTAGAACTATAACAAAATTAAGGGAGGAATTATTCATACAGATACATACGATACTAAAATACATAATAGCATAAAAACATAATATAGGTACACTTACATTAAATATGAGGTTACTAGAAGGACATTCTGTCCTAAACTCTAATTGAAAAGGCGAATTCTTGCTAATAGTTGCTAGTTTGGAGGAATGTATTCGTCGCATAGATTTAGCAAGTCCATTAATAAACTCAGCTCCTGGCAGCGACCGTTCCCTTTTAGATATTGCATCAGAAGACACGTGGGCGGTAGCCAATACAAGTAAAATAATTGTTGAAATCACGTTTCGTTGAAGCCATTCATTTCCTGACTTTGCTAAGGCACAAGATGGGTACTGATTTACTTTCCGTCCTAGAATTTAACATTAAATCATTGTTAATGAGCTGAAATGTGACAAAGTTGACATAACTGGGAGCACGTCAGATATCGTCGGTGAAGGATCGAATCCGTTTATTTCTACTCTTTGCTACAAGCAAACCCGTTTCCTTCCAATATTCCAATCATCCTTGAAATCAAATACATATTTATGTGTCCTTCCATAGATATTGCTAAGGAAGAAAATAGTTTTTAGAGAGAATTGGTGGGATAATTATGTATTTGCTTCTAGGGAAGAATGGAAGGATACGGATTTGATCATTCACCGACGATATTTTGTTTTAAATTGCTGAAAACGGTAGAATCGCTGAAGTGCACAACACAAATTGTAGAAAAATTAATGAATCTTCTAAACAGTATTTAAGATGAGGATTTTTGATTTTAGGGGGTCAGAATTAAAGTTTCCATGTAACCGCAACAAGTCTAGTGATATTCAGTTGAGACTAATACTTTACAAAAGGGGGCGATCGAGATGCATCAAAATAATAATGATGCATCTCTGTCGAACTTTAAGTGTGTGAACGGCGCTTCAAAATTGAGATGCATTACAGAATTAGCATTTAGTTGCTCATAAAAAGTCAGATGGAGTATAAAATGTATCCTCTGCATTCTGTAGTCCGATTATTGTTTACACTGCACTGGCACGGAGTTGTACAAGCCTACAAAAGTACAGTCTAGTTTAGGTTTTGATTGCATTGGCGATATATTTGTTCCTTGTGCTAAAAACATCTTCTTTACTTCAGGTATCATACTTCTAGAAAAGTACGGTGCAGAAAATCATGGGCGACACTTGTGAGGAATCTGTGTGGGAAGTAGGAAGTACCAAAAGTAAATTGATTTAATAACGGTGAAATGTTATGCTTGTCGTAATAATTTGCTAGTAAGTAATTCCGATTTGTATGCCAGTTTGTCATCTCTCCATCAACAGCAATTTCTCTGGGTACTGTGTCGCGGTCAGTGTCAGTCTGTGAGAAGACACAAGTTTATGGACCTCATTCATCTTCTGTTCCCAGTACCAGCTGAGAAAGCGATACACAATAATATATAAAGACCTTTTGAATAATATAATTTCGCAAGTCGGGATCAGATTCAAGTTTCATTGAGTGACAGTTGCAGGTTACACATTTTCTCATGCTGGCGGTAAAAAATCTTCTTGTGCAATTACGCATATTTCTCTGAGCATATCACTGTTATGGATGAATATTTATAATCCTAAATGCCCACTAGCATTGAAATACAATGAAGTCAGCTTTTATTAATATTTTAACTCATCTTCGATCTGTTGATAATATTTTAAATGAATCCAAATTTTCTATATGTTGGATAGATCTGACCGATATGTTCAAATGGTATATTGATATTTTCCTCCTAGTATCAAATTTGTATCCCTAAAATTAAAGATTGTACCTTTTCAAAAAAAATCTGATTCTTAGACATTCTCGAAAACATGCAAAATTCATAGGATATAAACCCAAAAGTCGTATGTAAAATTACAAATGCGGCCTAAATATATTTTTGTTTAGATTCTATTTTTCGCAGTGTATATAGGTCACACCATAGGATTTAAAATTTAGCTTTACTCCTTTATTTCACATGGCATATTTATTATTACCTAGCTTTTAGTTCAGGATTCTAACATAACTTTGAGAATGTATAGGAATACAAAAATTTCTGTAAAGTAGCACCCATTCATTTTATTGATGTGATTTTGGCACACTGACAAGGGAATGGTTTTACATGGTACGCCCCAATTTCAAAAAGTCATGTCTACAAAAATCAGGCTACTTTTAAATAGTTGGGATCCAAAGTAACTCGATTGCATTTTGCTTTGTTTGGTCACAATAGCCCGCCAAAGTTTAAAAAAATTCAAATTGTAATATTTTGCTGCCCTGTAACTTCTACAGTTCTCATCCGATTTTGACGAAATTTGATTTTTTCTAACGTTTAGACAAAGAGTCTAAAAAGTAGTTTCAGGATTTTTTAAAATTTGAAAATGTTTACGCCAAATTTTTGAAAAAACATTATTTTTAAGGCCTAATTTTATGGGCCAATTTTTTCAAAAAAATTAAAACTTTCGAATTTTGAAAAATCCTGAAACTACTTTTTAGACTCTTTGTCTAAACGTTAGAAAAAATCAAATTTCGCCAAAATCGGATGAGAACTGTAGAAGTTACAGGGCGGCAAAATATTAAAATTTGAATTTTTTAAAACTTTGGCGGGCTATTGTGACCAAACAAAGCAAAATGCAATCGAGTTACTTTGGATCCCAACTATTTAAAAGTAGCCTGATTTTTGTAGACATGACTTTTTGAAATTGGCGCGTACCATGTAAAACCATTCCCTTGTGAGAGGAAAATGTTCTTGGTACGATTTGGGAGGAAAACATCGATTCAATTAAATATAATTAATAATCAAGATTTGATTATTAATTCCTTGTTGAAGATATTTTTACGACAGTGCTGAAGAAATCAGTTCTTTGCCAGCATCATTTGTTTTCCACTGTGCCAAATACTTAACAATAGTGTGACTGTAAAATTATTTAAAAATTATGGTTATATAATAAAAACCATAATTTTAATAATAACGAAGGTTTGTAACGTATACTGACAATGAGTCTGACAGGCTACTCTCAATTGAGGACAGCATTAAGTTTATTTTGTTGAATAAAGCTATCTTTCTCTTCTGTACATAAGAAGATTAAATAGATTAAATAGATTATATCGCTTCGGCTTGAACAACAACTGTTTGCAAATTTCAATATTTAAGACAAAACGTTCAGGTAGCAAGCAATTATAACAACTTATAGAGCTGAGCACAAGGATTTTCTTAGCATTTTCATCAACTGTCCAACCAATTAGCTTCTAGTAATTACTTTCAAGTACTGCATAAAATGGTGCTACAAGATGAAGAAAAAGCAGCTGTTCAGATGGCTTATTTTGTGATGTGCTCTATAATCTAAAATCCTTGAAAAAATTCGTTCTCGTACGTAGCCTTGAATTCTCTTCCTAAATATATAAAATGTGTATGTTTTCGTTTTTATTATTGTTTGTGATTCCGTTTCGAAATTTTAATATTATTATTATTAGCCTTATGTATTAATATTCTTGATTTGTATCCTCTGCGCAAGACCAACGTGGCATTTGCTAAAGAGAATGACAATAAAGCCCAACAATATATCATCAAATTCTAACAAAACAAATTAATCCGTTTAGTTATTATTATTGTAGTTAGTTAATTTAACTAGTGACTATAATTATTGTTTTAATAAATTATTACCTCGAACCCAATTCATGAAGAGAAGAATTATTTTCAACACTTGCACTTATAATTACTGCTCACCTATGCACTAACTTTAAAAAATAATATGATGATAATTTTGTAAGAAGATCAGAATATTTGCAGGTATAAAGTTTTGAACTATTCAAAATCCAAGGGAGTAGTGTAACAATAAAATTATTTTTCATTATCTGTACTTACTTTGTAACAAAATGAAAATAAACTACACTTTCAGTTTTACATAGGTGAGTTACTAACTCACCTTAGTGCGGACTAAGTATACACAATACAATAGAAAATATTTTTTATTTTAAGGTTCTCAGTGTGGCTGAACAATCTACAATCTACATAAAACCATTGAGTGGAAGTATGCAGACCTTCTATTATTGCAATAAATATTATTTAATGACGAATCAAAACACCGAGCAACGAAGTTCAGTATATCGTCGGTGAAGAGTCATTCTGTCTTAAGTCCAGTGCACGGCTAAAATCATTCTGTCTCAAGTCCATCCAATTCTTAAAGTCATTCTGTCCCAAGTCCATCCAATTGGTAGCTCCTGTCGAGGTCGCACTCGCGTTGTCCTATGCATTGGGGGGGGGAGGGGTATGTTACTGAATGCATTGTACTCATGACGTAAACTTAGGGGTCGTCCACAAAAGACGTAATGGTACTATGTTGTACTCGGGACGTAAACTTTGGGGTCGTCCACAAAAGACGTAATGTTACTATGCTGTTCTAACGATGTACACTTAGGGGTTGTCCACAAAAGACTTCACGTAAACTTAGGGGTCGTCCACAAAAGACTTCACGTAAACTTAGGGGTCGTCCACAAAAGACTTCGCGTAAACTTAGGGGTCGTCCACAAAAGACTTCACGTAAACTTAGGGGTCGTCCACAAAAGACGTTATAAAAATTTTATTTCCCGAACATTTTGCAATGTCGAAAAACATGCAAATAGAACATTTTACAGGTTAGAAAAACATGCAAATAGAACATTTTGCAGGTTAGAAAAACATGCAAATAGAACATTTTGAAGGTTAGAAAAACATTCAAATAGAACATTTTGCACGTTAGAAAAAAATGCAAATAGAACATTTTGAGCTTTTGGAAAACATGTAAATAGAACATTTTGCATTCTTCAAACTTTTTGAAAAGTGCAAAATGTTCGATTTGCATGTTTTTCGTAAGTGAAAAATGTTCTGGAAATATTATTTGTATTACGTCTTTTGTAGACGACCCCTAAGTGTACATCATGAGTACAACATAGTAACATTACGTCTTTTGTGGAAGACCCCTAAGTTTTTGTCATGAGTACAATGCAGTCAGTAACATACCACCCCCCCCCCCCAATGCATAGGGCAACGCGACCTCGACAGGAGCTACCAATTGGATGGACTTGGGACAGAATGACTTTAAGAATTGGATGGACTTGAGACAGAATGATTTTAGCCGTGCACTGGACTTAAGACAGAATGACTCTTCACCGACGATATGTATATCCTCGAACTCCACTCTTTTCTCGTCTCAATTTTCTGCATTGCGTATTTCATTACATGCCACCACTTCTATTTTAATTACCAAGTCACTTCATGATAAACAAATAATAAAAACTGACGTCATGAAAGAGTTTATTACATATAGAAAAATTACATATACACTTTAGCGCATAGTGGTATGACTTTTAGTTCCTAAATAGAAGTTTTTGATATTTGGCCGGATACAAATGCATCTCATACCATGGGTGATGATATAAAGTGTCTGTAAAATAATAATAATTTTTACAATATTGTGCCTGCACATTCCTACCGTATTTTCTGTTTTAGTGCGCCAGTGTGCTACAAACATTTTTCACTTTCAGGCCCGTGTGTAGTATAATAGAATCGTGCACTCTCAACAAATAGGCCTGTAGTGGACCCGTACACTATTGTGTATTGTTGTACGTGCAATATGTTATTGAAAATACGGTACATTCTTTTGCATAACAAGTTTTGTGGGGCGCATACTTCAGAACGGTTCTGTGAGTTTTATTACAGCTGCTTATACCCAATATCGTTAATCTGAAAATGTAACTACATAATACTGTTACTCTTGACTGCATCATAAGTCAACAGTATTACCATTACATATACATTACCTTTAATTATAAAATGGACAAATAATATTGTTTTCTATGGTTCCACTAATAGACTTCTAGAGGATTAGAGGATTGAGGATGAGAATTTTAGCCATTTGGAGTTTTGTGTTGTTTGTTAGGGGTAACATTACACTTGCACTCACAAGCGTCGTTGTAATTATTAATTCCTTCCAGTCACTATAATTATTGGTTTAATTGTACACTATAGTTTGTCACTCATTTAGTACAACCTTTGCAATCCAAAATTAATTCCTACCTATCTACATTCAATTTATATTTAAAAAACAAGGGGCTGCAGCCCCTTGTTTAATGGTAGCCTTAACAGTAATATGGGGCAGTAATATATAGTATATACATATATGCTTTTGTATTTGCTTTTCTTCTACGATTAATTTATAGTTAGTATTCTTCATTCGTGCATATTTACATAATTTAGTACGCTTTTAAAATAATAGACCGATTGTATTTGTAATTATTTACATAATCTGAAAACCTTTAGAAATAATTACTCGACCGATTTTCACGAAAACATAAAATTTTGAAGTCATTCGGCCAACTTTATCATATTTTAACCCCCCCCCCCCCAACCCACCTACTGCGCACCTCCTTAAACATAACATCAACAAAAACGGCGATGTGTATGATAGGGTGTTATTTATTTCCAGCTGACCCACCCTCAATGTGATTGGCACTAATTGTGTTCAATCCCTTAAAATCAGCCGTATGAAATGAAGCAGTTTGAATTTCCCGCTAAAGTGTTGTCGAAATGTAAAATTTGATTTTTGGACCGTTTACTCACAGAATTTGCATACAAATGATACATTACTAAAGCCGTAATGATTAGCAGAATCTAATTATGTTGAGCTATGACTCGACCAATTCGGTCAAGTATTTCAAAAGTGTTCTAAATTATGTAAATAGGTAGAAACCATAGAGCAGACTGAAGGTTTAACTGTACTTACCTCCATGAAAAGAACTAAAGGAAGCTGGTTGTGGAAAATGAGGGGCCGGTCAAAAATGGCGTCAGCCAGCTTTAGCTTATTTTAGGACCCACCTTCCTAATGCGTCATCCTCTTAAGCATAATTATTATTATAACATAAAGATAGAAATAAATAATAATAATGCTTATAAAAGGGTGTATGTATTTGTAGCTGCCTCACCATCATAGTGGGTGGCACTATTTATGTGCGGCCCTTTGGCCTTTATCTACCGTATAAAATGAAACAGTTTGAATTTCCCGCTAGCGTGTTGTCGAAATGTAAAATTTGATTTTTAGACCGGTTACTCACAGAATTTGCATACAAATGATACATCCCTAAAACCGTAATGATTAGCAGAATCTAATTATGTTGGTGTTCATAGGTGATAATTTAACAGTTTTGAAATTATTTTGAAAAAACCGGTTTTTTTTCGAAAAATCGCTATAAAAAGTGTTGTATGGGCTAGAAGGGCAAATAAAAAAAGTCATTTTTTTCATTTTTCAAGGGCTTTAAAATGAGCTATCACTCGACCAATTCGGTCAAGTATTTCAAAAGTGTTATAAATTATGTAAATAGGTAGAAATAAAGGAGACGCTGCTCAAATATGATTTAACACTACCACTATATCTTCGGTGAAGGATCATATCCGTATACTCCGTTCTTCGCTGGAAGCAAATCCGTTCCCTTCCAATTTTGTTTAAAATCAAAACTGTGTCCTTCCATTGATATTGCTAAGTAAGGATACGGTTTTGCTTTTAGAGATAAAATTGGAAGCAAACGCGGATTTGCTTCTAGTGAGGAATATAAAATCGTCGGTGAAGGATCAAATCCATTTACTTTAACTCTTCGCTAGAAGTGAATCCCCTTCCTTCCAATTTTCGTTAAAAGCAAAACCGTTTCCTTCTTAAACAATATCGATAGAAGTACACGGATTTGATTTTACGGAGAATTTGAAGAAAACGGATTTGATCCTTTACCGACGATATGGTATATCCACGTAACTCCATTTAATGAAGCGGAAGCGTCAGTCCGTTTATAAATTCTCATCGATTTATACTATAAAGAGGGTGGCAGTTGACACTGTTGACATTTCACAAACTATGTCACAAGGACAGCTATTAAGCCATACAATACTGACCCTCACCAACTGCAGATTAAAGATGTCAATTAAAACAATAATAATTTTTTAAAATGATATTTGATATTCAACAACAGTAGCACATTATTGAAACCACTTTTTCCGGTCTACGAAAAACAAATCAACTAAATCCTGATTACTAATTTTTGCTGTAAACTAAAACAATTGTTGTGAATATAATAATTAATATTCTGAATTAATGCTCTATATAATAATATAATTATTATTATTCAGAGAGCGAAAAGAATTAAATTAACTCCCACACATGACTCACGCTTACACTGCATCCGTTACTATTAATTACCACTACCGCTAACCTAGCTAGTTGCGTTCTGAATTCCGTTTCTAGTGCATAATAATTATGTATAGTACGAACTAAATAATTTAGATTTTCAATTTTAATTTTGAAGGCGAAACACAAATATATATATACCATTTTATCTTCAAATTTTTGTTTTAAATGACATTTTTTAGTTACATCGCTGAAATCCATTAAAAATAAAGTTGTTGAAAAGTTTAATGTAATTTTAAGGTATAAGCTTAAAATTACAAAAAAACTTACACTATACCTTCGACAATATTCAAAACAATTGTGTACATACATAGTTACACAATTCTGGCCAGAGAAATAAATGATACTGGTAGGAGCTTGTAGTTATTCATTTAGTAGAAATGACGCAGAATATAATAATTATTCACGCGATATTGTAAATGACATCTAACATCCATGTCTACTGCTCTACAAAATATAAATACGAGAAAACAGATTTCAGGAAGCCATAAAGCTAAACATTTGCTTTGATAGCAACTTTAACCATGCAAAAGATGTACATATAATAGTCTGCATCGTTGCTCGACAGCTCCTTAATTAAATCCCACTAACTTAAGTTATTGTGGTCCTAGAGCCTTTCCCTACATTCACATTTTTGCAGTATTATTATTATTTGATTTGATACTGCAAACACTGTGATGGGAACTTATGTTGTGATTTCTAGTACATGCACTCGATTCTCAGGATGTGAATCGAGTACATGCAGTATGCGTATGCAGGAGAAGCAGTTGCAGCAGTTAACTTTAGCTATATATGTATATAATTACATATACCGGATAAAAGGGATATCCTTGAAGTTATAACATAACTTTGCGACAAACAGGCTTGAGGAGAAAGTTAAGAAAATAGATTTCTTGGGAATTCAATTGGTCATGTTGAAAACATAAATAAACGCTAGATCTCGCAAAAATGAAGACTGGAAAGGAATCAATAGTCAAACCTCAAGTTAAGTGAATCTAAATGGTCACACTAAACGTAGCTTATTCATATAATTATGTATATGCATGTCATTATTTAAATGCATAATTGCATACACAGATTATAGAGAGAAACTCTAAAATCTGTAAACCTCACATTCTAAAAGAAACTCAACAACAAAAGAAATGAAAAGAAGAAAAGAAATATTCTTATAGGTAGTTTGGGGCTTTAGTGCTTACAATTATTGCTACTATGTCCCTAAATGCATACAATGATAATTATATGTGTTTATATGTAACCTCTGTTTATATATAATTATAGTATACACCAAAGATATCAAGTAGGTAGTCTATAAATAAAAAATCGATCATTTTGCTTTTTTCAAAAACTGTTTCATCGCGAGCTACCAAAATAATTATTTTTGGATTCTTTTACCTATCAATACTTTTGGATTAATGTTACAAGGCAAAACACTGTTAAAATTAATCCGTCGTAGTTTTGAATTTAAAATGCTTTACCTTTCGGCAGGGAACTACAAATACTTACAAATAATCTGATCCGTTATTTGTCAAAATTGCAGCAAATTAAGGCAGAAAATTACATGAGATTTGTTATGTCATATTTTTCAGGCCTAAGTTCTGGTGACTAAATTGAGATTATTGTGCATGGTTCCAAAGGCAGTACAAGTGTATACAAAAGTCATATTCTAATTGTCAGCTTTCGTTCAAGTAGAAAATTTTTGGTAGTTGCCATTTCGTATTCGTGCACTACACCATTTTTTGAAGTCGTGTTTATTTTGAGCTTGAAAATACAAATTTAATATATATTTTAAAGCGTTATTGATGCTTTAGCTCAGGTGCAATTGATATTGTAAATTAATGACCCAGAACTGCTTAAATCAAAAATTGAAAATCAAAATTTCTAGTAACTTTGAAAAGAAATATGTACGCTACGTTTAGGTAGTGAATTAAACATTGGGGTTCGCATATTTTTGTCAAATCTTTCGGTTTGCAGCCCTACAGCTTTTTCAAAACTAGCACACATAGTAGAGAGATAACGAGCACTCATATTGTGTACATAATCCAAAACAAACCTCCTACTGTCCATCGGCGATCGAAGAAAGCCATGGGCGCTGGTCATATTATAATGCGTATTATTATAAGCTAGTATACTTACTAAAACGTACAAACTCCATATTATTATTAGTACCGACGTTTTGCAATTATGTGATGTTGATGTCATGCTGTTATCATTTTACTAGTTTAGTAGTTTATTTGTTTGCATTAACAGAATTCGAAGATTAAAAGACCTGGGCATCAAATATTATATGGTACACTGACAGGAATAATTTTATCAGTCAAGTTTTTAAATTGAATGACTTGAATTGAATTGAAATTGAATGTGTCATTCATTTTTCCTTACAAATCGCGCAAACTTTCAGACTTGCTTGATTAAATATCTAAGAATCAGAACCGCGCACCGAAATCAATTCTGACTTTTTGTGGTATACATAGATTATAGATATGCCTATTAAATACGTGCATATGAAGCTGCAAAAAGCATGATGAATCATTGACAATAGAGTAGAATTATACCAATATCAAGTATGATCAGCTCATAATAATAATCATTCACTTTAATAATTAAACTATATGGATAATTCAAATTAACAATTAAGTGTCAAGTCAGATTTTTGAAATTTTCATTTGTAAAAACATAATTCAAACCACATTTTTCTCGTTTCAAAATCTTTTCAGGCCCATATTATCATTTATCTAGCAAACCCGTGTCAACTAATACCTTAATTCTATACTACTAACTATGGCTTGGCTGCAACTACCCTCAGCGGAGTTCCCTCAAGGGATGGAAACCTGCTATTATGACCTGTGTGTGTGCACACTATGCGCGTATACTGTAGCTCATTGCTCAGCAAATAGGAATACACACGTAAAAGGGACTTAAGAAGTATTAATAATAATAATTAAACAAAAAACCAAATTAGTATAAGCGCAATTATTACAATGCAAGCATCTTACCTTTTGAAATGTTTTCCATAATTAGAATATAATTGTATATAAAGATGATTTTTAAAGCTTTGATAAAATGGTCTTTCAAAGGCAGTTTCACAGTGGCACAGAAAATGGACGTAGTAGTTATACAAGCCCAATAAGAAAACTGTTATTCTGTTTGATAGTATAACTCAAGGCACCTTACATGTGGCATCACGAAAAATCACATTTTGCATTAAAGCATTTAATTCTTCTTAAAAGTTCTGACGAAATTATTTTTATTGTTGTAGTCTAAATTGGACGGATTCTGTTTTTGAGAAGTACACTTTTTACCGGTTTTACAAATGAGTTCGTATTTTGGAAATTCCATATTAATTGAGTCGTTACATTTTCCTGTAATTCGCAGTCAGCGATGATGCACAGTACAATGCATTGTTTCAAAAAGTGTAAATATATATAATTATCAATCACAGTAACAACAAAAATATTTAAGTATAAAGAACAACAGCATTGTCAAATTGAATCTTCATAACAAATACTTATTAGGGTACAGCAAAAGAATGTGGTGGTAATAGTACTGCACTTTTCGTTCAGGGTATTTTATATTGGATTATAAAAATGTATAAATATTTTAGTGACTACAACTTTTCTGGATAGACTTGTCTTGGTGTGTGTGTAGCCGCTGATTTTGACCAGGCCACTAAGTTATTTGTCAGTTTAGTCAAATGCTAAAACTATTCAAGGCCTATCTTGTACGAACTTACTAATTCCTACGGTTTACACCCCCTCGCCATCCTATTGTACACTCCACATATCGGACAATATTTCCTTTTCCATGTTGTACTGTAAAGTAAAGGCTCAGAGCGAAATATAATACGACATTATAGGCAGGGCTGTAAACTTTTATGCTGTTAGGACTAACGGCTACCACTAATATCTGTAATATAGGTTAGGTACCTTTAGTTGGTTGTACAAGCTGTATACCCGTGTTGTCAGTGTGTATACTCTATCTCTACGGTCACCATATTATACCTGTGTACCTGTGTGTGAGTGTGCACCACACTACACAAAAACTTCACATAATTAGACACCTTCGTGGGTATATTTGAATGTACATACGTGCTTACATTATTATCTATGAGCAGCAATCTCAAAAGTCATATCAGATCATGTATGTACTAAATAAACTATATTTGTGAAACCTCAAACCAACTTTTAATATACATCGGTGTAAATATGTAAATTTCATTGAAATTTACGAAAAGACGTAGTACTAATTCCAAAGAATTAAATATTAAAGTCTGCCTCCTGCAACATAGATTCGTATACGCCGTGCTTGGACCGCATTTACAAATATCCGCTCAAATACGCTGCTTTCATTTTATGTAATTATATATAGCTATGTTTTTGTATTTTACAAAGCTTACAAGGTAGTAAAGTAGAAACCTTCTGTCAAAGTTGTAGAAGAGTATAGGAGCAAATCATATTGTGGAGCTACAAAGTGGGGTTCATTCAATTCCAGGGAATTTAGCTGGCGTAAGTACGCATAGTGTGAGCATTAGTCAGCATTGTCAGGAAAGAATTTTCCCAAAGCCTTGCACCCCCTCGCGTAAGACAGAGCGTGTGAGAGTTGAAGATTTCCGTAATAGTTCAGTCTACTTCCCTACAGGTATGTGAAGCACAACAAATAATACAAAATGCAGGTGAGTTAGCAATCAAGCACTCCGTACCTGGTGCTCCACCTGTTTCCACTTGCACAGGTGAGGTGAGATACAAAGTACATTTTCATCGTCACTCTATGCTTAAGAGTTACTCATAGGTGTAGACACCTTTCCAAAAGGCAACCTTATCCTCAGTTGAGGAGAAATGTCGACATATGCTGCTACAACATAATGTTATAAGTAAGTACACTATTTAAAATAAATGACCATAATATATGCTTTCCCCTAGAATGCATTAATTAATGGAGCCAATTCGCTTACACTTTTATAATATTCTTGGCTAGAGGCATAGTGCGTAGCATGCGTACATCAACTTTTTTCCCCGTTTGATAACATGGGAAAATCACGTCTTGCACCACTAAATTCTTATGTACCTACATGCGCAAATGTCAACCGATTAAAACATAAAGAAATCGGGCATGAGCACCATTAAATTGTCTACAAAACAGTGTATAAGTCAATACTCAGGTCAGTCGGGTTCACGAGACGTCCGGGATTGAACATTACGGAGAATTGATGGAATGGACTCTGGCGGAATGCAACTCTCCGTAATGTCCAATCCCGGACGTCTAGTGACCCCTTTATAGTCATATACCCCTTTATTATACCCCTTTATAGAGCTTTATAGGAGTCATTTAAAAAAATAGAATTAAAAAAAAGTTGAGGCAATAATAGCGGAACACTTCTGAGCCGTTTAAGAGCAGTGCATATTTTGGGAAACATTTAGCATTTTAAACATTTATATAGCTAAAATGTTATTTTGCAGATAATGCGAGTGTATAAGTACATGTCAGGTTGAGCAACATTAAACTGGTTATAATCAAATGTTAACTGCTAAATTGCTAACCTGCTTATGGTATGGTGCAAATTGTCTGTCATCAGCAATATTGGAAAACAATATCCGACGCCAGTCTTCAATATATATTGGAGACTTGGAGAAGCGGAAATACTAACTTATAATTAGTCAAAAATCAAAATCATTTTTGGGTTCTGATTTTGAATTTTGGCGTGTTTTTGACTCAGAGCATTTGTAGCTTCAGCTATTTACCGTAAAGCTTCTAAATAATTTAACTCCCTGGGTGCGTTACTTCAAACTTAGCCACAGTCCCGCGAGCTATAAGATACCCGGGAGTTAAAAGGTTAGGACAGACTTGGCAACAGGGGAGTAATTTAATAATTCGTTTACCTGAACCTGCATAACACAGGTATACGGACATTTGCTACGCAGGCCCAATGTCCTAGGTTAGGTTGTGAGTAGCAAATCTCCGGGTACCGAAATTCCGGGTAGCAAATGCAACAACCATAACACACCCTAGGTTTAAACTTTTAAAATATTTGAAATTAAATTAGGATATTATTAAAAAGAAAAATTAAGCAAGTAGTGTTGCTTCTGAAGTTTCTCTTGAATTTGCCACCACAAAGGTGGTTGACATTTTCGTTTTGACAATTCAAAAAATATAAGCTTGGTTTAAAATCATGCCTTAAATAAATAAATGCGAGAATCGCGTTCAACGTGCTACTTTGCTTGGTATAATGGCTAAAATCAGTAAATCAGCAGCACCGGAACTAACTAGCAGTCCACTTACTATTTGTTACATAAAGTAAGCTATAACAGTGTCTATGGACCTAGCTAAAACGAATAGTGTGGTAACTCTAGTGAATTTTGCGCTGTGTTAACAGCAGCCCGCCGAAGTTAAAAAAACGAATTTGTGCCATTCCTGCTACGCTGTAACTCCTACAGTTTTTGTCCATTTCAATGAAACTTGAATTTTTGTGATCATCAGTTCATACTTTTATCTAAATAGTACTTCTGGAATTTTTCAAATCCTATTTATTTTTTTGAAAAGATAAAAACGTCTTACGTTTAAGCACAACTGATTCAAAAATTAGATCTTATTATCGGATGTATATATATATGTATATATGATTATTAAGCAGGCGTGCTTGGGTGAGCGGTTTGGACTGCAGTCTGGAACGATCCTCGGCCACTACTAATCGTTTACGGCTCGGTGTTGTACGGTAAACGTCAATGGATGGTTGATTGAAACCCAATCTCCTTCGGCGCTCCTTAGTGACCAATACTTACTGCAGAGGCCTAGGGAATGGGACTCCTTTACTGTGGAGGAGGGGACGGGGGTAGGTGAAAGGGTACAAAGACCGAGACGATCTAACGCGGTATAGCCTCTTATTTCCTCACCCACAGTGACTGGTTGAGTCTGATTGTAAGAACTTCGGTTACATCGACTTAATGAATATTTATTATTTATATATATATATGTATTATGTATTTACCTGCAAATCCAGTTTTCGGCGATAAATCAATTTTCGCCGTTTCCTTTGTTTACTATCTAATTGCAAGTAGGCGACTGATTTTTTTAAAAATTGAATAGTACGCGGGGCACTAGCAATACGAGGGGTTTTAGCTGAGTTACCCATGAATAGAAGCATTAGTTTTGTTTTAGCAAAATATCTAAATTGGTTTATTTTAAAACATAAGGAGGCATAAATTAAAATGTGTAATCTCTGGTTACTAGTGGTTACCATCACGTGACAACTAACCTTTTTGTTTCTGCCTATCTATAACATATTTAAGCTCATGCCAGACAGAAATGGCCATATCTCCCAAACCACTGGACGTACAAAGATGCAAGTGGTACCAGCAGACGCAGAATGACGCGAGGAGTACAGGCAAACGCTTACATGTTGAGATATGTGGAAGCATAACCCAAAAAATGGAGATCCCCAAAACGAAAAATCGAAAAACAAGGAAAAACAGGGGGTCGCCTCTCCCGCTACTTCTGTTGAACGGCTTAACGCACGAAAGAGTGAAAGGTATCAAAAGATAAATAATAAACCAGGGAGTATAAAGCAGATGAAATCCAAGCTTCGAAAGAAAGAGAATACAATTGCGCAAATTTTGATACCTTACACAATAATGTACGACGTATACAATAGATTTGCGAGGAAGTAAAATGTTAAACCCAAGAAAAACCGCAAAATCTTACAAAAAAAGAGGGCTATAAATCTCGGCAATAAAAGATTTGATCAGCTCAACGAACGAGGTACCGACGTACCGTATTTCCTATATTAGACGACAGGCTTGTAAAAGTACACGGGTCTACGCACGAGGTACCGACGTACCGTATTTCCTATATTAGACGACAGGCTTGTAAAAGTACACGGGTCTACGCACGAGATACATACGTACCGTATTTCCTATATTAGACGACAGGCTTGTAAAAGTACACGGGTCTACGCACGAGATACATACGTACCATATTTCCTATATTAGACGACGGCCTTGTAAAAGTACACGGGTCTACGCACGAGATACCGACGTACCGTATTTCCTATATTAGACGACGGTCTTGTAATAGTACACGGGCTTGTAGTAGCACACGGGTCTGCAAGGTCACAATGTGAAACGTTCACGGGTCTGCAATTGTACACGGATTTGTACATAGGTCATGGCCATTGCAACCGCTAAGGTTATTTGCATTTTGTTTTTATATTACTGTAGGTAACTGTCATTCTTTAGTTGAATAAGTACGTCCTCGATAAAGTATACAACTTAATTTTGAGTTTAGTACGGGTCAGATTCAAATAAGTAGGTCTTGTGCGAATTATTTTTTAAAATTAATTTTACTTAAAAAAATAAATTATTAAAACAAATTATTTATTTTAAAAACTACATTTAGTAAACGGTCCTTTATTAGTACATGGGTCTAGAAGCACATGTCTGATAGCAAATGCAATATGGCAAATGCGTGGGTACAACTGCCTGAGCATTATTATAACTGCTGTGAGGCATTTGCCGCCCATTAGTTGCCTAGCTACACCTGCATGGTGAGCTCCTGCCTGATGGCAAAATGGTAACTACTTTATGGCCACAACCTGATAGATACTGCCTAACGCCGAATTCATTATTGTAACTGCCCGATGGCAACTGCATGGTAGCAATGAATTGTTTGAGCAATTCTGCGTGCCCGCATTTGCCAATTAGTAACTGCCACGTGGCAACCTCCTTATGGCACATGCCTGATGCTAAATTCATAATAGAGACTGCCTGATGGTAGCTCTCCTATAGTAACTGCTTGATGGCAACTGTCGTATTGCTACTGGCCAATTACTCTTGCTAGATGAAAGCTGCCAGATGGCAACTGCCTGATGGCACTTCCCGATTCCGGCTGTCTTGGTACAACTGCCTGGTGGCCACTGCTTGATGGCTACTGCTTGATGACAACTGGCAAATGATAGATAGCAACAGCTTAATAGTTGCTGCCTGTTGGCAACTGCCTGATTGAAATTGCCTTGTAGCAGCTTGAAGTTCTCAAAAAGCTGCTACAAGGCATTTTCTACAATGCAGGAGGACGGAAGGCAGTTGCTACGAGGTGGTTGCCACTGGTCAGTTGCCACAAGGCAAATATACTACATTCTTACAACGAAGTTTCTACAAGAAACTTGCCGCGGGGCAGTTGTCCAAACGGCCGTTCCTACAATGCGGTATTCGCTAGCCAGGTGACACGAGTACGCAAGGAAGCTGCCAGCTGCCCGGCAGGCAGACGTCACAAGGCAAGTGCCGCAAGCCAGCTATCCACAAGGCACTTGCTACGCGACAGTCTCCATACGGCGATTGCCACCTCCAGGAAGTACTTGCCGCACTGCGGCAGCCATTGATACGGGTCGTACCCCTGTACGCCTGCGAGCGTCTCAAAGCGATTGTTTCTTCCACCTATCATTGTGTGCCCCCCGACGTAACCCTGCATTAGGCAGGCGGGCCTTACTTCTAGTATTAAATAATTTACAATGATATTGAAATACTGGATCCATTTCAACACAAGTGAAACATCATTTTGAAGCTCTTTGAGAAATAAAAATCCGGCATTTTCGTTTTCTACACTTGTGGTCCATGCAACACTTTTTATTGGGATTTCTCAAAACGAATAAGATTTTCTTAAATAAATTGAAAAACTGTCACGTTTTTGCTACAACTGGTTTCCAATAACCATTACTGCTTGAATGGTGGATCACTTGGACTGGACACTCATTTAAAGTTTCTACAAGTTTTATTTATATATATATGTATATTTATATATATGTATATTTATATATATGTATATTTATATATATATGTATAGTTCAAATTCTGTTTTAAAAGTTCATTACCAAATGTATTAATCTAAATATTAAAAATATCTAAAGAGGTTCACCCAGTTTTTATTTAATGTCATAATTATTTTTCTTAAAAAGCCTCATCTAAAAATAAATTAAATTACCTGTGATATATGCTATTATACATAAGTACATACATGCCTAAATTATCTGTACAGAATAGTAGCAATAGCTTTAATGGACAAATGTATGCCAATATGCATTGCTCTTAAACGGCTTGGAAATGTTTTGAGTCTTCAGCCTTCATGTGCCAACTTTTCTCTTTTCTTGTTATTTCTGTATTTGCTTTTTTCTTTCCCTCTTGTAAGATGAAGCCCAATGATGCTCAATAATTTTTAGCAATAGTATAATCTTGGTGCATAAGGAGTACACCATTTTCTATTTTAGTTTCAAATTCTAACCCTAAGGAGGCCTATGACGAAATAAGACATTACTTCAACAAGTTACACATATATTAACCTAGCCTACTTGTCAAAATTGTTTGGCTGCTTTCTTACGAATACTTACGATTACTTAGTGATTAATAAAATTTATTTAGCAGTTTCAAAAAAAGTACCTAGCAATTCGGTGGCTCTTTGGCAATATACAATTTTGAAATTTTTATTTTCTGCAAAGGTATAATGTTTTGTTGTGGTTGCATCTGATATGAATGCATCCAAATTTAAGCTCACCTATTTACATCAAAAGCCTGTTTATGTATCCGTATCTAAATAATACAAAATAATACACTCTGAATAGAACTATACGGTCTCAGTAAGCCCCGCAACTTGTTATTTATTTTACGTATTTTTATTACGAAAGCCTAATGCTGTTCTTCTACAGATAAATCTGGGTGGGTAGGCCAGGGCCTACCTGGCCTATAGGCCTGTCTAAGCCACTGTCCACGCATTTAATATTCGTTACTTACTTGCAATGTAAAAAAATAAAACGTTAAGCATTTATTTACTGCTCACATTAATACTTATATATAGTCAGATATTGTGAATTGCGTAGTGATTCTATTTGATGTTTGGTGATGTGTAAAAGTCATGTTATATTTTGGTAATGCCCGCACATTCACAGTACAATAGTTAGCTTATTTTAATGACTTTATTTTAAAAGTGATTTGAATACTAGCTTCCAGGGTTTTGTCATTTGTACTTATCTCGCTCATTATGAGTTGTACTTGTACCTAAAAGTGAAACATTGGGAAGAGTTTCTCGATTCAGGTTGCGATCACCGAGCGATTTGTCGAATAAAGTTGACTTTGTTAGTTGGTAAAATCATCTCATTCAGCATCATGAAGTAAATATTGTATACAACCTGCATCTACTTGAAAGGGCAAACGTAGTAAAACTTAATTTCATTCGGGTGCCTAAAAGCTAAACGTATGAGAATCCAGCAAAAACCTCCAATAACTGAAAAAACCAGTACGCACGACGGTGCGGTGTACACATGTTATTCCACTCAAAGGTTAAGTCATTAGCAATCTGAACTTGTAGCACATACATAGCTTAAGATGAATGAGTTTTCAACAACAAAAATTTAAAAATATTTTGAAGGTCGTTTGAGTAGTAGTCGTAAAAATCTAACCATCGTTAACACTCTCCCCTTCCCCTTAAAAATTGAAAAAGAATTAAAGTTTGACAAATTTAAATTTTGTTGTTTAATATTTAAGTTTTTAATTAATATTTTCAAATTAGAAGTATCTTTTGCATGTATTTCTCAGCGGCAAAATGTTTCGTATAAATCATCAGCTTGCGGACACAAAGACGTAAAAACATGATTATGTAATTAAATTAATTGCCATTAAATTATAATTACCAAATATTATATGCTTTCCAAAAATCCACTTAACGTGGCGAAAAGCCCATTTGCACCATGTTTCTAAGCTAACCTACCTACCTACCTACTTTTTTTCCCATGCTCTTTAAGCAACAAAAATAAGTTACGGGCCATTTTAAAATACGGATTTAGGACTATACTCACAAGTGACCTTTGAAACTTATGTAATTAGTGACTTATTAGCTTTATAATGGTGAAATTTATTTTGCCATTTGAAATGCATATGTTTACATTGCCATCGATTTTCTTTCAGGGTGTGTTTGCGGCTAGGATCCTGCAAAGTTCCATTATGGTTAGAAATTTTAGTCTCACTTGTCTCGCTTAGCCCCTAACAATGGTGTTTAGGCGACAGACAAATAGATGAAAATGATGAATACAGTACATATATGACAGCGGCGAACTCATTCTACAGGTTTAGTCTGGAAACGAGAGTTCCGGAGAAGAGGATATAAGATAGTTCTAGTTAACTTAATTAGTAAAAATGTCGTCTCGACACGACCTCATTTACCATCACTAATAATCATTATTACAGATATATTTACGTGCGGCAGAAGAGGCACTGTGAAGAAATGCTGTTAGCATCTCTTTCGCAAAACTCTCCTTCGGGTGAGGTAGACCTACTTATTTATGCAAGTATAGTTTTGGGCCATGATAAATAAATTGAAATGTTCCTCACATGCAACAAAGTCAAGTTTAAGTAGTGAGTATTCTTAACCGAAAATAGATTCGCAAACTTGGCCAATAGAGACTTGTCGAGAGCCAAACCCCCAAAATGCACAAGGACTCCGACGCTGATTCTGACTCTAATACCATCCATCGTGTCGTTACAGAAATAGTTCAACTGATGATCATGAGATTTTTATGCATAAAAGATCTGAACAGAGTCGTAACTCGCAGTCATAATTTGAATTTCACAAGAAATCAAGTTCTCCAGCAGAGTAATTATTCATAATTGTTAGATAGTTAAGAGAAGTTATACTGATAGTAAAATAAAAATAAAAAAGTAACTTTTGTTTTGAATTTGCAGCGTTTAATATCTTCTTGACTTGCTCTAGTGAAATAATCCAAGTGCAGCAATATTGTATGAACAAAACATACCTTAAATAAAAGAAAGTCTCATCTGCAATTACTAATTTATTTCTCCAATTTGAGAGTTTTCATACCTTGACTTTCGTGACTCTTTTTGGATAAAGTTGTGAAAGTCTTTGATTTGAAAATATACCTACAGTCAAGTAACAGTATAACGATTTCCAGACAAGGTCCCATTTTGAATTAGAACTACGGTGAGGGAAGAGCAAGAATTACCATGCAAAGGTTTGACCGTGAAGATACACCGGAGAAACGAGGAGATGAACTCAGAGCGCTTAATCGAGGGGATCATTTAACTCTTCTTGATGTGCCGGACAAAGGTTTGACCTCAAATGCCTCCTCATCTTCGGACTTGCACCAAGGTTTCCGAGATGTTCGAGATACTGCCCCAATATACGACAGAGAGTATGCTGCCAGAACTGTAGTAAGCTATTGATATTATTTGAACGATTTACATTCACACTCTCATCGGCTAATCCTGTAGTAATAATTCCTAAATTTACTGGCAACTACCACAGTCCCAATAGAAACTGGAAATTGGGATTAAACCCGGAAATTTATTAAAAATAATTTTGGGAGGTACCTATATCTAAATCCTAAACACGAATTGCAGAGTAAAAACTACAGTCGTGCTCACTGCACTCAACTTTGGGACCTTTTCAAGAACAAGAACTACAGAGCATAGCATCAATAGCATGGCATAGCTAATTAGAATTGCTAATTAATATTGCCGCCTAATTTTATTTACTTCTTAATACATCTTTAAAGCAACTTGGAAAGATCCTTTTTGTCATTTCTAAAACTGAATACAGACCATATACAAAGACTTATGCACTGAGCGGCTTCCTTTATATTGGCCTGTTTAATTGGTTACTATACATTTTAAAATGTATTTCATTCTAAACCACACAATTTATTAAATGAATGCCAAATTGACGAGGTCTGTCCGGACCAAATATGAGATCACTCCCATAGGCCTTATACGCCTGCGAGGGAGTGTATGTGAAAACTAAAAAAAAATATATATATATATATACATACCATCGCCTGTATTCAGGTGTCACGACAGGCACAAAATATGTATTTAGTAAAATGCAATAAAAACAATCTTAAATTTTTATAAGTATTGTTTACGCATATCAACCTAAAACCTACTTTGATGTACTAACTCCACAAGAAAAACCTAAACCTTTTAATAGACTACTTAGGAATATTTAATTATATGTTGATATATTAATATTAAAAGGAGCAAATAAAAAGGCTTAAATTAGGACGGAAGATGCAGTTTTGCTTTTAAAGAATAAAATATAATATGAATTTTCTTCATTGACAGTGCCTTTCAAGCGCTTTTTGTGAGAAAGTACGACGTCAAATACAAATATACAAAGTCAGCTGTTTGCATATTTTGGCACAGAATTACAAAAAAGGTGCATCTCTTACAATTTGTAGCAATATTTTCCTGAAATAAATATATACTAGAACAACTGAGCTACGTAGACATCTTTAAGTATGTAAATATCCGTTCTAATATTGCAATAAAAACAAATATCAAAATTATTATTAGTAGAGTGAGGTGATTTGCAATTTGGAATGCATATTCTTTAACTGTTACGTAATAGCAGCTGACATAAAATGTAAGTACTTGAGTACCTTTTTTGAACGCAGGAAATGAATATTTGCATTTAAAAGTATGGTGTCATTCCAGCTTTTGGCTTACCGCGTTAAATCATTCTCAGTTCTCAGCATAGTATAAATAGCTGGCGGTCCGTTGAAAGTTGGTATTTTTGCAACTGGGAGAAATAGTACGGAACAGTCTTGTGCAAGGAGGAAGTAGTGTTTACGTCCCTAATACTACACACATTACATATGGTCGCTGTCACACGGGTTTGTACTCTCTTTTGCAAACTTGCAACGTAGTCAGGGGTTTGCCAAACGCAAATGGAGTAAAACCTTACCAGTCAGTCGTGGGATCACATGACAGAAACGTCATGTCAGTCATAAAGAGTCATGTAGCAAACGTACTGTGTAGATGGATAGGGTTGGAGTCACGCGGTGTAATTATACCCTCCAATATATTAATGGAAGTGTAGGGGGAAAGACGCAGATCGTTCCTATTCTTACCATGCCATTTGAATTTGTTAGGAATTGAGGTAGACGCAGTCAGGATTCGGATGTCTACCATCTACACGTGCTATAATCCTCATTGCCAAATACTGAAACTTTCGCAACTTGCGAATCTGCTGGATATAGGTACCTCCGTTTCTCTCATAGCAGTGTCGTTCTGACTAGTGAGTGAGGACTACTAGTCCGCACACATTTTTGCACGGCTGGTCACAAGAGCACAGAAATTTCAAGGGCATGAATGTCGTAGTATTATATCCGACTAGTTCTGCACTGTGCTCTCTCACTAGTCAGTCTCAGCACACCCGGGTAGTGTGCGAAGTATCTATGCTCAACGTTCGACGTCATATACTATAACGTCGACGTCAACTACTGTACAATACATAGAAGAGTGAAACCAGGACGTACCCGTTAGGCTCACAATTTATCGATTGTTCAAGCTTATTTTTCGCAGGCAACCTAAATAGGGATGCAATGGTGACCCTGGCCAACTTTTTAGCGCTGCCAATAGGATTTCGTGCCAAGCTCAAATAGCGAGTCGGTGTATAATACAACCTATGACTATGAACTTCCATCTAAGGAGCTACATTTACTTCGTACCCGTTACGCATCATACCTATATGACATTTAAGGTAGCATTGTACCATCCAACTGTCCCACTATTTGGTTCCAAGTTCAACATTAGTCGATCCGGATCTTTACAAGAGCAAGCATAAGGATTTGAAAGAACGGACCAAAATATTATTGTTTACCTTGAATAACCAAATTGAAAATTGAACTACTTCAATTTTAGATACAAATTTCTGCCTTGGAAACAAGTATAATACATTTTGAAAACAAAATATCGTATTTTAAATTATGTTTTCTAAGTAGAAATTAAAATCATTGATTTTTGTGTATACAAATTATATAGTCCTGGAAAAAACGGCTAAAAAAATAATAAGGAATAAGGCTATAGTTACTGTGAGTATTCGTAATTATTATTTGTTCAACGAGTCTGGAAAGTGTCAAATTCTTTAGGTGAGATTCAGGAGGAGGTCTAAGTGTAAGTAATTTTGAAATACATAAGTCGTAAATGTGCTATATTCATATTCATGCATCTAATGATTTCAAATTTTGTCAGCATCTATTGAGGACACTAATACACATGAGTGAATTACTTTAATCTTTATTAAGAATTACAAAATAGAAAAATGTGTGAACAATAACTTGATCGGGAATGTCACACAGACGTCCCTACAAATATAACTAGCGAGGAGTGCGTATGTGCATTTAGTGAGCAGACGTAATAAACTTAATTTACACTGTTGCACAGTTCTGTTGTGCTTTCCAGGAAGACAGGATTATAGAAACCTTTTTTTTTACAAAATTAAAATGCACTAACCGTGTATACATATCAGCGATATTCAGTAATGGCATATATAATCGGTACGTCGGATTAATTAAATATAGAATATAGGTGATGTTTGCAATTTCGTTAGAACCAATAATGGCTTCGACAATGAAGTTCTTTATCATGGAATATTGGTAATTCAAAAGAAAATTTTAAATAATTGGAAAAATTCCCGGCAATTATCCAGGGAAACAACGAAAAGAAAATTAAAATATAAAGCTACACGTACTATCAACTTAGAAACCTTCGGTTTTCACTGAGAAAGAGCTTCTTTCAAATAAGTTTTGATTTTTAAAATATTCATAAAATCATCTAGATGAGGGGATACATGCAACTGACTTCAGTCAATTCTGCTGCTCGAAGGAAAAATATAAAATATTTTTTAAAATAAATATTTGCTGTTGTTGTTTTTTGACGTTTGCGT
Organism: Dicyrtomina minuta; assembly: GCA_949802685.1. Taxonomy (NCBI): domain Eukaryota; kingdom Metazoa; phylum Arthropoda; class Collembola; order Symphypleona; family Dicyrtomidae; genus Dicyrtomina; species Dicyrtomina minuta. Next base: position 22,395,640 of record OX461810.1, read on the forward strand.
ATATGTACCTATATACCTACATATACATGGTGGAAGTTTCATTTTGAATTTTACGGACTGGATGAATGAGTATTCTCTGTGAAGCCTGCCCATTACAAAACCTAATTATATCTTATCATAAGAACCCTAGTTAAAAAAACAATGACTGCAACAACAAGCAAAAGTTATTTTGTTAGAAAACAATTTTTTTTAAACATTACGCATGATTTATTTTAATTTAGAATACAAACTAATCTACGAAATTATTTTTAGTAAGTAATTTAGTTATGTAAAATTTTATTACTAAGGTTGACTTTGTAGAAATTTGAAAAATTTTGTCAAAAAATGATTTATGTACTTTTAAAAATATTGTGAATTGTTCGTATAGGCTATTGTAGTTGTGCAACAGCGACTGAATAAAAATATAAATTTAAGAATTAGTTAGTAGAAAGTAGCATAATCTAATTATGTACGTATACCTAACCATTAGATTTCGTTCAAAAAATCCTGGAGTAAAGGAGAAGCACTTCCATCTTCGCATTCACATAAACACGTTTACGTGATCGGATAGGCCACATCATTATGTCGGTAATGACTACTTATGCATAATATATAAGGAGATAATGTTATACTATAATGCCACTTTCAGCATTATAATTGTCTTTAAAAAATGATTCATTGAGCAATATAGTCAATTAAAATAATAAACAATGAAAATTTATATACTTACATCAATTTATCGAAATGGCATCAGTCCATACAACGTTAAATAGTTATTATTAAAGGTAATTTGAATAATATATTTCATGCTGCCCGGATCGCTTCAACTTTAGAGTCCTAGTGATGACGGAAATCAGCAGGTAATAATAATATATAATATATAGTATATATATACTTAATATGTTACAGCACATAGTAATAGTCGATTTTTGTGTGAAAGAAGGGAACGAAAAGTTTAAAAAAAACTTTCATCAGCACATTTATTCACTTTTAATTTTAATTTCTCTGAAAATGAGATAATTTTTTAAATTGCATGGTATGCGAGCAGTGGTATTTGTATTAAGTTATTAATTATTTTAGCATGGTAGGTAGATTGATTCGTAACCGTAATTACTCAAACATCAAATACTTGCATAAATACATAGGTAGCACAAGGAAATTAGCCCTTGCCTCGCCAAGGCTAAATAGTTTAAATGGAAGTAGTTAAGGTAATTCAAAATCAGAGATAAAGAATTTATTTTTAAGGATATTTGTGGATACTGTGAGATGTTAGTGCATATAATACCAAAATAAAACTGTGCTATATGTAGCAGTATTTGCTGCATCTTGAGTTTAGGTTAGGGAATTAATTTCTTCAATGTCTAACATGATATAACAATAAATTTCAGTATGAAGACCTGGAATAACAACTTTCGCAAGTAGGTAGTTACCACCATGTTATATTTATTTAAATTATGATTCGAACGTAAGCAGCAACAATGAGTCACTGTCTGTACTTATTTTGTTTTAAATACTTCTCATTTCTGAATTGTTACACTTTTCACTCTCATCAAAATCTGAACGCTTGAGCAATCATTTAATTTAATTTACTTTGGACTTTTACACCGTAAGATATTACCGTTACAATTATTATTATTTTCAGGAGTAAAAGATTATTTTATTTATAATAAAAAATTTGTTCAAATTTTTCTTTCAAGACCACAAATTAATGAATTTCAGGTTAAAAATTTAATGAAGTCTAAAAGTAATTCACCACAAATACAGTAATCCCCCCTCCTTATATGATCCCCCAAGTTATGATAACCTCTAAGTTATGATAATTTTTTATTTTATTGATTAAATATTTTTTATCACAAGCAACAGAATTTAAAATTTTCAAAATGTACCTATGGATTTGCGTGTGCTCAAATGTGAAAGTTATTTACATGCATTCAAGAACGGTGCTGAACTTTTCCTAACTCACGTTTAAAACAAACAAATAGTATTACTATTTGTTTGTTTTAATAAAAATAATTATTTCTTATTCTAACCATAAATGAATACAAGAGTGGGGAGTACTGTAATACCATTATTTGATCCATGTCTTTCTGCCGGTAACTCAGAATGCTATTCATGGCAGCTTGTGTGAATTTCCTTGAGTCCATCATTTTACAACTGTGTGCTTAAAATGTAAACAAAATCTTTCCATATGCACCTGAGTCAAGCAAACCGACGTGATTGTCTACATTTAGTTAGTAGGTTATTCTGTTAATCTGTTATGACTAACACCAATATTAATATATATTTTCGTTCAAATTGGTTTCAATTCACTTTGTTTTAATTGGACCCTTGCCACAATTAATTGTCCACAATACCATTGTGACACCACGATTGTGGCAATTAATTAAAGCATGCAATGTACAATTTTTTAAATATTTTCATAAGAATGTTTCTCAGCAAAAGCAAAATAAAGATATTTAGGGTAGCATATGCTGCTTAATCACTGCTTTCAAGGTTTCGAATTGTAATTTAGACTATTCTAGCTCGTCACTAATTTTATTGATATGCTGATTCTGTAAAATTCTGAAAATTTAAAAAACTGAGACTTTATTAGTAACTTTTTTGATTGCGATGAACGGAAATAAACTTAAACCCCACTTTACAATAATTACAATATTTATTAGACCCTTGCTTTAGTAAAACTTTTAACATGTTTGTTTAGAAAACCCAGCCGAAACAGTAAATAACGGATAACGCATTATATTATAGTTTTTTTTCTTATCTTTGAATACCGCTCTGCTCATAAAAGTTGACAAACTTCTTTTACACTAAAAATTCGCTTACAAATCTCAAAATAACATTGAATAAAAAAAGTTTGAGTGTTGGATATTAATTTGTTACTAATATATATTTTTATTGAAACAGGAAAGTAATCCCATCAATCCATCATCTGGTTCTAAGGTGAGCTTATGTTACCGTGAAAAAGGATGGATACTAAAACTAAAAAAATAATAGTGTTCCTGTGGAATTATTGAAATAATTTTGAAGTAACAGTAGACTTGCCGCAAGGCAGAAATCAAATTACAATATGTACAATAATATACTATTATAGACTATATATATTATAATAGACTATTACTTAGGCAGCAATCTTTGGTATTGTGTTATCCTCACTGGGCCATTAAGCAGAAAATCGCTATTAATATTAATTTTACTATTAGCTTACACAAAAAATAGCATATAACTTTCAGTCAACATTTTTCAATTTTGTTTACGCTTTGTTTTCCACATAAGGTTCAAAGGATACGTAACTTTATTAGTTTATCATAATATTACATAATAATAATTTGATCGTAAGTGCAGAAATACATTAAGGCTATACAGATAACTGGTTAGTTGGTCGGAATTGAAGTCTCTTGCAGCAGTTTTTTTAAGCTTTCACGTTGATTGATATTTTTCAAACTAATTTATGCTCAAAGTATGCCATATAAAACAATGAAGCTGATATTACATATATTTCGTTTGACAAGGTGATGTATACACTTATATGGCGCTTAAACTCCAAAATATTTAAAAAAAAAAATAAGATCACAATATCAAATTTATTCAGTAGCATTACGCAATTCTTGACACTATAAACTTTGATATTTTGTAGAATGTATAGATGATTCTTACGTTGTCAGTTAACTATGTATAAATCCTATTGTAATACAACAGCGATACATGGAAGTTTCACTTTTTCACAGGCTAGAGTGTAGGTTCTGCGCATAATAAATAGCTAAGCTAATGTTGTTTGCTGTATTTCCTTGTCGAATGTACAATGATTAGTGATGTAAAAGGATAACCTTGGGAAACTTGACCTAAATTTGACTTACCCCCAATCCTAACTTCCCAAACTACGACATGTAGTATAAGCCGCTCTAATTTTAACTGGAAACATTTTCAGTGGAGAAAGTAGGATGAATTTTGATTACGTTATGTTCGATGGTTTTAGGGAAAGCAAATGTGCTGGCTGGAATGCCATATTAGGTACATGGCTGGCAAATCTGACAACGAGCTTATAGGCGTCGTCCATATGTATCTCGTATGCACTTTTTTAACTTTTCTTTACCCCTCTCAACCATAAGTATACAATCAAGATCATTGGCGAACCACCCCCCCCCCCTCCCCGCACCCCTCCCTATATATATATTTGGCATGACAAATTACCGATTTTTGAAATAATTCTTGACCGTTCATTTTAATGGCCAAAATCAAATAAGTACCTGCATCTCAAAAAAAAGTAAAAATAAAGTTTTACAAACGTAGTATTCCATTGTGAGTGGTTCTTTTTATTAATAATCAATGTAGTAAGCTTTATTATAAAATTTTAAAGATTGCGATTTTGAGATTTGGACTTTTTATTAAGCGTTTGTTTACTATGCATTAAAAGATTAAAACTTTTTCAACTGCATTATTATTTAATTTATAGAACGTAATTATCTGAAACCAGCAACGAACCAAAATCTCATGTTAAGTAGAAGTCGTACCTTTTGAATTCGAAATAATTAAGTAATTTATTCATATATCATATCATTATATTCATATATCGGAATTATGAATCGAATTCATTAGTTCATTCTCGTTAAAATAAAGTAAATTAAAATATTCAATACAAGCACCTATTCGTTTTAGCTGCTACTCCTTCAACACAAAAGTGCAATCGCACTACCGCACATTCTACTTACAGTAGTGCACACTAATCAAAATTCAAGAAAAATGAGAGATAGATTTGATATTTTGTTTAGTTTTTAGACGTACAATGTTCACAATTCGACAGTGTATAGGCGATCAAGATCAAACGTGATCAAGCACTGGACCCCCCTCCCCCTACTTTTCATACGAGATATATGGACGACGCCATAATCGTTTATAATAAGTTATCGGGAGATATGTACAAGGGAATAATTTTCCCACTCATTATTATGTTATTAGTATGTACGTATGTGCACAGTAGGTAGGTAACAAGGTAGATACCGTATATCCTATATTAGTACGCCCCGCGTACTATTCAAACTGATACCTCTCAGTCCCGCTTACTAAATACATTGTACGAATTCAAAATTAATTATAAATATACAACTTTTCTAATACATATATATTATATAGACACCCGCGAAGGAATGAGTATCCTTTTATCATTAATTTCGCTGACGGGTGTGGGTACTCGCGTATTATTCAATTTTGAGTCTCTCAGACCCGCGTAGTATTCAGTAATTTAGAGCCTGCGTAGGATGCACGGTACCTGATATGAAGCGTACATCGAATTGAAAACACGGAGATCACGGATTACGCAGCCCATTGTAACCGTGACCGTGATATTAGTTGATAATAATATATTCTACACTGTCCCATATTTTGTTTGCTTTCAATTACAGCAACTAATTATAGTTTAATTCACAAGTGCGTTCAACTATTACAAAATTGACAAATAATTATTGTCGCCGTCTCGAGAGAGCGTGAAAATTGTATTGTAAAGGACATGTGCCAAAAAACAGTTGATACCGACACGTATAGAAGCTAGACGAAGGAGCGAGTTATCTTATGATGTAGCTAATTCAATTTTGACATTATAATAACCTAAATGGAAAGTGTAATTAACTATTATAACATTGTGAATTGTAGCCATATTTCCCAATATTTGCTTTTGTGTGATTTTATATTGACTTTTATGTACTTAAAAGCGTATGCTTTGTTTGTGTACTTACTTGCACGCCACATATCGATCAACTTCATCACATCTGTGCAATGGAAAATCGCTTGGATTACAATTAATTGAATATATCAACACTGAAAACTCTATAGCAGGATCATCATTCGGTGGTACGACACAATTTGAATCACCCCTCTACTGTAGATTAATATAAGCTTAATGTATTAGCTTGTATAAACTATTGTAAGACTTGCACTTACATTTAATTGCTTGTACACATATCCATCGTTTCGGTTATTTGATAAGGGTGTTGTTGGTGACAGACACTGATTATGCCTCTCATCGGTCATGATAACAGATAGTGTTCTTGTATCGGCTGACTGTATACTGTATAGCACTCACTCAGATTTTATCGAGTTGTAAGAGAATCATGAGAAAGAAATTAAATGGCAGTAAAGTTTCCTTATGTAAATGTATGCAATTCGAAAATTATAAAATATGTAAGTTGATACCGCGAAAGTGATATTGCTTCTTTTCATGCTAATTATAGGGTTCAAGAGCATAAGCACTCTCGGACTAAACTCTTCCGTTATAAAATAATCCTTTTGCCCTTTTTGAAAGTTTATTTTTTGCTACTTCTTGCGGATTTCGACTTATTTTTTGGCTGATATCAAATATAAAATCATTACACAAAATGACGAAACTCTTTGTGCTTGCTTTTCTTTACAGTTTAATTATATATGTCAAAAGATGGGTTGAATAATGAGAGGGAAGTTTCGCCCCAAAACTAGCAATAATCTATTCTTGAATTTTTATAATTGTGCCCCTGGGAAGGTTGCCCCATTTCCGTAGCCGCACCATTAAGTAAGGCTTAAGTGGTGCGGGAAGGGCGGGGCTGCGAAATTAATGGGACAACCTTCCCCAGTTCATAATTATAAAAATTCAAGAATACCTAAGTCAAAAGTCTCATAAAGTAGGATTGCAAAGTAAAAAATTGCAGGCAAATGAAATTAAAGAAGAAAGAGATTTTTCGCCAGGGCATTTTATATTGATTAATACTATTAGAATTTGACCCGCCCGTTTGGGATACAACTGAAAACCAGTGTTAAATAAACGCAAGTTTTAATTGCTTTTATTGTTTTTAAACTAAATTACATTACAATGATGAATCTGTGCTGCACTGATGCAGGGGGCGATCCAATCTGTAAAAAATACAGAATACTTAAATGTGTATAGTTGGTAAGTAGCCATATAGCCAGATATATATACATATATATATATATCTGGCCGTATAGCCAGATACCAGCAAGTCGGCATAGTTAGTAAGTAAATGAGATACTAAGGAACTTATACAATTATATATGTATCAAATTCAACTACAAGTTAGTGATTGGTGTGGCACTTCTTACGAAATATCATTTCAAATGCTGACGCAAGGAATGGATTGAGAATTGTATTACATAATTACGGGTAATTATACTAAATGCCTCGCAAGTACTTTAAAAAATGCGAAATTAGTAGATGACTAACAAACTCGTTAAAATATTGCCTATGATGGATATATGATTTGCTATTGATATGGAATGACCATGACTTCAGGCTTGTATCAAGCTAGATCGCAGACAATGCATATTTATACTTCTGGAGATTGGACGACTTTACTACCAACGCAAGTCTTTCTACTCCCGTAGTTCATTTGCAAACTTTTGCCAATTCAGAGCATTTGAGTTGGAAGCTGTTTGTCATTTCGAATTGCTACATTGTCAGAGTCCTTCACATGTGTCAGTCCTTTCCAAGTGTAATTATATAGTAAACCGCAAAACTTTCCAGTATTATTTTAAAATAGTTTTCAACTAATCTCCATTCCAGATTCCAGCATGGTTATCAAGCCCTCTGTTCAGGTAATAATAAATTGCCAATGGAATAAAGTTTTATTTTATTTTATACAAGTTTACATGTTTATAAGAAAACACGGAATACGTGCTAATGCAATTAAAGAAATATTAAAAGAGTTCCGAAATAAAATATTAAAATGCTCTAATGAAGCATATTAACATTTTGACACTACTTACATATACATTTTAGTCCTTAAAATATTACCAAATAGCAATAGCTGAGTAAAAATTCTAAGAATTCCAACTTTTAATTTATTATTTTAACACAATTAGACAAAAATTGGTGAGATACGGGAATATTAGAGCTTCATAGAGAGTAGTTGTCGTTATTCAAATCAGCTATTAGAAATGTGGATTTTTTGGAATTCGTGTTTCTGCACAATACTTTGCTAAAGCATTAAAAAATAAAAACACCTGTTTTATTAACGGAATAATCTTGTAAATAGAACCATTATGAGATTGATTTATTTCATTTCTCTTTATTCATGGATCTATCATAAGATTTTGCTTCTATTACATTGCATATGAAGTAGAAGTATAATACATACATAGAAAATTTCAACGAAGCAACCCTCATCAAATAAATGTTTCTGTACAAGGTTGTACACCAACTTTTAAAATTGCTAGAACGTTTCTGATAAAAACTAACGTACCAACCCCTCTATCCCGTCGACTCCACTTTTTGCACACACACATTTGAATAACAGAAAAATAATTAGTTCATAAACTCATGATGCTCGTATTATTTGTTTTGTATGTATAATTTATATATATATATACATTTACCTACTTCACCTAGTTGAGGAAGCAGCCCTTACGAACCGTCACGACGCTGATGTAAATTCTTATTCATACGAAGAATAAAGTAACAGTAATTTTTTTTATGAAATGATCTATGAAAAGTTCACAATATGTATACAAATATGTTAATTCTGATGAATAATATTTTATATACCGAGCTTGGTAAAGTTTTTCTCTCAAAAATTTCAATAGTAAAATCATAGAAAACTCTAGCATGTATGTAAGCTAAATAACTGATACGTATAGGAGTATTAATAATTGCAAAAATTAGTTATTTTATTTGTTGAGCATGAATATAGATTTATGCATCGTGCTGTCGCGTCTGACCAGTCCTATATGTGTCATTAAATAAAATCAATATTACACTACTGTTTCTTCCAAATATTATATATTTCCTCAGTGTCCAATCTTGTAGGAGGCAGCAGGGAGTAGGCAGGCAAGATAGTATTCATTTGTCCCCAACCTTATTCACAACTTTCGCTATTTTTCTTGTAGTTTTTTAATTATGAAATTAACTGTATTCGAAAAAATTAAATATTTCAAAACTTAATGTTAGTGTAACTAAAATGTAGGCATTAAGTAGGTAGATACCAAGTGGCAAGGTGGTTCTCCGTAGCAACTCACGGTACCGTGCCGTATGCTCCTTTTGTTTGACCCCCGTTTGCTATTAACAATTATACCCCTCACAGCCCACTATGAAGCTAAATTCCTCAACCTCCACATGCTAAAGGATATGAGTTGACTCGTTTCCTATTATGCTCACTATTGACAGTAGGTTATTTAGACCATCCTAGTCTCATCTCGCCTCAAATAGTCACCACGCTGATCCTTAAAATTCGCAAAACATAAAAAAACAAAATGCCATTTTCAAAGTTGTACAAAAATATTGGTAAAATACGATGGACGGGTCTTATTACGTATTACGTAACGAATTGATTCGCTCTTGTCGCTTCTTCTTCTTCCTCGTGACTAGTACAATTAGCTAAATAAATACACCGACGTCCTATTTCTAATATGCAACTAATATTATTCTCGTAATTTCAGAAAGTTTTCCAGTGCAAAAAATTGCTCCAAAATGGGAAAAATTTCTTTATGCACTATACGAACATGGTGACATAACTAATTGCTGAGATATACAAGTTAATAATAATTACCAAAAATAAGGACAAAAGTAAATTATGCACAAATGATAAGATTTTATTAAAGAATGTGAGCCTCCTCCTACACCTCCTACATACAGTATGTCTTTGAATTTAAATTTAAAAAATTCAAGGATTGCATATAATATAAGTGCACAAAAGCGTGCTCCTGTATGTACGCGTACGTAGCCGGCCCTCTTCATTTGTAAGCTTTAATTTATTGACATTGACTGCAAGTTCACTGCCTATTGCACCTGCATAGCTAAAAGTACTTTCAAATTGAACGTATGTATAAAGTATAAGATACATACACTCACCTCAAACTTCGGATGTCATATGTGAATTTAATCAAGGGTGGATATCCATTTCGATACTTTAATCGAAGAAGCCATGATGTATGGGTACGTAGGAATTAGGAATAGACTACATACATGGGTTTGGAATTTTATAGATGGTCATAGTACATATATAGCCGTTGCTATGTACTTACCTACCTACCTAGCAGTATGAATGATACGTTATGTGTTGAAATTACAACGTGAGTATGTATGTATTTACTACATTAGTACTTGCAATCAGAGTCCGTACAGCCTTGAAGCTACGTGCACCCTCAAGTCGTAGAGCGAGGAATACGTCATTGTAATATTTATTAATACACATTATCTTTACGCAATTACAAGTGTGTTACCCATTACTCTTGTAGACTTGTAGCACATTAATGCAAAATGCGGCTCTGTGGAGTACGTGACCAATTATTATACAAAATGCTTATTGAAATTCAAAATCATAATGAGGTTTCGTGTCTGATTTCTGATTTAGTATTGTGCTTCATGTCTGTCTTTGATTTAAATAACTATGCGTCATTCAGCAAATATTTTTCTAGCTAGACTAGCAACTCAATCATACACTAAACAATATGTATACATTAAACATTATTAGAAATTCAGGAAATTCATATTTGTAGGCAGGCTTTGAAATCCTTTGCACCGCGAGCTTCAAGGTTTGAGAAATCATAATTCATACCTTTCAGCTCACATCTCAGGATCATTTAACATCAGTCTTCTTATAGGGTGAACAGTTATTTCAAGGTTAGCAGATTTTTCCTTTACGTCGTAAAAAAAATAATAACTCCTCAATAGAATAAAAAATATGTTGCTTCGCATTGTAATAATAATTTGCATGATTGTTACCCACTTATGGTCTAAGCACCATATTGGCTCGCCATTGCATTTAAAATCTGTGAACAACTAATATCTATATAATTCCGCCTGCGATGCGTTGAAATAAGTATTATTAAAAAACATTAAAAGATGAAACATAAACTGACTGTCCGAATAAAATCTGATGAGCCTTTTAATACAAACAGTAATTTTTAATTATACTCTGTAACAACAGGTTCAGTTACACTAGTATTTCTCAATAGAATTGAGGCAACCCCAATGGAGGGTAGGTATCAATGGTTGTTAAGGGTTTATTCCCCCATGCATGATTACTGGTTGTAGGACATTTGCTACCCGGACATTTGCTACCCGGACATTTGCTACCCGGACATTAGCTACCCGGACATTTGCTACCCGGACATTTGCTACCCGGACATTAGCTACCCGGACATTTGCTACCCGGACATTTGCTACCCAAAGCCCAACCTAGGACATTTGCTACCCATAACCTAGGACATTTGCTACCCACGGCCAAACCTAGGATATTTGCTACCCATGGCTAATGTAGAAATAAATTGCATAGAAAATATTTATGGGTACACCACATGGCATCGTTGAAATAGTTTATTAATGATATTATTGTTAATGATAAACATAGAATTATTGTTGTCAGTGGTTCAAAAATGATATTTTAAAATAATATATATAATATCTTTACAATTAACTGGTCTAATTAATATATCCTGCTTAAAGAAACTGATTTCTGTGTAAATGTTAGAACCAGGACCATACAACAACAAGCCATTTTAGAAACGATACGATAATTATTAAAAGACAAAAACCGGTAACAATAAAATTATAAACTTAAACATCTTAAATAATCTTAAACCTAATAAAATAAATCAAAGCCTATATGAGTTTAAATGTAAGTACGCAACCTAAGAAGTAAATACTAAGTAGACCCTAAAACTAGAAACTGTCATTTTACCATAATTATGCCAGAAAAAATAATTTTTACACGTAAATATATTCTGTACCCATGTACAAAAAAAATTACAATTCGCTGAATTTTGCTATGCATTCTACGCTGAATTCTATATACAGAATATATTAATTAGAAAAATTAATTGTATATTATTATTATTATATATATTATTTTTAAATATCATTCAGTGTGTCTGCAATGGCTTGTTGTTGTATGGTCCTGGTTCTAACATTTATACGGCAATCATTCCTAATATGCAGGATATATTAATTAGAAAAATTAACTGTAAAGATAATATCTATATAACTTTTAAACATAATTTTTGAACGACCATCTACAATTATACCATGTTTTATCATTAACAATATCATTAATAAACTATTTCAACGATGCCATGTGGTGTACCGATAAATATTTTCTATGCAATTTATTTCTACATTAGCCATGGGTAGCAAATATCCTAGGTTTGGCTGTGGGTAGCAAATGTCCTAGGTTATGGGTAGCAAATGTCCTAGGTTGGGCTTTGGGTAGCTAATGTCCGGGTAGCAAATGTCCGGGTAGCTAATGTCCGGGTAGCAAATGTCCGGGTAGCAAATGTCCGTTTACCATGAATACTAGTAGTCATGGATAAATGGAGTAAATATTATTTTTTAGGCGCCAATTGAATATTAGGTATATCAAATCTAAGGTTTAGTCTGTTTAGCTGACACCAAGGCGTTGCGGGCAAAAAATGTGTATCCGTATTCTATTAAAACATACGGAGAACCTGACTGACAGTCTTCTAGGAATTCTTTTAAAAAATCGACAACGAAAAAAATTTCCCGCCGTGTAGGTACTTAAATGGAGTTTAAGGACTACGACTAGAAATAAGTTATGACCTTTTAATTTTTTAGTCAATACAGTGAACGATAAATCATTTTAAACCGAAACTTATACAATTTGATTACCGTGATTTAATTATAATTATATTTATATTTAATATACGATGCCCATTAGGAAAACGTAACACGAGCCAAACCCGAGAAAATGGTTAGTTCTAGTACAATTGAATCCTTCAGCATTGTTACAATTTTAAGCTTGCCCACAAGCTAATTTCTTTAAAACAATTGATAAACTTCACACTGTGTGCTTTGTGATTATACAAATATGTAATTACGTTTTCAATTAGATCAACTGCTAATATTGAAACTCAAAGGACTAAGTTTCAGATAATACTAAAGGTTATAATTATAGGTATAGATAGATAATAATGAAAGTCAAACTCAAACTCCGGTATCTCTCCCACATCTATTGCACAGTAGTATTTGAATAGAGGCGTCTCCGCTAGATTCATAATAATTTTAAAGGTTTGATTTAGTGAAAAATTTATAAAGTACCAATAGTGATTTACCTTTTCTGCCTAGTGAATATGGGAAATATGTGAACTATATCTGGATGTTACTTTAATAACTAGCACAAATTTCTTTAAAAATAATTATATACACCTCAGCTCAGGTTCATAAAACGATTTAGGTACAGACAGAATGCTGATAGGGAGCTGTCGCCGCGAGTCCACAGTTAGTTCCTTGTAATGTTGAGCAAACTAGTTTATGATTAACGGGCGCATCTGTCTCAACTTACATAAATACATTAGACATGAATCTAATTAAAATCGAAGCTGATAGTGCAACCAGCTTCACCTGCACCAGTCTAGCTTCCTTTATACGTGAGTAATAATAAGCATTTACGGAGTGCAAATTAAAATGAAATTAATGGTAGATTGGTCATCGATGACGTGTTCAGTCTGCCCCAGCCTTAACAAACTTTAAAGCTTTAACTTTAACTGCCCCATATTCATGTAGGTTATTATTAATATTTATGTTGTTGTTGAAGAGTGAGCCACAAAATTGGTTTTGCACACAGCGCGGTGTGAACATGATTTTAAAAAACAGAAATTGCAAAAAGCCATGCGTTTTATTCACCAGCAATAATTTAATTTGTACAGTGCACAATCAAGCATTTAAGAGTTCTTTTAAACCAGAAAATACATACTCTACTTATACATTACCCTAAAGGTACAAAAGTTTCGAAAATTTAACATACGAAAGTTGCAGTTTAAAATAAACCTAGACTTGTTGAAAGTAGAAGCAACAATAGTCACACTTCAAAAGCAGACTTATTATACCATTAGCCATTAGAAGCTACCCGTTTGACTGTAATATTAGATGTTGCTTTTTGATTCTAAAGCCAATCATAAGGGTTGTTTTCAACGACGACATAATAATAAGTCATACTATTCGGATGAATTTTGATTGACGTTGCCGACGTCTGATGCTCTAGCACTGAACAAATGGTTTCAAGTTTGAATAACATCGAAATGTCGAAATTTTGTTTAGGTTTTGGCACTAATAAAGCGTTGGCTGATTTGCTGAGACGATAGCTGCGCAAAAGGCACTACGACCATGAACTTGAGTATGTACTATTGCGGTATACAGTGGTACTCATTCAACTACTACTATAGTTAGTAGTATAATTATAATCTTATACATATGCTCATGCTCGGTCGAAAATTTGGCACTACTATCGGTGTGTGTGTGAAGTATCTACTACGTGCTTCCTCTGTGCTAGAAGCATCCAAAACCCAAAAATAGCTTCACCCTTCTTGCAGTATACCTAAGTACAATTTATCATCACAAAGACGTGGGAATCTATGAATCTTTTTAGAAATATTTTCTAGATATATACTTCAGCCAAAGATCGCCGCCTTGTCTATAAAAAGGCAAAGGCTAGGCAGTTGCGACTTTTTTAACAAAAAAAGGCTAGGCTAGGCAAGGTGCCTGCTCAACAGCAGGCTTTAAGGTGGGCTGATTTTTAGCCTTTTTTATTTTTAAGGACGTTAATAAGAAATAAAAGGCTTCGTACGGCGAAAAATTAAAAGTACTTCTTACCTATAAATACATATTATGAATGCCATTAAAATTAAAATCAAAGCTAGTGGTGCCGAAAACAGCTTGCTGATTTTATGTATTTTTGGGTTTAGCTAACGCGCTGGTTTCCTCATTAATTTTATTTGGTAATTACATTTTTTAGAATTAAAAAAAAGCAAAAAAAAGGCAGTTTATTTTTTTTAAAAAGGCTAACATAGGCTTAGACAAAATATGAAAAAGGGTAGGCTAAAGGCAAGGCTGGCAATAAATTAGGTAGGCACCAAGTGTTTTGCTTAAAACAAGGCTAGGCAAGGCTAGGTGATTTGTTTGGCGACCTTTTCAGCTACATCAGTGAATTTTATTACAGTCATATCCTTTTATTAGAGAACTCGCGGGTCCAGCCAATTTTGTCCCCTATATCCGGATTCCATTGTAAATTGTAACATACGGGGTGTTAGGGAATTCTTTTATAACAAATAGTGATATTTTAAAGCTAGTCACGATATTTACACTGCACTGATACAAGTAACCATTTAAATGAGTGTGAAAAAACAGGTTATTTTGTCTGTCTGTCTGTCATATGCTTAGAATTGCACAGCGGATCCAGTTAAAAAACCAACTTGAATGTTTAAGTCTTTTTTGGCTTTTAACCACTCTCACAAAGTTTCATTAATATCCGGGCGTGTGCCGCCGTGAGCACAATTTAACTTTGTTTTACTCAATATACTTTGGTCCTTTTAGCCACGCCTCTGTAAATTTTTATCTTTTTGTCGGCTTAACACAGATCAACTAATTCCTTTTTCTTGTCTTAAGGCGCATTGCTTTTGGGATTTTAACTTTTGCAGAGGTTCATCGTTGATGTTGATCGTGTTTGCTTGTTGGACAATCTAACTGAACTGGCTAAAGCATTGACCAGCAGGTAGTAAGCTGGATACCTAAGAAGGAAATTTAAGCTGGAGTTCAATCTACATGAACATAACTGTTTCCTAAAGATGAAACATGATAACAATAGGATAGGAAAAGACAAAAGAAATACTGTAAATCTATAACCTGCCAGGTTGGTCGAGAGGTTCGGGGTCTGCAGCTTGGAGTTTGACGACTTCCAGACTCAGACCGTCTCCGATTCGATCACCAGCTCTGGTAGGCTAGTCCTGGTTGGCTCTGTGTATTAAATTAGTACGGACCGGGCCGCAGATACTAGTATCTGTGCTCTCTATAGTCACCCATGGTTTGTGAATAGAGAAAGAGTGTTTCTGGCGGCAAAATTGAGTAATTTGAAGGGATTACTCGCCCTGAGCATTGGCCGAAATAGAGCAGAGGTGTTTGTACTCTCCCTCGCATCCAGAAACACTATTCGGAGTAAGTCTGGGCTACTGTAGCTCTACTGACTAGTAGGTACCTTCTACTGACTAGTAGTACTATTGAAGGCCTGTCGAAAAGAAAGTTAAATAACTACCACACAACTTTCTATACTAAAAATCTGTTGTAAGAGATAAAATATAATAAAATCTTGAAATTTTCCCCCTGTAACCGGATTTCCCTTATATCGATTCCCTTATACACAATTAATTTAAGTGGATTATTGTTTAACAATCAATTTTTTTACGCTGCCGGCTGTATCAGGATTTTCTTATATCCTTATCCCTTGTAATCGGATTTGACTGTACTCATGTGTCAACAATAATAAATGCATACAGTTCATCATTAAAACGCTACAGTAGAGTTTCGCTATAACGGGTTTTCAAGGGGGAGTACTGACTTGACCGGTACAAAGGAAAACCGTAATATCGATACAAGGGTCAAAAACCGTACTAAAGAGATAATACTAACTAAACCTAGTATGTATGTTAGTTTAGGTAAGGTTTGAGAGATTCTTGCCTCATGACGAGGAACTGTTTGATGCTATTTGAAAAGAATAAACTCAATAATTAACAAGCTTAATTTAATCTTAATCACTTTATTTCCAGTTACTCACATCTCCGCTTTGTTACACATACTTGATTTACTTGATTTAAGAGTTACAATGAGTTTTTTAGCCACTAACACACAACAGAAAGCTTCTTATTTAGTTGTCATTTTAAACTACAATCATGAAAATCCAAATAGGATTAAACTATGTATTTGAAATTTGAATAAACCTTGTCTAGTACAAATAACGAAATAATTATTACGGGAAGGCAGGTTCAAATCTACATAAACTGGAAGTTCCCACACAATAATTAATAGCATAATCTCAAACTCAAACTACGCTAATTTCATCAAATTTCAATTAAGTTTTAGTATTCAATGATCAAGCACTTGAAACTTCAAATAATCTTTGAGTTTTGGCGGACGGGTTTAATTTCAGATATAGCCATAACGTGTTCAATTTCATTGCTTGGAAAACTAAAGTTTCTGCAATTATCCTGTAGCCACATTTTAAGTTCCTCCAAATGGTATGACTGGTATAGGAAATCACTTTGTAATGATAACAAAACGGTGTGCGAGCAAGATTATTTGGCCGGTGTAGTGGAAAAACCGTTGTAAGGAAAGTCCTTGTAAAGGAAACTCGTAGCATTAAAACATATGAGCATGTGTCAGGGGGTAAACATATGTGGCATATATGAAGAAAAATCCATACTTGGGAGAACCATTATAACGAAAATCTGCTGTATATGAACTGTATTTGTGAGGAAACAAATACTTGAATTAGTATTTGTAATATTAGCAATTATTATTCTTAGGTCTATAGTTACCAAATAAGTTAAAAATTATCGTCTTTTGAAATTGCTCAATCTGCAATGTTTTTCCAGCAAATACACTCAAATAAGTTTAGAGACAGGCAGAGACAAAGATAACTTTATTCAGCCAAAGAAATTTAAAATACTGTCCTCCAATATGGGTGGCCTAGCAGTCAGGCTCGGTATACGTTACAAAGTTTCGTTATAATTTATAGCTTTTTTGGCACCGTTGAAAACATATTAAGATGCTGACAAGTCTGATCTGATTTATTCGGTCAGCACTGCTGAAGCAATTCAATCATGAATTGACGATTTCATAAAATCCTGAAAAATGTAGTAATCGTACTACGAGCTCCCACATTAATCTTTTAACATTCATCGCTACAAATTCCGCATACAAGGCTTAAAATATAACAAGAAATACTCGAAAATCGATATAATTGTGTTAGCGTCGGTAGAGGTCTTAATTACGACGGCCCTAGTTCTAGTATGAATTCTTTATTAAACTGTAATAGACTAAACCGCTGTCATGTCACAAGTCACAATAGTCCTTTTTATTTTAGGCAATTATATACTGACATGGCACATAATTCCTTATTTAACTTTTGTAGTCTTTGTTTCCAGGGACCATTAAAAATTTATGGTGAGGAATGGCGACGACATGCAATTATCATGCAGCATTTAAGTACCTGTTGTTATTCTACTTAAGTGAGGTATAAATAACAACTGGGTTCAAGTCTTTGTCTGAATTAATAGGACTATTACACCTACTTTTGGTGTTCATAGATACAAATTGGCGTGTCTCACATGGACGGAATAAGTCTGTCGGTCGGTACTGTAACCACAGGCCGTAGACCCATTCGCCTTCCCTTCGAACTTTTGGTTTCGTGATGTCGTAAGACAATACTTAACTTGAGTTGCCAACTCCTTTAATATGAACCAATAAAATTTCATTTTGGCACATACCCCTGCTTCTAGAAATACCATTGCAATCAACGTCATACGCAAGTCCTATTTAGCGGATGCGGTATGCTCTTTCCCTTCCCCAACCTCAGCAATCGAGTGAACGTCAACTCTTTAGAGCTACGTATTAGCTTCCTATCCTTCTTCCTCCTTCTCATGACTAAACATGCTGCAAAAGTATTTTGTGAATTTGCACACATGCAAAAATCCTGCAGGAAGAAAAGTAGGTACAACACTTACCGAGTTGTGTTCTTCTGACGCCGTTATTTTACTAACTATATAGGTTCTGTCCCCCTGGCTTGCAGTCTGATTGCAGTTTTTAATTCTATACAGTCTGCTCGAACAACTACAATCATATAATATTGAATACCCACACATTTGGAAAAATCAGGGCTTGCGAGCTGTACTTCTCAGTAACAGCTGTATGCTTAAGTGTCGTATATTTTAATTTGTGATATCAGTTTTATCAACATTTGTTGGTCATTGGGAAAATATTTGAACTCTCATCTAAATAGGCTGCTATTAATATGCGAGACAAATCATTGGAAGAATCCAGGAATTGACTGCGTAAACAATAATAATTACACTACGTTGCTAAACTTGAAATTTTAAACTAACATAACGTCAGTAATAAATTATTAAATATTCGAATTTAAGTACGCAATTAACGTCATCGAATAACTCATCCATAAGTAACTTAATATAGTTGTGCAACCCTAAGCTCGTATATCTACCTATCGCGAATGATAAGTAATTGCTATAATAATATAGTTACACAGGATCAAATCCCATAGCATCGTTGCATAATGCCGTTTGTTCGAAGATCGGTAAGTGTCCAATCGAAAAACTAACTACGTTTTGTATTGAATATTTTCAACTACTTTATCTTTGAAAATATCACAAATTTTCAAAATAATTAAAATTTTCAATAATAATAGGAAGGATCATACTAATTGCTTACAACAACATCAATTAACATGCGTTTTAGTTACAACAATAATACTGAGCTCTCTATTTTTACTCCTTTTAAAAAAAATTGAACAGTTAAACATCTTTTAAATGTAAATTAAGGTTCAAAAATTGAAAATACTTTAATTAAAAAAGGAGTAAAAATGATGAAATTATAAGCATGTGCAGACATCTAATGAATACACATCGTAATTCCTGTTAAGTCGATTACGGTTGTGAGCTAGTACCTTATCCCTACAACTCATTTGGGAGAATACAACCTTATTTACACCATTGGACAATTATTGATCGAAATGGTCTGGTCCGGACCAGCAAAATCTAGTCTGGTCTGGTCCGAGGATTTTGGACCAGACAGGCCACATTTTCCTGGTCCGCCCTTATGCAAAATGTTTGAGCTGCAAAATTGAAGTCTAGTGCGACAATTTTGTATTCTGAAATATTTTTATTAATTATATATTTTTTATTTTGAGTAACACATGACACTTATACCTCGTAAACTTCCCGCCAAAAATTTATTTTAGGAATTTTTTCATGGTAAATTTTGTTTCAGATTTCCTGGTCCGAAGTCCGGAACAGACCATATTATGATCTGGTCCGGTGCAGTCGGACCAGGCCAAACCATAAAATCAGGACCAGACCCAGACCTTTTTGATCACTAACCATTATTGTGCTTACACTTATCAGTATTTTCTAGTATTCTGCTATGTTCGTCCGATTTTCAAAGTGTTTGAAGTTTTGTGATCTCTAGGACATTGTCTTAAAATAAAATCATAACTTTTATAATTTCAAAAAGTTTTATTTTTTTCAGATTTTTTATATCCCAATTTTACCCCAATTATACCCCAATTTTATAAAAATATGAACCTTTTTCAAATTTTGTTTAACTCTTTAGATAATGTTACAGCGATCACAAAACTAATTTTTTTTAAAAAATCCGACTAAAATTGTAGGAGCTATAGGGTTGCAAAGTTGCAAAATATCGATTTTTTTGAACTTTGGTGCGTGATTGTGAGCGAACGGCGCAAAATTCAGTCGAGTTACTTTGGATCTGTAGTAACCAAGTGCAGCCAAATTTAGTATGGGTATTGTTTTTAAAATCGAGAGAGTAAATGCGGCGGCATTCCCTTGTTAGTAAGTAAAAGCTTACTAAGAAATGATTTTAATAGTATACTCTAAAAATAAAAGGCAATCCATAGTTAATTAATAATTAAACACCATAAATTACTGAATAAGCGCCAGGGCTCAAATAACCACTGGGCTGTCAGTGCAACATATTCAATAAGCGCCGGGGGCTCAAATGAGCGCCGAGTCTTAAATGAGCACTGGGTGATACATACTTAACTATGCTTATTAAAAGTACTAAAGAGCACGTTATAAATACATAGCTGAATGATAGTAGGATCACGTTTTCTTTAAATGTAATCCCTGATAAACATTATTTTGTCAAACTGAATAAAAGTAAACAAAAACTGTTACTTTAAGCATACTTTGTATGAATTAGTTTAATTTCTTTTACTGTAAACTAGAAAAAATTAAATAAACCCAGGCTCAAACAATCGCCGGGTATCAAATAAACTAGTAAAGAAAAACTAGTAAGAAACTAGTAAAACTATAATTAACACAACTACCTCATCTGTTTACCTTCATCTTCAAACTGAAATTGGAGGAGAGCGCTAAGTAGGTGCTTATAAACGTGGCTGTTTAGGCGGTTACGACTTTTTAACTGAAGTATTATTTTATTCGAAGATGCATACAGTTTTATGTACCAAAAATTCAAAAAATGATATCTGTATTAAAATTTCGAATTTCCAAACATTCAGACATTGCACTAATTAGATAATGACTATTTGAACACAAAGAATTTATAAAGTTTTAGATTGTTGAGAATTCAAATATCAAAATCAGGGTAAACGGACTTTTCCTACCCGGACTTTTCCTACCCACGACCATGACTAATGTAGAAATAAAAAACACGTATACCTATTTTTGAGTTTACCGTATTAACACGGAAGTTTCAAACGAGTTTATTAAATTACTCATCATAATGTGTACGTTTTTATAAGTAATGGCGGCGATTGTCTATAATTAATTATGCTAATTCACGTAAACTATCCCTAATATTAAAACTGAAAAACATAGTGTTAGACAACATTTAAAATCATCTACAATATGATCTGAATGATGGTGAATTTCGAAGGTGAAGTCAAAATACGAATCGGATGAATCGGACGAGCGTCAGATAAGCAGTTGGATAGTAATAATGTTGGGTATGACTATATGGCAACCGCTTATAATAGTAAGAAAAATACTTAATAGTAAATGGGATACCGTCATTGTTGATTTTTAGTGTTCACTATGACCATGGCAACAGCTGCAAATAAATTCCTCCCCCATCATCAATTAGCAATTTTCGTTTCGGTTGAACTTTGACCTTTACAATTCAATACAGTAACGTATCTAGTTGAATAGAGCAAATAATACAAATAATCTCATTTTTGAAAACAATGGACTTATCCCGTTTTGCCAAAAAACTCTTCATATAAATACGCACATATATAATATATGTACAACTATTGATGTGCTAATTGATGATGGGGGAGGAATTTTTTTGCAGCTGTTGCCATGGTCATAGTGAACACTAAAAATCAACAATGACGGTACCCCATTTACTATTAAGTATTTTTCTTACTATTATAAGAGGTTGCCATAGTCACAACCAACATTATTATTATCCATCTTACTCTCATCCGATTCATTGTAGATACGCACAAATGTAAATGTGGGTGGCGCTAAGTGTGCCCAGCCCATTATTTCCACATAGAAGTCGCACAACCAAAACGTACGATAGTCTAATAGTCGAAATTTTTGTCAGTCGAAGTTACAACTACTGTTAATTACAATTAATTAAACACAAATTCATATTTATAGCCCATCATTTTAACTTTAAAATATCTGTTTTTTTTTGTAAACCGAAATCCAAATATAATTTTATAGTTAGAGTTTTTCACCGTTCCTACTGCTGTGAGTACCCTTAACTACCACAGTTTTATTTCATTCAATATTATCCTCACTGTGTTTAGCGACAGTTTTTCAATGAAATTAATTTAATTTTATAAAATACCCGTAATATTTTTGGTTCCAGCATCAGTTTTATTAGAGACAGTGTAATGTCATTTTTAAAAATTGGAATTAAGGCCAGCAACTCGCTTTGTGTTGTATGGGCTATCTCGGTCTGTGGAACTGCGCAGAGGTTTTTTAAAAATTTGTTCCACAGATCGAGAAAGCCCTTACAACACAAACCCAGTTGCTGGCAACTGGCCTTAATTCTAGTTACATATAATCTACGTAAATTGATACAGGACAAAAGAAACTTAAAACAGTATTAAAAACGTTGTATTCTTAATAATATCTAGTAAAATAATTAAAATTCCCTGCAAGTGTAGGTCCAAGCACGCAACCTTGTGCATGCTATTTGAAAACTAAAAATTTTCTTCCTAACTGATAACGCCACAAAGATAAGTAATGTCTTAAAAGCAATAATATATTTACAATACAAATCCAATAAAAAAATTACAAATCAAATATAATGGCATGACCTATATGCCGCAGGAATGACTCGATTTTCAAGGAGTTTTCATTATATTCAGAACAAATATTCTGCAACCTGTTTTGCAAAGTAAAGAAGAGCTACGAATAAATTAACGGGAGAAATTAAGCCCTAAATTAAGCCTGGTGAATTACGGGGGTTAGGAAGGTAGCTGAATTTTATGTGGCGAGCTGTATTCATATTAGGCAGAATTTAGCAAAGTCGCAAATACATATTTTTAGTCTTATTATCATTTTTGCGGTAATAGAGTAAGAAAGATTATTTTACTAGCAAGTCTATCATATTTAAAATAACTCAAGGTTATAATACACACAAAAGTTGTGGGTATATCTTAGCGTGATGTGCAGTTTCTTGTTTTGTACATCGGTATGAAAAGTCCTAGGTTTAGTAGTGGGTAGGAAAAGTCCGGGTAGGAATAATCCGGATAGGAAAAGTCCGGGTAGGAATAATCGTACAACCCGAAATCAGATGAAGACGTGGGAACTACAGCGCAAAAAGAGTATCCTTACCATAGTGTATCAATTTGAATAGTGATGGATTTCCCACCTAAAGTTTGAAATAAAAATTGAAACTTCCGTCGTAAGACACCACTATCGAAGAAACTGTCGTTTAACACGCTCGTCATAGCCGATTTCCAAAAAAGAAGCAATTGGGGCAAGACAAGCTTCGCTGAAAAGTGTATGCTTTAACATAGGAAACTACTTCATGGTTATCATTTTCTTACACGTGCATCCTTAAGAGCAGCAACATATTATTTTTATAAAGTAATACTCTTACGCTTAACTCACATGTACGTACCAAATAAGTTAGTAAAACATTCAAACTTAATAGCAGAAAAAAATAATTCATTTAGCTCCTTTTTGCATGCCAGTAAATGGGAAGAGGGAAGGGAGTAATTTACCTTCGATCACAGCGCCAGTGGTTTTAGTTTCCATTTTTATTTCAAAAATATGGGCGCCAGAATAGCAAGATCCACCACTATCTAATTGATACACTCTGTCCTTACCAGCTTGCCAGTACAATGCGACTAATGGTTAGCACGAAATGTTTAGGTCGAGTTCGGATATTGAGTACCAATCAATTAGAACCCGAAAAAATACCTATTTAGCTCGGCTCGGCTGTTGCTGGGAAAGTCAGGAACGGACTTCAGATATTGAGTTGAGTTTAATCAGTTATTCTTGGAATAAATGAAAAATTATTGTAATGCAGGATAAATTTGTAATTCTACATAACAGATCTGGATAATGCATTAAGATTATAATACTTCGGGGGAATCAATTAAGCGCGACAGGCCAACAAGGGTTGTAGGACATATTCCCCCCATACATTTTCCCCCCAAGCAGTAACCCCGGACATTTTCCCCCCAAACCCTCATTTTAGACACTGAAATGCTCATTATATAAAGTTAGGGATTTTGAAATATTGGCTAATAATGTAACATATCACAAAGACAAATCGAAATTATACTTTATTAAACCCTGAGCGTGGTTTGCGTAGAAGTAAATAAAAAAAATCAATCATAACAGAAAAAAATTAAGGCAATAGAGGTAACTAGTTTTAATCATAATAAAATTCTTAAACATATTAGTAGTAAACTTACTCCAGAAACAATACACTATTTTTCCAATATTACTTAAAACAATGTAGATTAGTTATGTATGCTGGCATTATATAAAACCCTTAGTTACTAGATTGGTAAGAAAACGAAAGTAAAACTGTTTACCCCTTAAATCAGTTAAGTACATAGCATCTAAACTTATTTATTTTACGATAGGTGTTTCTGTTTTATGAACAGAAACCATTCAAACACAATTTTTTCCCGCCTCTCGCAGTTTTAATAATTCCTAAAGCCATTACAATTCTAAAGAATAAAGCACCAATTAATAACAATGCAATGCAGCTATTCAGTTTTATAAAAAGCTGCTACAAGCTCTTGAAACAGACAAATAAAATAAAAGGTTAAACCGAAATGAATTAGTGTATACTCATTGCCATTCCCGTATGATAAAAATAACTACGCAAATTAATGCATATTGCTAATCAGGATAAAATGCCTAGAAACTGGACGTCCGTTAGAACACCAGTATTATTTTCTCAGAATGCCTTAACACGACCGCGTAATATTATTTATCAGTATCTTAAAAAGGGTTTGGGGGGAAAATGTCCGGGGTTGCTGCTTAGGGGGAAAATGTCCAGGGGGAATAGGTCCGGGGGGAAAACGTCTGGGGGGAAAATGTCCAGGGGGAATATGTCCGTATACCGCCAACAAGCCGTATACTGGTAGCATTTTTCAGTAAATGCAGCGCTGTAAAATAAAACTAAGAACGTATATAAAAGATAATGGTTATGGCTTTATGAGTGTATATACATATGTAAGAAAATATATTTTGTTGGACAAGAAATTGACACTTTTGAACTATTTTGAAGTCCTCATGATTTGGTTTTTGCAAATGGGTATGGTGTTTGCTGAACCCATGTTTAATAATTTGAGGACTGTGAATACATTTCAAGCATTTAACTTTGATATAAAAACAGATTCGATTTTTGAATCCTGATTTATTAGCTCTCGCGTGTCTTTATAATGCAATTATGTTTTCATAACCTTAACTTTATCACGTATATAGAAGAGTTCAGCTCATTTTGCGAGGTATTCAAAGAATCGTGGGGTAAACGTAGTTCGTAGAAGAATACCCCTTACCTTGTATTTTATTGAAAGTTCAGATTTTAGATTTTACTGATTCAAATTTTACAACATAATAAATACATACATTTAAAAATTCAACTCACTTGTGAAAGCCTGATAATATTATTTCCTATGGAAAGTTTTCTGCAAGAACACATACGTATTTTATGGAACGCGGTATTTCATAACTTAAAATACTTTCATTTATAGTATCTTTAAGTGGCATAAGGTATATTTCGTACATTCTATATGCATCCAAGGTTGCCAATATAGAGAAATACGCAAAACGTTAGATATAGTATGTAGCAGAAAGTCTATAGTCTATAGCCTTCTTTAATTCTGTTGGTATAAAATATGCGGGTAAATGCCAGGGTAAACGCGGGGTTATAAGAGCTGATGCTTGGCATTAATTGGGCGGTACAGCTGGTACTAGATTAAGCACAGTTATGTTATTATGAGGACGTTACACAGTCCTCATCTGTTTTCACTCATGACTTGTCGTACCCACTGGGGTACCGAAATGTGGCATGCAAACAAACGGCAGCTAAGCTTTACCAGATATCACTTTTGGTTGCCCCGCCAATACCATCCAAATAGCCAATGCCATACATACCAGCCAAGCAGCAAACGAGAGCGAGAGCTGCAGTGGAATGGTATTTCGTCCCGACCACTACGTATGCCTATACCATGCCCTGCAACTCGCGTAAAAGGCGGCATTTTTGAATGACACGTATTTCTTTCTATCCAACCAATCTTCAATCTATACAATTACAATCCAACAAATAGTTATTGAGGGTCGTCCATAAATGATGTAATCAAAAAATCACAATTTTTAGAACCCCCTTTCATTATTGCTTAAGTATTGCAAAAATGGCTATCTTTAATATGGCATGTCATGAGTGTCCGACTGGACCCACTAACCCTACCGATAACATCATGTACGGATAATCCCTTGCATTAAACCAGCGTGCAGTATACAGTTTAATGCCGCAAACAAACATAGTACTTAGGTACCTACTTATGACTTAGGCTGTGTTCATTTTGATTTAATTCATGCGTGCATCATAATCATTCTCTTCTAATTTTACGTTTCACGCTAGTTAATTATCATTAAACCATTCATTTTGCAATAAAGTGTTTGGAGTGGCTAATTGGTTAAAATTGGTAAGAAATTTTTATTCGTACTGTTGCTTGCAATTTAGGACCTTCCTGGTTTCAAGTTATAAATATGGTATCAATGTACCTACTAGTGTTTCAACTGCGATTAAAAAGTTACATGTACGCATGAAAAGTTAGTTGTCCATTATTACGGCGTTGTTTAAACCGATTTAGAGCAAAACCATTCTTCTATTTCCACAAAGTTTTTGTGACAGTGATAGTTTTGTGACTGGATTTTCATAAAAAGTTAGCGCCGTCAGCCAGCTTCCTGATTGATCTACTGATTTGAAATTGAATGGATTGAGGCCGTTAAACCAATAATCACCATTTCTTATTTAAATGCCTGAAAAATAAAATTACTTTTGAATACACAGCTGACGGTATTTAATGTCAGCTGACCGTCAATAAAGCCCAGTACAAAGTACGATTAAAAATATGACTTACCTATTAACCAATTAGACATTTTCAAAAATGATAACTTCTGAACCATACATTTAAGCTCGCAAAGAAAACCCTTATCATACCATCTAGACAAACACAAACATACCTAGTCAAAGTTGAAAGTAGATCCAGATTCGAAGATAATCAAGTACAGTGTCCCTTCACCCTTCATATGTCATAATCTGTTGCTGCTTGATTGTGATGGGACACTACTTTTAATTTTTATGCACTGTAAATTAAGACTGTTTAGTGATTTAAGAATAAAAAATATTCGCAAAAAATTGTGAACAAAATCAAAAATACAACAGTAATAAACGGAGACAGTACGGAACTCCCGCTGCAGTCATTAGTTAATCATTATGCTATTAATTCGCTTAATTGGAAAACCCAGAAATAACTACTTAACCGGGAAGCCGGTGATAAATTATGAGGACGTTAGGAGGAGGAGGAGGAGGAGGATGAGAAGGAGGATGTCATGCGCTCGAAAAACCCAGAAATAACACTTCCCTCCTCCCTTCCAACCGGAATATTTTTTGCCTATAACCATTAACGGCATCAAAGTACAATTCAATAATTTGTTTTCAGTTTAAATTAATTGTACTTTGATGCCGTTAATGGTTATAGGCAAAAAATATTCCGGTTGGAAGGGAGGAGGGAAGCGTTATTTCTGGGTTTTTCGAGCGCATGACATCCTCCTTCTCATCCTCCTCCTCCTCCTCCTAACGTCCTCATAATTTATCACCGGCTTCCCGGTTAAGTAGTTTTTATATTGATACATACGATATATTTGTCTAGAATGGACTTATGGTTCCGACAAGTCATCTAGATACCGAGTTATGGATTAATTATTTGGAGCAATATCAAGGAAATTATTTAAGTTACAAATATTTGAACTGATTTCTTATCGGCAACAAGGATTATAGTTAAATTATAATATAAATAAAGCTCTAAGGTCTCTAAAGACCTACATAAATCTTTCAAAGTACTTATTGCTTTAAAATTATTATAAATTTTCATATTGTCTCTCTTATTATTAATAAATTAATAATACGACCAGGATTGAAAAAGGCGGACTGGCATTACAGGATCATGCTTTTCCTTTGTTTTAAATTGCTAATAGTTATCAACGACTTTTTACAGGTATACGTAAATCTTAAGGGAAGGATCAAAGCCAAAATGTAGGAATAAAGTTTCTTGTAGGAATTCTTCATGCAGTATATTAAACTGAATGTTTGATTTTTCTCTCAGTTTTAGCTATTGTTTTAGATGACACTGGAACGATCAATGCAGTTGCCTTTATCTTGGAGTTAAATAATTTCTGTGGGTTGTAATAATTAAGCAGTAGTATAGCTATTACGGAAAAGAGCTTTCAGTTTGACCATTTATTTCTGACTGAATTGAATTGGCTCTTTCTTTTTTAAACTTTTGAACGCAATGCAATAGCAATTATCTAAAGTCTAACTACAAGATTCATCTTTCCATGTTATAAAGAAGGAAATCAACATGTTGATATACAAAGGTTACGTTACTAAAATATTTTTATTATTGAATACATTATTATAGTTAATGTTTATATGTTTTTAGTTACTGCTTTACTGCAGATACCACTGAATTTAGCATAATATACTAATACGCATGTATATTTATGAAGAATTAGTTAAAAAATTAGTTGTAAATAGCTGCCGTCTGCAGTGTTTTTTTGTCACGTGGTAACAAACAGATATACATCTCTTAACATTCAACCTTATTATTTGTATTAATGAGCCAACAGGGTTAGCATTTACATAAGCAGGCAATGCAACCACTGCCAACACTCAGCCAGGTTGTATGACACTTTCCTCCCGGGCATTTTCTTCCCGGGCGTTTCCTCCCGGACATTTTCCTCCCAACTTCATACCGAGGACATTTTCCTCCCAGTATTAAAATGACATCATTAAAATAAAATAGTGTTCCTTACCAGAAAATTTATGTTTTTGTTTATATTAAACTTTAATGCATTAAATTAATTAATTGCAATAAACTATTGTCGCACTCCAGTTTAAGAATTTTGCAAAAATTGTATGAAAAGGAAGGTTAGTTTATTTAAGTGTAAACTTGATACCGGGAGGAAAATGCCCCCAGTACGAAGTTGGGAGGAAAATTTCCGGAAGGAAAACGTCCAGGATGAAAACGTCAGGGAGGAAAATGTCCAGGAGGGGCGTCCTCAGCCAATTTGCATATTTGACAAAATATGATTAAAATTCACGATATGTTTCTATTCAAAGGTGGAAAAATCTTGGGGAACCGTTATGTTTAAAAATTGTAAGCCATAAAATCAAAATTTCAAAAATCTTCATTAACTAAATTCAAAATTTTATACCAAAAAGGTGAGAAGGTGAATGAAAGAATGAAGTGAATGTAAGCGTACACATTTGGGGAAGCTTTGGAATAATAGTGTAAAGAGTAAATGCAAGTTAAACCCCATCAAAAAGTATATACGCCAAATAATAAAAATCAGAAATTTCCAGTGCTAATATATAGCTTTATTAATGGGCTTTACCACTTTGATACACTTAATTTCATGGAAATCGAAGCACATGAACTTTTTTTCGAAACTTAAAAAAACTTTTACTCTTACTTAAAAATGCATATTACTCTTACTGCAGCTATGCATTTAACTTTTTACAAAATTGTTACGAACTCAAAATATGGTTATTCAAAATATCAATATTCCGATTACTATAATAGTTCAGGTTTTACTTATGTATTAGTATGTAAATGACAATACGGATGGAGTGAACAACGATACTATACACAGTGCTACGTCGGCTACGTGTTTTTAATTAAATATTAATATAAAAATAAATGTGTACAGTAATCAGTATTTTAAATAAAAAAATAAGACTTAATGATTTAAAACTGCGTTTACAATTCCATATAGGAAACAATTCTTACACAATCATAACTAATCTTTTCGTATTTTTCATATCTTTGTCAAATCTCACTACGTTAAATCGCATCAGTGACTTGTACTCGCTGAGTATTTCATAATATTTGTTTTTTCTCATTTTAGTTTGACCATTAGCCACGTATCGTTAAACAAAAAAGCTTATGGTGAAGCAGTGTAGGGTTTACAGTAGCAAGACTACTGGCATATTACTTGTATTTCTAAATTTCTGTACTATTTTGCGAAACTTTTGAATACTAGCCAAATTACTGCTACTACTAAAGCTCACAGGGAAAATGTTAAGAAGAAACTCATACAGCAATTCAGGGTCAACGGCACTAACGATAACATGCTTTGTTTGTATTTCATACAAAGTTCGAAGGTTTTAAAAAAATCAAACCTTAGATCAAATCAAAAATTTCATATTTATGATTAGAGGCTATTTATCTTTCTATTTAATCGTACATGTGACAACATCAACATCAAGCGGTCGTAATTTAAAATATTCGGGGTTTTGAATTGTTGAATACTCTATGAGTCTATACATGATGATATATACCCTACATATTGCATTTATTATCTTATCCGAAGTAACTAATTTAAAATTCTTGTCTTTATTACAGGGTTTGAATGGTCGATTGGCTTTAGCCATCGCAGCGGCTGCTTTTGGCTCAAGCTTTCAGCATGGTTACAACACTGGAGTCGTCAACGCTCCTCAAAAAGTAACGCGCTGCTCTGAAAATATTAGTGTGCATTTAGAAAGCCACATATGGTTTATTGAAAATTATCGTGATTCTTTGGCTCTAATTTATTCCTAAATCTTATAGTATTCATCTCTCTTACACGTTAATTATTTAAGTTCGTTAAATGCACTTATTAAAAACAGTGAAAATATTTGTTACTGACGGAAATGGCTTAGCAGTCCTAGAAAGACTGGGCAGAAGTATGTATTATTATTTCGTCAAAATCTCTCTCTCTCCTTTTGAGCTGGCCAATGGGCAGCTGAGACCATGTGTCGGACGGACCAATCAGCGACTGAGACCATGTATGATAGCTACCAACCGCTTTAATTTCCGCTAAACTTTGAATTTGAACTGAAACTCAATTACGGAATTTGAATTTGATTTATTCCTACCAAAACAAGGCAATCTTACTTAAGTTTATCCTTGCTGGTGGGAAGGCGTAATGTGGAAATGGGCTGGACTATTTTCCAGGAATAGAGTTACCACTGCAATGGGTTTAGAAGTAATGGATGCTTGCAGAGGAGGGAAGGAGTTAGCTTTCAAGGGATTTATGATATCAAAGGTATATAAAACTAAAAACAGTATTATTAGATAGCTAGACTACTTTTGAGAAAAAGAAGATTCTTCCATTTTAATACTGCCTATTGGCTTTATGCCAATTAAAGTTACCACTGCAATGGGTTTAGAAGCAATGGACGCTTGCAGAGGAGGGAAGGAGTTAGCTTTCAAGGGATTTATGATATCAAAGGTATATAAAACTAAAAACAGTATTATTAGATAGCTAGACTACTTTTGAGAAAAAGAAGATTCTTCCATTTTGGTGATGTGATTTTGAAACTGGGAGGACGTGTTCTATGGCCAGAGCTGGTGGGAAACTGTCCGTGGTGGGGGGGGGGGGGGGGAGTGTCTGGGAGAAAAACGTCGTACAACTGTCACTGCGTTTAGAGTCAATATGGGTTTTCAATGTATTAAGCAATAAAAAACTACACTCGAGCAAAACGTAATAACAAACTAAAATCGATCACACGACATCTAAATAAAGATAGCTTTAAAATATGCTATGTATAACAGTCAATAAATGGACTTAAATCATTCCTTTGCAGCTTATCAGTCAATTTATCAATGAGAGCAACCACGACAGAACGGGAGAATACCTGACGGAAGCACGGGTCACATTTATGTGGTCTATCGCAGTTTCAATTTTCTGTGTTGGGGGTGTTATTGGAGCTTTGATGACCGGATTTATTGCAGACAAACTTGGGAGGTGAGTACGCAATATAAATGCATGTTAAAGTATGCTGTCTTAAAAGGGAATGACGCGACATGATACACCCAGGTTTCAAACACACCCGTTTCGAAAAATCAGCACAACAATCAATGGCACGTACAGATTCAAACTAACTCGAGTGCATTTTGCGTTGTTTTGTAACAGGCACCCGCCAAAGTTTAAAAGAATTCAAATCTTGAAATTTTGCACCCCTATAACTTTCAACTTCTACAGCTCTCAACTGATTTTGAAAAAATTTGAGTTTTTCTAATCCTTAATCAACTTTCTAAACAGTTATTTCAGGATTTTTGAAAAAAAACGGCCTCCAAATCTGGGTCTCAAAAGTATATTTTTTATTTTTCAAAAAAAAAAGATTTGGAACTTTACAAAATCTTGAAATTATTTACTAAGGATTATGAAAACTCAAATTTCATACAAATTGGATGACCAGGTTCACTAAAAGCTTGCTTGGCTCATAGTTCTTTAACCTTACTAGTGAAAGAAGCCGCCCTCTCGAAACTGAAATGGATACATTTTTGTGGTTCTCTGTACCCGGTTTCATCTGATTAGCATGAACAATGAATTGGTGCGCATCCAGTGCAAAGTTAAATGTAGTATGAAATTGAGACATCTATTTAATTATTGAGTACAGTGTTACGATCATAGCACCCCTCACTCTTATATTCCACATGAAAAGTCGGCACGTACTACTCCAACAGTTTCCACTTTACGCGGATAAAACATGTCTACATATTGTCAGTATCTATAAAGATGTTATACGTGTCATGTACACCTTTTGCTGTTTTGGGTCTATTTTCCTCTCGCCACTCACTTTCTCTGGTTAGACCCATTTTCCTTCATTTCATGCAATACTATGACTTCCTCTCAAAGCTGTGCACAACGTTCCTTTTTCTCTTTCCATGTACCACATGTACATGTATGGCAGAAGTTCCCAATACCACACTTTCACTGTTATTGCCCGCCATTTACTTTTCCTGTATTTACATGTGATACATCTACCTTTCTTCTCTCACATGACCCAAACTTCTAATTTTACACTTTTACCGATTCAAACATTCTCCTGATCCGAGACCCAACTCTCGATCACCCAATGTTAAACCACTTTCACATAAATAGCTGAAATCTCCACATTTATCTTCAGTCTGCAAGTCGATCTCTTGTCGTAACCATCTGAAGTCTCTCTCTCTGACTTTCTCCGACTACTTGTATTCTCACCTTACCCTTTTATTTACCTGACCAGTGTCTTGTATCAGACTGGTTATTCCCTTTCCTTTCCCTAGTCTCCGAAGTATAAGCTGGTCTACACACTTTCAAATACATATATTGCAAAATATTCACATTTGTAACTTCACTGTTATTAAAAACTTCTAAATTCTTATTCGCTCGATACCTCCATTTCGCGTTCAACAACTTATTTACAGTTCAATCATTAATATTTAATTAAGTATTACAGTTCCAAGTTCCAAGTAGTAAATAATTTTAGAATTACACTTGCATCATATATTTTATTATATCTACGAGCTGGAGGGCAAAGTTTAGCTACACTATTTACACATCTATTACCCACAGGATGTTCATCAACACTGCTATCAATAGATGATAAAACTATACATAACGTAGATTTACATGCATAAATATTACTATATCTTACGTTTGCATCATAAATATTAGTAAAAAATCAATTATATTTTTTAAAATAGGTCTGAACATAAAAATATTTTTTTAGTTACAAAAATCTTGCCATCTTTTTAAATAGCTTTTGTACTGTAACTTGATTGATGGAGCACACGATGCAATCGAGACCAAAATACTATTTCTGGAAATTCCTTGTTGTTTAAACGCCTTAAAGATAACACTGCTACAGCCAATCTTATAGAATTTGACAACGGGTGTGACCCATTAATTACACTTAATTTTAATAAACCTTGTCTTGGTCCAACTAAGACATCTTTTGACACAGTTAAATTTATAAATATTGGAAACCAAGGCTTGGTAGGCCAATATGGAACTACCATCATAAATTCTGCTCAATCATTCCTAATTTTTTAACACCCTAGCAGTAACTGCAAACAGTGGAAAAGCGTAGTTTCTTAACAATGACCCAATTACGGTAAATGCATCAACAAATTCCGATCCAGGATCCGGGTGCCATGATATATATTTTCTACACTGTGAGTTTAAATAGGGCGCAAATCAATCAATAGTGGGCACAAATGAGGAGAATAATACAAGTTCTAAGTATATACGCTTATTTAACATCCATTCTAAATGGTCATTTTTGAATCTGGATAATGCATCAGCAATTATATTTTCAGAACTAGGTAAATATGATGCATTAATCTGAATTTGATTTCTCTGAGCACATGAAAAAATTCTATTTGAAACTGACTGTAATACAGCTGAGTAACATCTACCAAATTTGTTAATATATGCAATAGCCATCTGTTTGTCTATTCTTAACAATATAATTTTTTGTCTTAACTCCGGTGAAAACCTAAGCACTGAGTATTCTACAGCTATGAGCTCGAGCTCCTTTATATATTTAACCTGCTCGGTACTTTAACAACTTTTGGTTACTACTCCATTCCAATGACCACCCCATCCCGACAATGATGTGTCGGTTTCAATTACACAATCAAATTCATCAGCCCTGAGTAGATTTCCTGTACTATGTATATTTTTTAACCACCAAATTATATCGCTTTTGGCAGTTGTTGATAGTGAACCATATTTGATTAATAGTTAAGTTTTATTACTAATGCTTGCTTTTTTTCAACTTCGAAATGTCGAGTGTACAATAAACTGTAAAGTACAGCCGGCGTGGTAGCTATTTGGTTACTAATAAATTCAGCTCAACTGAAAATTTAATGAAAACGTTTCAAATTTTGAACATTTTATTACACATTCTACTTAATTTCGGCTTTTTATCAAGTGGTAGATCTATATTCCTGTGAGCAGAGTTAAAAATAAATCTTAAGTATTTAACTTGCCTAAAAGCATTTACTACTGATCACTTGTAATTCATTATAAACCCAAGACTTTCTAATATAGCTAGAGTAATTTGAACTGTTAAATTACAGCCATCTTCAGTTTCACTAGTACGAAACAAATTATCCTGATATATGACAACTAGATTTAGGTGAAGCCTTAAAATTGATACCACTGGTTTCATTAGTTTAGTAAACACTCGTAGTTTGAATCAATAGTTGCCGTAAGTGCATGTGACTCTTAAAATGTTACATAATGTCATAAAGTCTTCTAACTTGAAATGTTCTGCCTCTAAAAACGTCATTAACGATTCAAGATTAAAAAATAATCTGTCACTACCGTATGCCTTAGGAACAGTGTATATGTTTGATATGAATTGATCAGGATGGTCATTGACAATCACAACTGCACCAATACTTAATAATTTGTCTACACATACTTGAAATTTTTTATTTTCAATATCTGTTAAAATAGACACCTCTTCCTTTAACTGTACATGTTGTTGCACATATAGTATTTGATACCCTTTAACAATATTTAACACAACAACATCTTTAGTAATAGTTTTCCAAACCTTTTTATACTTTGATAATTGACCAGTATAAAAACTCACACTATCTACTTCGTTTGTGGACGATGAGTTTGATTGTAACGACAGCTGTTGGGTAAATAGCGATACTGCCCTCGCCGTCTGAAGTCCTTCCTATAGTTTTAAGACCTCCCAGACTTTTTGAATCGCGTAGACATTGATGCTCCTCAAGAGTAAAGAGAAGAGTGTTGATTCTTTAAATTATTAATTTTGATCACTGGTTGTAGTAAAATTTTAGATGAAGTATTAGATGCTCGTAATGACTGTTCAAGATTGTCTCCAAATAAAAATTGCGTAACTGAAACTTTTGCAGAACAGATTCTCGCAACCGATGGCTCTAATAAGCGACGAATATTTGATCTCCGACGAGAATTTATATCTTGATTTTCGCCTAAAAATTACTAATAGTAAGATCATTTACAATAACCTGGCCTGTTCGACAATAAACATGCCTACAACATGCTGGAGAATGCAATTTTCTATCATTAGTACGCTCGGATGGTTGCAACTAACCCCAGATTTCTTAACTCGTGGTGAACCAAGAAAAGGAGAGTTTGAGGGAATCTTGTTAACATCCTTCAAACTAGTAATTTTTTCGTTGTTTATTTCCTATTCAGGGATTTGATTAAATGACTCTGCTTTCTTTTATTGTAATGAAGATTCATAATCTGGAGCATTATTTGTCGAATTTAAAACCCCTTAAAGAGTTTTGTCTACGTCTTCGCCTTCATTAAAAATGAACTCACCATTTAAATCAGCATCTGGGTTCCTTATTAGTTCATTAACCATTTCCTAAGTAGGTAAAGGCTGGTGAGAATTTAAATCCCCCTGGTCTTCATAGGTATAGTCTTCTTTGTCGTGGTAAGTACTAGGGCAGCAAGGAGATTTCATAAATTTCATCTTATTAGTAAGATCTCTTACGGCATTCGTCATCTCTATAATACCATTTGGAACTTGATCGAAATTGGCTGATCTGTTGACAATATTCCCATATAAAGGCAAAGTTCCTGACTAAAGGGTAGGCTGTGAAGTTGAAGAACTTTCCTTTCGCACTTTCTGGCGCGTGAATGTGCCTTGAGGAGAGGCAGAGAGAAAAAACCATAATCAAAGGCTCCTCCACTTACATAGAGTAACATATGCGCCATCTTGGTATTTGTCGTGGAAGACAATTTTTAATATTTTCAATGGATTTAAAAATTTCATTTCCAATAATTTATTAATTGTGCGTATTTTTTACAAACCTAGCACAAATTCCTCTGCACTTTTCATAAATTAAAATTCTTTTTAAAATGGTGTTTGCTAATTTTTTAAGAGCTTTTAAATGACATATCACTCGACAAAATCTGTTAACTTTTTTAATTTGCAATTATGTTTTTTTGAAACCATTTAAAAACTATTAGCTCGTTTGCTAGTAACACCAACTTCATTACCTTTGCCTAATTGTTACCGTTCGAATGATATATCATTTCAGTGTAAGTTGAGATTGAGTTACCGGTCAAAATCTTGATTTAACACAATATTTAAAGTTTAAGCAAGATTTTACTTACTCCTTTCGTATAAAAGACTTTTCCGTATAAACAAATTTTCCCCGCATAAAGGTAAAGCGTAAAGCCTTAGTTCCCGGCTAACCTGAGATCAAAACTGAGCCCAGACATGTCGGTGATCATAGGGAAATCAGGTTAAGTCTGTGATTAAAACATACTTCGAGCCGAAAAAACCTAACCTGGGCAAGCCTTTGATCAAAGGTTAGCCTGGGCAAGGTTGTGATTATAGCTTATCCTGGGCAAGCCCTTGACCATAGCGTAATGCGGGCAAATCTCCGGTCAAAGCCAAAACTTACTATAATGAAGTCTGGGCAAAGCTCAACAAATGTAATTGTATGAGCAAAGCATTAATTTCAGGCAAGCCTCTGGCAAATGCTTAATCCAGCCAACACTGCGGGAAAACATGTGTCGGTCTCTGATCGAAGTATTTCACTGTAGCGTTACACGGGTAAGTCACTGATCAAAACTTACCCTGAGCAAGTGCGATTCCATATTGTAACCCTGGTAAGGCTCTGGTCAAAACTTACTACTAGCACGCCTATTGAAAAACTTAACGCTGACAAAGACGAAATTACAGCTTACCCTGGGCAAGTTTCTGGTCAAAACATACCCCTACCAACCCTATGGTAATAACTTAACCCAGTGGAGACATTAATTAAAGCTTATACAGGAAAAGCCTCGAGTCGATTCGACCACAATAAATGCAACATTTTTTTAATGTAACAGCTAGTTATTACGTAAAGAATAGTTATTAACCTACATTTAGTTGCAACCCATCAGGTTGCTAACCTGCTAGTAATGTGTAATAAGTAATGTATGTTGCTACATGTGATTTTTCAATGTAAACTTGGACGTCCTTGTGCATTAATTTTTAGAATTTGTAAACATGCTGTTTATTTTACACTTTTATTTGAAACTAGTTTCCCGCGTCTTTGTGTCCTTGGCGTGGAAAAGCAAGACGCTTAAAAATAGCCTCAACTCAAAATATTAAATAAACTACATGTTTAAAAATTCCAAACATTAATACACAACGATATCGAAATATGAAAAACCACACATAGCTACTGTTTTGCATTAATTTTCAATTTTACCATAATTACATTTAACTTTACATTCTGTGTGAATTACAATTCACGATGATCTGGGGATACTGACTGAAAACGCGTGGAAATCCGGAGTTCTTTCACTAGTTATTTAGAGCAAAGCTCCCACTTTTGGATACAGTTCGCTCTTTATTACCCTCTTTAACCTATATTTTCGCAAAGTACTCTACTTTATTGTTAAGTATCTTAAAATTATGTTTTTAAATTAATTCAGAAATAAAAATTCAGCAATGTAATGTAACGTAATGGCTTTATTGTTAAGCTCCTTAGCGTAATCGCTGATTTCCAGGAACAGACAGGTGTGGCAAGCTTACCCCGTACTAACACAGAGCCAAGTAAGCTTTAAAGGTCGTAGTCACCACACACGAGGAGAAGCGGGCGTTTTAAGGATAATCTACCTCACAGTAGGCCCCCGAGTGGGAATTGAACCCACGACCATCAGAAGAGAGCCTCGGCCCTTAGACCTCTGGACTACCTCGCCTCTCTTACTACCTCGCCTCTCTTAACAACCTTGCCTCTCTTAACTACCTCGCCTCTCTTCAATTAACGTTTTATGTAACTCAAACTCGTTACCAATTCCATAATTGCGTTGTAATGTTAATCCGTGGAATCCCCTACCTTTTTTCACTTCTTATTTTTTATCCGCAACCCTATAGCCCATCTTTATCATTTGTAAAAAATGTTGCCCTTCATTTTTCTTACCATACATTTTGGAATGCAATCCAAATATTCTACTTTGTACCGCCTTTGTGTACCCTCTTTGTGTGGGGAGAGGGAACTTTGATTCAGAGTAAAGCACTATGTATGCTTGGCTATGTTAGTAATGGGGTAAGCCGGCCAAACCATGTATACTCCTGGAAATAAGCGATTACACTCTTTTATTGAGTGTGAAAATATTAGTAAAGCAGTTACTTTATTTTCATGTACTATACTTTACAGAAAAGGAGGTCTTCTCTGGAATAATGTAACGGTTATGATCGCTGTTGTTCTGCAAGGATTTTCTAAAGCTGCCGGGTATGACAAAAATTAATATGTAGTGGCATTGTAGTTTAGTTATTATACAAATTTCACTGTCTATGCGGTATTTTAGCAACGGGTATTAAATATTTATTAATTGCGGGTATTAATTGTGGGCAAACGGTGGAAGTAAAGTATTTA
Organism: Dicyrtomina minuta; assembly: GCA_949802685.1. Lineage (NCBI taxonomy): Eukaryota > Metazoa > Arthropoda > Collembola > Symphypleona > Dicyrtomidae > Dicyrtomina > Dicyrtomina minuta. Next base: position 22,435,056 of record OX461810.1, read on the forward strand.
TTTATTAGACCAGTGACTTATTCAAACGGAAAATAGCGAAGATACCTGAGCTGCTCCTGCGCAATTAAATACAGTTACGTACGTATTTAAATTTAGTAGTCCCTCCACTGGCAATATGCTATGTGTGTCCAGTATTGAAATATCCCTCAGATGCCACAGCCCCTTGCTTGGATCAAACACGCTGAGCTTATCCATTGCATTCAAACAGGGCAGATGGAGTTTGAAGATTCATTGATTAATTATAGCACTAATGGTTTAATTGATTGTCTCAAATGAGGTTAAACAGTTATGCAGATATATTGTCTTCAATTTGGGATGTTTTTCAAAATAATTATAAGCTCCTGCTGGAGTCTGTGCGAAGACAAAATAAAAATTAAGATTTTCATCCTTTTGCCAAAGCATCGAAAAAACTTAATCTATGACTTTCTGTCTGTCAATGGATCAGCATATAAGCAATTCAAAGTACTTCCTTGGTGGGATTCCTGCCTGCTGTAGTTTGGTGCCTTTGGTGGTTCATTTGGTTGGCTCGTTTACCGCCCAAAGACGAGCGATCCTAGAAAGACCGTGTAACATAATGCTATTTTTCCTTGAAAATAGTCCAGCCCATTTCCACATTACGGCCTCCCACCAGCAAGGATAAACTTAGAATATATTGCCTTGTTTTGGTGGGAATAAATCAAATTCAAATTCCGTAATTGAGTTTCAGTTCAAATTCAAATCTTAGCGGAATTAGACGTGATTGGAAGTTTTCATACATGCATGGTCTCAATCGCTGATTGATCCGTCGGATACATGGTCTCAGCTGCTGATTTGTCAGCGTAAAAGGAGAGAGAGAGCTTTTCACGAAATCCTAATGCATAGCTTTGAACGGTCTTCTAGGATCGCTCGTCTTTGTTTACCGCCAGCTACTTTGAATTGGGTTTATGCTTATCTATTGACAGAAAGCCATAGAATAAGTTTTTTCAATGCTTTGGCAAAAGGATGAAAATCTTAATTTTTATTTTGTCTTCGCACAGGCTCCAGGAGCTCATAATTATTTTGAAAAAACATCCCAAATTGAAGACAATAGGTGCACACCACTTTGCTCTTAGTGCCTCTCAAACACTCTCAACGCTAATTTCTCAAATTGTTGCCATAGATACTGCACATTTACTATAGTAGCAATGAAAAATTTAGCGTTGAGACTGTTTGAGAGGCATTGAGAGCAAAGTGGTGTACCCCTAATATATCTGCTTAACTGTTTAACCTCATTTGAGACGATCAATTAAACCCTTAGGTCCATAATTAATCAGTGAATCTTCAAACTCCATCTGCCCTGTTTGAATGCAATGGATAGGACGAGCCTGTTTGATCCAAGGAACACCAGCGCCACCGCAATTTCATTTCAATACTGGACTAGTGCCGTAATATTGTAAAATTATTGTAAGAAAAATATTGTATTGTATTGTACATTAATATTGTATTGTAAGTTGTAATTGTAAATTACAATACAATTACAATATACAATTACAATTCATACTTTTGGAACCTTAATTAGACCCCTAATTAGGATTAAATTACTGACTTGATATTTACCATGATAACTATCATGTAGATACACGATTTTAGCGTAAAACAAAGGCTCAGAACACACTGCGGAAAATAAATTTGATATTGTATTGTATTGTCATTGTAATTGTATTTACAATTACAATTCCAATTCTAAATGTAATTTTATAAAAATACAATTTAAATTTACAATATTACGGCACTATACTGGACACACTTATGTGTACGGGAAACATAACTACTAATCTAATAGCTTTGGGCTAACTAATCGTAAGAACAAGAACTACAGCTGAAATGGGGTAGGTGTGGCTAACCCCACCCTTCTTCGGCGCAAAAAATGGAAACCTATCTTCGCTATTTTTCTCTAAGTAAATCACTAGAGCAATAAATTCTATAGGCCAGGGAATGGGTTTTAATACATTATATAGTATTTACTTGATTGTAAAGATCGTACGAGATGCTGATTGCTGGTCGTTTCTTCATCGGATTTAATTCGGGATTAAACGCTGGATTGACTCCAATGTACCTATCGGAAATATCGCCGATACATCTTCGTGGGTCAGTGGGTACAGTTTATCAACTGGTAGTAACGATTTCCATCCTTGTGAGCCAAATTCTTGGACTAGAGTCACTTCTTGGCACTTCAACACGTTGGCCTTGGCTTCTGGCAGTAACCATACTTCCAGCCATTTTTCAGTTGGCTACACTTCCTCTCTGCCCAGAGTCTCCAAAATTTATTCTGCTAAACAAGGGAAAGGAAATTGAGGCACAGAAAGGTTATTATAATATTCGTGTCTTATACGTGAACAATAATTAGCTCCGATCTGTAGCACAGTGTAGGTTCCAATGGAAATCATTATGGGGCTACATACCGTATGTTCGAATACGGACCGGGACCGCCTGGACGCTTAATACATTTTTTAGACTGACATCCCTTTGTACACACAACTATTATTCCCAGTAGTGCTCACTACAATCATTAGCGCAATTTATCGTGTACAAAGCGCAGACCTCTTTTTTTAATTTATCGTGTACAAAGCGCAGGGTTTTCAAAACAATTACACATGTCTTACATTATTTACATTCTAGCTAACTAGTAAGTAGTTACTCTACTTGCGCTTGTAAACATGGAATGGAAAGTAATTATACAATTCATTGTTTTCTCTCTTTTAGCTTTGACATGGCTTCGTGGAACAATTGAAGTTCACGATGAAGTAGACGATATGCGAGCTGAGTATGAGGCTATGAAACTTGTTTCACGAGTCAGCTTAACGGATATGTTTACAAAATCCGTTCTTTTTATGCCGTTGGCTATTTCTTGCATGATGATGCTGGCTCAACAGCTCAGCGGTATCAACGCTGTCATTTTCTTTTCCACACAGATATTTACGTAAGGAAAGCTGATTTGAATTTTTGTATTGTGAATTTATAATATGTAATTACAAAATTCACACGTACAAATAAAAAGTCATACGTTTGACTCTTAATAGAATAGGGGCACCAAAAATTTGATTTTGGGGGTTACTTCCCCTCTCACATGATCACACAGACGAGACAATAATTATTTTAAGATGACATAATCTAGTACGTATGTCTAAATCTAGTTACCTTGCCTGTATCGACGGTAGAGATAAAAGAGGCCCGCCAAAAACTGTGTACTAAAGCGAAGTGATGCAAAAGAAAAGCATTACAAATTCAATTTTGCTTGATTTTCACAAAAATTAAAAACCTTTTGAATAAGAACGTGACAACATTCAGCATTAGGAGCTCACATGGTTGAACTTTCTTGTACATAGTTCAAATTCGAAGATTCAAATATTTCCGTGTAACCGCAAACAATGTAGTAGACACATTTTTGACGAAAAATTAACTGCAGTGACCTAAAAATGACCTCTAGAGGTGCGTAAGTTACAAATCTATGATGTGCAGAGTCTAGAGGTCAATCTTAGGACGCTGAAATGACAATCACAAAATGTCTACCACCTGTCCTGCAGCTACAGGGCGATTGTTTCCTTCAAAGTTTATCAATATCCATGAAAATTCAGTGCTGTGACCTCTTAATGAGATAAAGATTGTCAAATTATTTTATATATTTAATAAATAAGGCTTGCAAGGAAATAGTTCATATTATAAAATTTTTGTTAAAATCAATAAGTAAATAAAAATTGTACAGCAATTTCACTTTTTAGTAACAATATACTTTTTAGATCCAAATTTTGCAGGCAACACCAAAGCCATTGGAGTTGCCCTGATCCTGTGATTAAATAAAATATTGTTAGATTCAAATAATATATTTGACCGCGGGTATGTACACATAATTCTTTTAATGTTCAGTCAAAAGGTAAGTCATTTTGAGAATGGACCAAACGGTGAAGAATCCCTATTCCATTGAGACACCAGTTTTTTAGGTTTTTTAAAATTACATAATTGGAACAGTTGTCTTAATCAAGGTTTAGACTTATTAGACATACCTACTAGGCAAACCTCATCTAACACTAGTTATCTCGTCTGAGTAACCATGTGGGGGTAAGCTAACCCCAACCTTGGTGTCACTATTTTATTGTGACATACTGTAATAAATCACTTTCTTATGGATTCAGATCTGCTGGCTTGGATGAGGCAACTGCACAGTACGCCACTCTTGGTATGGGAGCCATGAATGTTGCAATGACGGTTATTTCTCTTGTACTTGTTGAAAAAGCAGGAAGGAAAACGCTAATGCTTATTGGCCTTGGAGGCATGTTTGTAGACGTACTTCTGCTGTTCTTGTGTATCCAGTACAAGGTAATAAAAACGCCATATTTAACGGTATAAGGAAATTTTCCCCCCATTAAGTAGCCCCGGACGTTCACCCCAGTCCGAAAATGAAACTTTGTTTTATAGGCAAGTACACTTAAGTGTTAAGGTAAATGTTTTATAGCGAAATAGTTCAAATATAGTAATCTAAGGACGCCTAAGTGTTGATGCATTTTCTCATGATTAGCTTACATGGGAATGGGAACCTATTGTGTGGACAAAAATTAGTGATAGCTGCGCAAGGTGTCCAAACCCTGCCGTGCCCATTTGATTGCATGGATATGAAACTGTTTGGACACCTTGCGCAGCTATCACTAATTTTTGTCTAGACAATACCTTGCTTGAACACATGGATTCAAATGAATTGGATCATAACGTCTTCTACTGTGACTAGTAACTACTGCTAGTATAGTCGTTCGGTTGCAAAATCGCATATCTCTATTTTATTCGAATTTTCGAAATTTTCTTGAAATAGAAAGTCAAGAAAATTCAGTGGGAATAACAGTGGAAAATTTTAGTGAGCAGAGTAATGGTAATTGGTAATGGTGACTTTCCATACTTTCGTGAAAACTAAAAAATTATAACTTCCAGTAAATGCAGTGTTTAATTTATGTTTGGTAATAATTACCATCTTTCTGTAACGGAACATAACAAAAAAATCCGGCGCTTCGCGCCGGATTTGTCGACCGGGGGCGGGCCCGAAGTAGATGCTGAGCTTTCACAAAGGCGCAAGACAATTTCTGTTAAGCTAAAAGATGATATAAGATTTGTGGAAGCTCCCCTACCATCAATAAGCCATATACGAATGTACGTAGCATGTGGTTAAATATAGCCAAAGAATATTTATAAATTGCACCATTCACAAATGACGTCATTTATGGAGCCTCCCCTACTATCAATAGGAAATATACCAATGTACGTGGCAAGCAGTTAAAAAGAAAGGTTCGAAAATATTATACAGTTATAAAGCGGGTACCTAAAACTATGATATTTGAATGACGTCATTATGAACGATCCCTGAATAATATTAACCCATATACCTTAGTATGTTTATTGCATACTGTTAAAAAGGTTGAAAACATATTTTGGACGATTCCTGAACATAAATAATCTAGGTTAGAAAATATTTAAAAGTTAGAAATAAGGGTATTAAATACTATGGTATTTTTTCAATAGACGTCATTATGGACGATCCCTGAATAGTATTAACCGAGGTATGTTTATCGCATATTGTTAAATAAAAACTATGTTATTTTTTCCAAGGACGTCATTGTGGACGACCCCTGAACATTATTAACCTATATACCTGTATGTTTATTTTGTCCAGGGACGTTATTGTGGACGACCCTTGAACAATTATAAATTATAACCTATATACCTATGTATGTTTATTTTGTCCAAGGACGTCATTGTTGACGACCCCCGAACATTATTAACGTATATACCTATGAATGTTTATTTTGTCCAAGGACGTCATTGTTGACGACCCCCGAACATTAATAACCTATATACCTATGTATGTTTATTTTGTCCAAGGACGTCATTGTTGACGACCCCCGAACATTATTAACCTATATACCTATGAATGTTTATTTTGTCCAAGGACGTCATTGTTGACGACCCCCGAACATTAATAACCTATATACCTATGTATGTTTATTTTGTCCAAGGACGTCTTTGTGGACATTAATAACCTATATACCTTTGTATGTTTATTTTGTCCAAGGACGTCATTGTGGACGACCCCCGAACATTATTAACCTATATACCTATGAATGTTTATTTTGTCCAAGGACGTCATTGTGGACGACCCCCGAACACCTATATACCTTAAATTAAAACTTTAGGTAGGAGAAGTTAAAGTGGAGTTTGGTGCTGTCGTAGTTTAAGCGTTGCCACAATAGGGTTCTACTCTTTTATTAAAGCAATTATTCGCAGTAAGCTCAGCATCTACTTCGGGCCTCTGGTAGACGTTTTTTGGTCAAGATCAGTTCAAAAATGTGACCTGTAGCGTACGACATACAAAAAGGGGGACAGACGGACAGAAAAAAACCATTTTATTATGTGCTCAATGAGCTAATGCTCAGCATCTAAAAAGGGTCGATTTTGCAAGCCATGCACATACGTGTAGTTAAAAGCTGGCCAAGTTTTGCCTATTTCTATACACGTGGAAATTTTTAACGAAATTATATTGCGATGATAGGTAAATTTATCTATGTACGTTTACAGGGTAACCTGGTATAGTGGTCGTGGGTTTGGGACTGCAGTGTGGAATTGGAAGTTTTACGTACCTAGGTCTGGGCTCCAGGCATCATCAGCTCAGCTTTTCGGCATTTCCCTTCCTCACCAATTTACAGATTTTCATTACTACATGTCACGGACATACGTACGTAAATGGGTTGTAGATGGTGAGGGATCGTCCGTAAACGACGTCATTCAAATATCATAGTTTTAAGTACCCCAATTACAACTTTAAAATTTTTTCCAACCTATTTGAGCTCTATGCCGTCCCGCCGAAATGATATAACTGTGAGTGCGACCTCACATTTAATAAAGTGAGAAATTCAAGTAGGAGAGGTGGACGGTGAGTTAGGCGCTATCGTAATTTGAGGGTTGCCACAATAGGGTTCTAGTCTTATATTAAAGCCAAACTGAGCTGTAAGCTCAGCATCTACTGCGGCCCCCGGTTGACACGAAGCGAATCGACGCGAAGCGCCAGATATTTTAAACATCCAACTGCTTATATGACGCGTGTGCGATTACGCAGTGTTATAGCTAATGGTGGTGCTCCAATCCAATTGCTAATATGACTCTTATATGATTCAGATTTTGGTTTCATCATCGAAATTCACTATTAGTCAGATTGTATATTTGATAGTATGGTCTAGCGACTTTCGACCGGAACGACATTACGTCGACGACAGTTCGAAGAAAGACATTTTGCCTAAAGTCATTGCGTCGAGTGGACATTGAGCCGACGACGTTGCGTCGATAGACATCTAGTAGAAGACTGTGCGTCGACGGACATTACGTTGTTAGACTCTACGTCTAATTAAATTACGCCGTTAGACATTACGTGGTTGTTAATTGCAGGGATAACTAAAATGATGTAATTTTATATATACGCAAAGAAAAGGAGGAGTATAGAGAAAGACAGCTTTATTTAATTAATCTTGGCATCGTACTCCAGTACAGATAGCACAAAGGTCTCAGTATACGTATTAAGTGATAGTCTACATTTTATTTTTTTCATCTTATTAAGAAACTAGTTTATCGAGTAATACCAAACAAAGAAAAATATGTACATACAGTTATTTCGGCAACATAAACACCAAACAACACAATAATGCGACCCATATTCTGTAAATAAAATTAAAAATATCAAATAGACATAAACTATCAGAATCTGACATTAACAACATCCAACATCATTAATATTTGCAATTTATGTACAATGCTTGATATACACCATAATTGATATAAAAAATCTGTTTGCCAATCACATATTCGTGTTTCCGCTAAAACTTTAAAGTAAATCTAAATAGTACTATCAGACTGAATAACTGTGTTCTGCAAGAATATTTTTTTTAAAATAGGATAAAATAAAAAAATAATAAAAAATGTCCTTTATACTACTGACGTTTTCATATATACATACTTAACTAAAACAATATTATTAGTATCTAATTATTATTAGTGTCTAGTTATTTGTATAATTAAGAACTATTTATCAACAGTATAACTTGCCCACTTTAAACCTTAAAAATGTTTAAATTATATTCAAGAAAGTGTTGTTTTGTATAATGAGCTGTAAAGCTATTGCTAATATTCAGATATTCAAATGAGCTACTCTGGAAATTTGTTTTCGACGGACTTTATTTCAACGCATTGTCCGTCGTCCAAACACATTATACGTAATGTCTTTCAAACTTTCAACGAGATGTCTTCGTCAAAACGTCCACTACGAACTATTTGACGCCGTACTGTCGTGAGCACGAAATGTCGCCTACGCAATGTCGTTCGACGAAAAGTCGTTCCGGTACATAGTCGTAGAATCGATAGTATAAACAATAGTTTAACAACAGTATATGCAGCTTAAATAAGGGTACGGAGGAATATTGTCCGCGGGGAAAGTGTCCGCGGGGGAAAATGTCAGCGGGAGAAAATGTCCAGGGGGGAAATGTCCTACAACAATATTTAACTGTTATTTGTAGATTCGAAGAAAATTACTAGATTTTTTTTTACTGAAACCTTGTATTGTCTTGACTACCTTCCAGGACTCGGGTGAATGGATTTCCTACGTTAGCATTGTATTTGTAATTATGTTCGTCGTAATGTTCGCCACCGGTCCCGGATCAATTCCATGGTTTTTGGTGTCAGAACTATTCAGCCAAGGTGCGAGATCTCATGCCACTTCAATTGCTGTTGGAGTCAACTGGACGGCAAACTTCATTGTTGGAGTATCCTTTTCCCCTTTACTGGTATAATTTTAAAATTTTACATTTTTATAAAAAATCACGAGCTTTAAAAAGCACAAATTATTTTTACAATCCACTGTTTTTTTGTATTGCAGGTTATGATTGGACCTTTCGTATTCGTTATCTTCGCCATTCTCTTAGCACTATTCTGGGTATTCACTTATTTCTTCGTTCCTGAAACCAAGAACAAGACCATTGAAGAAATAAGTGCATTTTTTAGACAACGGGGATACAACTAAAAAATTACTGAAATAATACTTAAAGATGTCTGAAATGAAAGTTTAGAGACAATATACAATAACTTTACAATCGATTAAAACGATTCCATCATGGGGGTACTGTGAAAATACAGGGCGATAAGGCTGTAGAATATACCTAACGTGTACATACATAACGCAATTTTAATGTATTTAAGCCCTGATGAGTGTTTAAAAAAATAAGTATGATAGTAAAGTAGTTGCTGTAACGGGTGCGAAATGATTCAGCTAGGAATTATATGGGCATGCAAAAAGAATGACGTACTTTATTCGTTAAAACCCAATGTAAGAGAAAATTATTTTTAGATACCAAGTTAATATAAAAAATAATGACTTTAGAAAGTATTGCATATTAAAAATCTAAAATGCTATATGCAGATATGTGAATAATTATATCTAGTACGTACTCATTATACGTAAGCCGGTGTCAATGTGTATGCACGTTCAAGTTGCGAATGTGCTATTTTTATATTTCTGTGATTATATTTTAATAACTGAGTTAGACGCTGAGGACGTAGTGGCGACACCGCGACTCGCTATTTATTCTGTTCAGAACTTCCATCATACTGCCATCTTTATAAAATGTTCATGAAAAAGGCTAGTATATCAAGAAGTCATTGCAACCTTCGTATTTCTTAGATGTCTGAATGTAGAGTGAATTTAGCTGATTGAAAATTAGGTCTGGAAAGTGAATTCACGAGTGTTAATATGATTATGTATTTCTTTCGTACTTACGTAATTATTAATATTCAATGTATTCCACCTACTTGAGTGCTAATTATACTGCTATTTGTTTTATTTAATGTATAAATACAAATAAGCCAATGAGCCAAATTAAAATGTAGATTTATATAGGATCGTTCATAATTTAATTGCTTACTGAGCTATAGTTAATTAAAAACTTTGATGAGAAATATAAATTTTAGCTAATCATAATTTAGATATTCTTTATAGTTTACAGATATTGTTTTTAGGATAATCTGTGTACGCAATAGCGACTGACGGAGAACATTAAAAATTACCTCTGTTGTATTTCTGTAGAATTATACGAAATCGTCGATTCATTGTAGTTTTAATGTTGTAATATCATGTCAGTTTTACAATAAAAAAGAAACACTACCTGAGTTGTTCACTTTAAACTACTTCACAGCTTTACGATAAGTAAACTTTTCAAATATTTCAAGTTTTCCAGATAAGGTTTGGTTGAAATTGTACACCTTCAACTCAAACGATGTAAATTATTGCACATCGTTACAAACATTACAATTGTTCTACTTTGACTTTTAGTTTACGCTACGACAGTGTGCCCCTGGAAAAATATTTCCCATGCTTTTTATTGTGTAGATAGTTAAGTACTTTCCAACTATTTTTCTCTCCAAAGACTCCAAATTCAATATAAATGTACAGTCGCTTGACAATTTTTCCAACGGATATTTCCGCCAAACTAGTAACAGTTTTGAGGACTGAATTCAAGTTTAAGTAATCAACTTTACTCCATGGCCAACTATGTCTGGATTCAAATTCCTGATAGCTGCGCAAGGTGTCCAAACCGTGCCGTGCCCATTTGATTGCATGGATGTGAAACTGTTTGGACACCTTGCGCAGCTATCACGAATTTGTATCCAGACAATACGTTCATTTTATTTCTTTGATAACACCTAACATTATCAGCTTTAATTCATGGCTTCATTCATGGGTTAAGCAAGCCAATAATGTTCAAATTTGCTTTACTTATTTTTTAAATGCTGAGCTTTAGCTCATTGAGCATCTAATGGAATGGTTTTTTAGATGCTGTGCTTTAGCTCATGGCTTTGTCCGTCCTTCGTCCGTCTGTCTCTCTGTCCCGCTTTTGTATAAAAGACGCTACAGGTCGCATTTTTGAACTAATTATATTCAAACAACAACCACAAGATCACAAATGCGATGTAGATGGGCTGTATAGTTTTTGGTTCCCAGTAAATATTTCTCAATTAGCAGTTGAATGGACCAATTCTCAAATTTTTTTACAATTATGTAATATCATACACTTACAAAAACCGGCAATTTGCCTTTATTTCTGTATGTGTCTCTGTCAGTCGGTGAGTCGTAGGCTACAGCTCTCAATTCCCAACCAATTTAATTCAATCAAGTTATAAATGATTGCAAATGCGAATGAGATGCGCTCTATTGTTTTTTGCTGAGATCGCAAACATCATTTCATCGCAATCAGCAGCTGTATAGAGCAACTCTCAAAAAAATTTCACCTTTTTAGCTGCATGTCATGTACATACCTATATTGCTTATACGTTGTGAGGGATCGTCTATAAATGACGTTCTTCAAATTTCATAGTTTACGCACGCCGCTTTAATTAGTTAATTAACGGTTTTGTAAACTCATTTCGGTAACATGGGATGTTAATAGTGTCCAGACGGAAAACCTTAACCCGACGATAAAGTCATTACCCACACGAGACGGGAAGATGTTTTTGTACGGATTAGTACACATCTAAAAAGTATGTTGCATCATATACTAAATCATGCTTACACATACCAACTAGGAATGTGAATTTCGTTAGCATAGCATAGCATGTCCCTGCTTATACTGCCTCGTGCTGATTGGATGCATGCTAGCATAATGCTGCGTATTAGTACCAGTCAGTACATGCTTAGAAAAATAGGAGTGAATTGACTACTTTACTGTTAATTTCTAACTACTTTCTTGTTACTCCGACATTCACAGTGAATCCTGTTAACCACGGTCAACAGGATTATGGTTAGTGATTTGCAGTGAAAACTGTTAGACTGAGTATACTAGAACGGTGTTGGATCACGCAACACTAATCCGTTGAACGATTTTATTAATTATAAAATAACACCAAAAATCCGGCGCTTCGCGCCGGATTTGTCTACCGGGGGCGGGCCCGAAGTAGATGCTGAGCTATAACAAAGGCGCAAGACAATTTATGTTACGCTAAAAGATATTATAAGATTTATGGAAGCTCCACTATACAAACAATTAGACATATACGAATGTGCGTAGCATGTAGTTAAATATAGCTGAGAATTGTTCATAAATTGCACCATTCACAAATGACATCATTTATGGAGGCTTTCCTACCATCAATGAGCCATATATAGAAGTACGTGGCCTGTAGTTACATAATTTTTTAATAACGTCATTTGCGGACGATCCCCATATGCATACTAGCAAGCTTGCATGTTAATGATATCCGTTTACTTAGTTCTTGAGCTAATGATAAAGGGGACCTGTAAAATGGTAAGTTTTTAGTAACGTCATTTGCGGACGATCCCTATATGCATACTAGTAAGCTTGCATATTGATAATATCCTTTTACCTAATTCTTAAGCTAATGACAAAGAGGACCTCTGAAATGGTAATTTTTTAATAACGTCATTTGCGGACGATCCCCATATGCATACTAGTAAGCTTGCATGTTAATGATATCCGTTTACTTAGTTCTTGAGCTAATGACAAAGGGGACCTGTAAAATGGTAATTTTTTAATAACGTCATTTGCGGACGATCCCCATATGCATACTAGTAGTATCCTATGCAAAGGCTAACTGTTTAAATATTTTGAGGTGTAAAGTCATAGAAAACAATAAATAAAAGAGAAAGATTGAGGGTCGAACACAAATAACGACTTCATAAAGGTTAAAAAAAAATTGAGTCACCCACACTTCAGGTTTAATTACCCTTCAAAGCAATGTGTAAATGGTAATTTTTTTCGTAGAGCGCCTTGTTTTAAATAACCCATCCTTATCTTGAATAGCGTCATTTGTGTGTGGCTCTTAAACGACGTTAATCTTGCCTACCACGTACGTACCTAGAAATGGAGGTAAGTTTGAATGCTAATGTAATTTAAACGGCTGGTTTTTCTTTGAGAGAAAAAAAGTTAAAAAATATTTAAAGTTGCTCCAGTTAACTGCTAACTGTAGGGAGACCATCGAGCACGCGAAACGCGAACATCTAAATTTTAAGTAGTTACAAAGTATTTCATAAATTTTATTTTACTTTTCAATTTTGAACAGTTAAATAACAGTTTTTGTCTACTTTAAACTCGTAATTAAATACTAAAGTACGTCAGCAAGTGTAATTCGACTGAAAATTTATAGATTTATTTTAAATTGTTAGTGTTTTACGAATTTTCAAAATTCTGCCACGCCGCAAGCTGAATAGACGGAGGAAACTCATGGAAGTACATACATAGAAAATAAGGACGAAAAAAAATAAATCCAAAAAAGCAAGAATCAACTTTAATACATAAAACTAAGTTCCTTCTCATTTATACGTAGGACGGATGCCCACAAATTTCATATTTTCGCTAATAAGGTGTTAAGATACTAGAAACACGTATATTTTGGTAGGATCGAGAGAAAAACCAGGAATTCAAGATCATCAAACAGATATAAATCATGCAAAACAAAAAGAAAATCCCAGTAATAAGTGGACAAGAGCAGCTAGCCGCCTACTTCTCTCAGCAACTATTTCAACTCAGCCAACAACTAACAACACAAATCACTGCTAACAATGTAACTTTGATTGAAGACTTCAAGAAAGAAATATATTCAAGACTAGTTACTTTGGAAATTAACATGAAATCAAAATGGAAATCACTAGAAACTAGGATGATTAAAGCTACCTTAAGACAAGAAATTGAAGTTAATATTATGAAAGCAAGATTTAGTGAGTTAGAAAAACGACTTCAAAATGTTGAGACAAAAGTCAACAAACCTGAGAGACCGAACAGAAGTAAAGAAATCTTAATCACAGGTCTAGCTGTTAGTTGCTCTCCAGTCGAGGATGCTAATTCAGTAATTTTGGACACCCTTCAACTTAATTCTACACATATTGTGAAGGCAAAACGAATCGTAAACAAAACTAAAGGCAAACCGCCGCTTTTTTTTTGTCCAGTTAGCTGAAAAGGATGAAGTTTCTTTGGTGCTTCAAAAGAAGTCTCGATTGAAGAAGGCTTACCACAAGTCTACATCTAACAGTGCCGAAGCAAAAAAGAACAACAAGTCTGCATGCACCTTACAGAACAATACTGGATAAAAAAACGGGACCCTTCAATTAAAACTGTTAAATACGTTGGAAGTTACTCTTTTGAAGCTGATGGCATCAGATACACTAGTGACGGAATAACTCTGACCAAGGTGCACCGCTGAAATGATCTTATAACCTAAACGATATAATCTAACTGGTTAAAATCTAAAATTAAATTGTCAAATTGTTTCTATGCTAAATGAAGTAATATAATGTATTGAAACTAGTAACTGTACTTAAACCTGCGAGTGATAAATGAGCCGTTGTCGGAGCTATTAGAGTTGACACTTACAAGGACACAATATAATTGAAAAATACGCTGAATAGTTTTCTATAGCATGTTCAAATAAGGCTAGCTTTTCAACCAGGATCATGAGTGAAAAATAAGAGTGCAACAAACTGTGAAAATTTGATCTTGGAAGGAAATGTTAGTGTTTAATTCCAAAGTACAGCTTTATGCAGACTGTGTTCAATAAATAAAAAATAATTTAGAAGAAACAACTGCTAATGATGAGTATTAAACTAGATATTAACTGGTAAATACGGAAGGTAATATTAAGATAAGTGATTTAAAAATATTATATAATTAATGCATTACATCAAACATGTTAAATTGTAAGAACAAATATTATATGAGCTACGATGATTTAACAAATAATTTGCTTAAAAAAAGTAATGAAACCAAAATATTAATCAGATTTGTGTGTGGGCTAAGGCCCGTATATGCAATAAATCAACATACATACATACAACTGCTAACTGTGCAAAAACTATTCATGCGATGTTGCCCAAAAACTATACAGCACTGTGCGGGCGCTTTTTTAAGCGATTTAAAGTTATTCAAAAAAGATCAAGTCAAAACTGTGACCTGTGGCGCACGACTGAGAGACATTCGGACAGACGGACTGACAGACAGACGGACGGACAAACCTATTTTAATAGATGCTTATGAGCTAAAGCTCAGCATCTAAAAACTGGATTCAAACCCCTGGATTCGAACCCAAACCCTTTGGAATACGAACCTGACTTCTTCACCACTAGACTGTCACAACACATTAACTATGAATTACGAATTTAGCAAACATATACAGTGATATAAATTCTTCAACAGGTTTAGTGTTGATTAAACAAGTTTGGTGATGGGTTTTGCAAAAACAATCTTGTTGCAAATGGTTAAAAGTTTTCCTAACCCTCAAAAGTTTCAAAATTTACTACTAAACCTGTCAAAGTTAACAGCTGAACATGTTGACACAGCCTAACTACATTCGTGTCAATATCTTTTCAAAGCGTGGACTTAGTACACCAATCCGTTCTAGCTTCTGTTTATTGTGATCATGCTCAACCGTGCTAACTTACTGGGTATATTTTGGCATCCACTCCATGCAAATAATCTAATCTAATTAGTTGATGATATACTTTAGTTTCTTAAGTACAGGCAGTGTAATATTTTGCTTAAGTAGTTACTAAGCCCATAACTAATTGCAAGTATCTTGGGTGAACACTACTATTTCCAGATGCCACAGTGGTGCCACAGTGGCAGTCACAATAGATAGTGGTTCATACACCTATCTATTCAATATTTAGGTGACAATGCCATCGTGGACATTATTTATTATTATTATTTAGTCATTACTTTAAACACTCTACCAAGCATTGTAGCTGATAGCCCGTATTGCAGCAAAGACACTCAGCACGCATAAGCTGTACAATAGACAAAAGCCACACACTACATCAAGCTTCATATAGCTGAAGCACTACTATCATCGGCGCATCATAAATAAACCCAAGAGAAAAGGAGATCCATGTGTAACATATTTATTCAAATAGGTCGTAAAATCACCAAAAATAGTGTCAATTATAGTGTCATTCCGTAGATATTACCTGTAGCAACACAATAGTATCAGAACATAGTCAAGAAAAAGAAAACTCTCGGTGTTTTGTTGATTTTTGACACAAGTTTTCTTTTGCTTTTGGGTTTATGGTAGGCTTAAACTATTATTGTTATTTTGCAGGGATTTAGTTCCACAAGACCAACGCCTTGGAGGTTTTTATAATAATGGCCTTTTGCAAACTCCCACTCAGTAGTAGAAGAAAAAAACAGGTCAAACCACAAGCCTGCTTGTAGAGCGCGAAAACGCAACTAACTGAGAAATCGAAGCTTGACCCAACATCTCCGAAACGATTAGACACCCCCTAGATAGAGGTTTCTCACAAGTACAAAAGCAGGGCACAGTCAGAAAATGAATCAGTTTATTATCTTTCTCCCTAGGCAGGTAGAGGAGTTCAACACTTCAATTCCCATGCCCTGTCACTAGCCTAATAAACCATCCTAATTAATCTCTAGGATATAACAAATAGGATATACCAATAACGAATTACCGTAAAAAGGAGCCGAAATCCAGAGCTTGGTCTGACCACAGTTGCGTAATCCAGTCCATTGTCTTTCATGCTCACACGTAGCCCACCGCGCAACAGCACAATGACGGCCGAGAACAGCGGAATTGGACTAGGACCAAACTGCCTAGCGCAACTTCTATCATACAAGGCCTTTGCTAATCCATCCGCCTCCTCATCAACCCTTAAACTCGAATGCGCAGGTATCCGTATTAACACTACCTCGCAACGGCTCTCAGCAAGTCAGTTGAGGTTAGTGTAACAGTCCCATACGACACTAGAGACATTGTAAGGCCTGGAAAGTGCTCGCAAAGAACTCTGACTATCACTGAATACTCTGACGGGGAGATCTTCACGGCCATACTTCAGCAGCCAATGGGCCGCCAAGGAGATACTAAGGATTTCATACTGAAACAGGCATCAGCACCAAGATACTCAGACGAAACCATGGGAGTTACTCCATGACTTCAATTACAATTCTACAACCAGCTTTATCACCATACGTAAGCCGTTAATGAAACAAACCACCCCACCCACCAAAAGGGATCGACTACAAGTCCAATTCACCCGCGACCCAAGTTTAACAGTTAACCTCCTATTTTGTAGGCTCTTATACATCTAGTCCAGTGGCATCTCTCAACAATCACAGTATAGCTGGTCGAACTTTCAAACCAAGGATTCTTTGTCCACAACTCCCTCGTTTCTAACCTATGCATAGACCTAACAGCCACCGCCTTCAAACAGATGTCCATGGGCGTAAGGCGAATGAGACACTTCATCGCCGCCTGAAGCCCTGTAATCATAAGGCACGCTTGATGCTGTATTCTACCCAACAAACTAACATACGAGCTTTTCTCTAGTGCAGTAGCGTAAGCCATAACCCTATACTCCATCACTGGGCGGACAAGGGCTGCATGAGTCAATCTAGCCACGGTGGGAGATAGACCCTATTTCCTTCCAAACTTCCTGCGTTTACATCTGGCGAAGATAACCTGCATCCTACTCTCCATCAACTTGCACTGTGTCATCTAGGTCAAGTGATTGTCCAGTACCACGTGTAAGTACCTCACTGTTTGCCGGATCTCTAGGCTCACTCCCCTGTACCTAACAGGATTGGGACAGAGCATAGTATTCCTAGTAAACAGAATCAACTCACGTCTTAACCTACGTTTAGGGTTATAAACTTGAAACTAGATATTCTGAGTTGCTTTAAAACATTTTTTAACTTTGTTTGACTCTAACAAATGTTCTTGTGAATATTGTCTAATATGGTTTGATACTGCGATATTGTTGGGATAAATTTTTAAATGGGTTGGAGCAATTATTTTGCAAATAGTTTTTATTGTATAGACGTGTAAAATTCGAGGAGACGGGGTTTCAAATCTCACAGGTGGCGACTTGTTTATGTTTATATAATCATAAACATAATCATAATATAATCATTTATATAATATGAACTTATGTAATAGCTAGTTTTAAAAAAAGTAACAAATTCTAAAAAACAGTTTCTACAATTAATCTAAAGTTTTTTAATTTTCCTAAAAATGTATATTGTTCTTACTGTGTCTTAATGGCAAACGTTATTGTAACGTCAGTTGTAAATAAATATTTACGTTCTCTCTCTCTTTCTATGTGTTTTATCTCCTTAATATCGTGACAGATGTATTGATCCTGAGGAGATCTATATCCTTAAAAGAAACATTTTATTAAAGAAAAACGCCTACTACTTTGTACTAACGCCAACGATTTATATTTTGTAAAAGAGAATTCCTACACTGTAAAAAATACACTGTAAGTTTTTAAAAGAAATTTACCCTGCCACTTGTACTACTGTTGTTTCGGTGTGTCAACACTTACTTCAGCTGTAATCGCACTAGTTTTTAAACTTTAATTTTAATTTCAAAATCTTATTGATCTAAAAGTTAAACTGTTAGTCGTTATAGTAAAAGGAATTTGAGCATTTGCACAAAATAGTTTGGCAAGTCTTGCCCCAAACAGGAAGTTTTGCCCCAAAAGGGAAGTACTACAAACAGGACGCCATGCCTGGTTCAAAAATTTTAATTTTTTAAATTAGTGGAATAGGGAAGCCTTTAGACGCCTAATATCGCAAAATAAAGAAACAAATCCAAAACTTGAGATCCATAAACAAACTAGACTTTGGTTTTAATATTTTATTTCAAATATGTTTATATATTAGGCTGCAAAACTGTATGTTGTAATACTTTAACTGGATTAACAATAAACCAGGCTTCTAAAGCTGTCTGAATTAAAAAAGTTATATTCGATTCTCGCGCCCGCAGAGGGGCCGCCTCCGGCGACCTTGAAAAACAATAGAATTACCGTTTGCAGTCAGGTTTTTCTACACCTCATTCCGCCCGCCCCCCAAACTAACTTAATTTTTAAATAAAAACTTAAGGAGATGGCCATAAGTGCAGAAGTAGCAGTCAACAAAAATGTAGAGATAATATATTGAAGCTTACTAAAGCTAGGCACTACATGATAGGCTTTTTACAAATATTTTTAATTGCCATTATTTTAATAATTATTAACAAACGCCAACTACAATATTTTAATTCATGTTTATTACTGTGCTTCGTAATATATAACAGTAATTAAAATAAAATATTGAGGACGAATTATAATCTTGTTATTTATTTCTGGTTTTGCATTTTCTTTTTCATTTTACAATTTAGGGGGGTCTAGGGGGCTTTCGACTAATTTCAAAAACTAAAATGTTTGGAACTGTATGTGTAGCTTTTATTATAGGTGCATACTTTATTTCTAGTTCTAATGTAAAAGCATCATCACCTGTTTTTTCAATAATAAATTGTTCTCTTAATTTTCTATTATTTTCATTTTCTTTTTTCATTAGCTTTATTTGACGTTTAATTTGTTCTGTTTCACTCATTTATAAATGTTTATTCTATGAATTGTTTTTCTTTGGCCACATATATTTTAACATGTGGTTTTATTATATTTTGTTTAATTTTAGGTTTCTGTTTTCTATATTCTGTGGGTTTTATTTGTTCTGATGTTAAATCAACCTAACTATTAAAATTAATAGAATATCCTTTCCATTTAACTAAAGCTCTTATAATATTAGGATCTTTTGTTTTTTTGTTTCTATAATATATTCACTTTCAAAATCTTCTTCTTTGATATAGTGTTATTTTATTTGAATAATACGTTCCTTTTATTTTTTTATTAGGATGGTCTACAAGCTTATAGGTTATAAGATTTGCAGGTTAACCTTCACTAATATACAGTATTTTTTCAGCAAATTGTGGTTTATAGCCTCTATCAAATTTCATTTTCTCTTTGACCAATTTTTAAATAATTATTTATAATATTCGTAATATTTAACTCTCCTAATCTAGATTGTGAACCATACAAATTTAAATATACAATTAATTTAATTCATTTTCTGATTTACTTGCTTCAATAGGTGTCATTTTATTACAACTATGCTTTAAATTATTATAATGTGTAATAAGATCTTGTAAAACATCAACCCATCTAGTTGATTCTTGTTCAGTGATATATTTATACATCTTTGGTGGAATAGTTCTTGCAAACAGTTCAACAATCATTGCTTTATTTTTATTTTCTGTTGTATACGAGTTAATATTATATTTTTTTAATCGATGAGTTGTCTTTGTACTACTAAATTCAGTTCCTTTATCACAATGCATTTTTTTGGGAGCTCTCTGAAGTTTTAATACAACTTTAAAACTATCTACTACTTCATCTGCATTTTAAGGTTTTAAAGGTATAGCCCAACCATATTTAGAAAATGTATCAATTAATAAATTAATATATTTATAAACATCATTATCTTTAACCCATTTCTCTGGCATAAAAACTAGATCAGCTTGCCAAATTTAATTTATACTTAATGTATAATATCTTCTTGTTTCAAATTTGGTTAATTTACTTAGACGCTTAGTATATGTATCCTGTGTAGCTAGATATTCTTTTAAAATTTTAGGTTTTAGATCTGTTTTTCTAGCTTAATTATTTATTCCAACAAATCCAGTTAAAAGGTTTTTATATACAGAATCTAAAAGTTTATTCGATTTATCATCTGGTCATAATTTATAAACATGTAATGGCTTCAGTCCTGAACCCAAAAATATGTTTAAACATAGATTTTAAAACATCTACAATATCTTCTGTTTCGGTTTGTTATTGATTCTAAATATAGGTATCTTGATAAAAATTTAGATTTTGCATTCCAGTTTTTCGTTGTTTATTTAATTTACTATTTCCAAAATCATGATCTATCAATATTTCTTTCTTGGGTTTTTTAACTATTTCTTCCTTTTATATTTTTACAATCATGTTAAGCTCTTTTTCAAGAAGGATTCTTTTTAGTTTTTTTGGTTTGTAGTGTTTACATGCACGCGTGTTTAGCTGGTTTTGTATATTTTAAAATTGTCACATTACAAATTTCACATGTATATATGAATTACTTTTTATAAAAAATTAAATAATAAAAATATAAATAAATTTGAGGTTGCCCTGATTTAACCGCAGTTCTTACAGGGTGCCCGACCTCAAATTCACTTCTTGAATTGTGCCATTACACAGGTTTTGTCTTTCCAACATTAGTCGGGCCCCTTTCTATGGCGAAATAGTTTTTACATTGACGTTTAGAGCCGCTGAGCCCTTCACTGCCTTGTAGACAAGGAACACTCAGTGGAAAAACTTACCGCCACTGGTCTCGGTCGCAAGACGTGAAGCAAGCATTTGCTTAAACAGCAGGTTCATAAACATCAGTGCAGTAAGCACTGAGCTACGCGGGCTCGCTTTTATAAGGAATTAGTTTATAAGTAAAATTAAAAGCGGTGCAAAGCCCCTTAAGGACCAGGGTTCGTTAGCTGTTAAGGTTATGTAGAACTCTGTAAGGTTTTAGCTTAAACTTTTGTGGTCTGTCTGTCCATTTAAAAATCACGCGTAAAGTATGTCTTTAAGCTTAGCTGAATTGTGTTCATAAAATATGACCACTGAAACTTGATTTATACAGTGTTTGTAAAACAGTATAAATTCAAGTAAACGAGTTAATTACTGCGCATTTGTAATGATATTAAAACTTTTTATACATGATTTAAAATCACGCAAAACGTATGTCTATAAAATATGACCCCTGTGAATTTTATTTATACAGTGTTTTTAAAACAGGGTAGTTACAGAAAATATTTAATAGTATTAGAGGTTTTTATACCTGATTTAAAAATCACGCAAAAAGTATGTTTATAGTAGCCTACCTACTACTTGTCGCCGTGCTGAAGAAGTTCCAAGGCTTAATCCCAGTTGATGAGCAGAAGACGGGAAGATTTCTTATCCTTATCTGTTTTGGTGTCATCTATTTCTGGCTGGCTAGATGGCTATGTAGTCTGCCGGCTGGAAGAGGAAGTAAAGTGAATTCGGGCGTGTCAATTTCTTTTTCGTTTTACCAGTCTGCATTGCGAACGTACTTACATAAAAAGTACGTTTAATTGTATTGAAAATTTGTTAAAAATTTCCATGTGTATTTTAAATGGCGAAACAAGACACCGTCTCAGCTCCATATGCACCTCTATGTATTGCATGCCATATTTTTACCAAGAATTTTTATTTTTTGTCTATTGAACTGCTAACTGCAGCCAAAATATAATTCCGATCATAACACAAAACAATAGAGCACCTCTTGCTCGCGTTTGTGACAGTTCAAAAGAAGTTTAAAGGAAATCCGAAAAAAACTATGACGTGTGGAGCAGGACCAACGAACGGACGGACGGACAGACGGACATGACCATTTCAATAGATGCTTAAGCTTAGCATCTAACAAACAACTGCTGATTAAACCACTAAATCACGATATCCAAGGATTCAATATAATTAGGCTAAACAAATTTTTTTTATTTTTTATTTTACACGTTAAGTAATATCACATCTTCAGCTCAAAATTAATTTAAACAATTAGAAATAATTGGCTAAACTAATGAAACATTAAACAAAGTAATGATAATTCGGAACTAAAAAACATTAATCCTGCCAATTTCGACCTTTACCGACTAATAAGCAGCTTATCTCTATTTTTATTTAATATTTTAGAAACAATGCAAAAACATAATTTGAATGTAATCACATCCAACGTTGTATTTTAGCTGTATATTTATCGGCCAAGTACAAAGTTACTGACCTCGGCAATTTCGTTTCTTGTGAGAAACACATTACACGCAGCTGAGTAATAGGAAGTACCCGTAAATTATCTTTTCAATTCATGAAATTATTATGCAGATTGTAAAGGAAATATTATCAGCAACCCGGCTTAACTAAAATATATTACAAACATATTCTTGGCAATTGGGACATTTGTATACATGAGATACATCCGTCATTTGAAATCTGTTGAAATTACGTATTGAAAATATTAAATGTAACCTGTGCAGTATTGAACTGAAGTTTGGGATTTATTTCTAATCATTGTAGGCCAGTAACATAGTTTTAAGTGAATATCTGTAAGTTAAAATGCTAGCATTAGTTAGTAATATTTTATGGGTTTTTAGATATTATTATTTCTAAGGTTTTGACGTCGATCGAACCGATTATCTGTAATAGGTTACCTAAGACTTTGATGTACAGTTACTTTTCTCACTCTTGACATTTTATTGTAACCATCAGCTTAGAATGTAGCTAGAATCTATTCAGGGATCTGGATTCAAATTTTAATCTAGAATTTACCGTTCCTCATTATGTAAATCATTGAATTCTGCACATTTCCTCATTCTGGCCAGTCAGTTCATCCTTGACCTCAAGTGCTACATTGGTTTTGCAATTAGATTTTTAAACCTAAAAGTTTACGTCTTCATCAACCTAATATTACCTACATACTTAGGTCCACGTGGACCCCAATCCTACTGTGTGTTAACAAAACATTAAAAAACTAACTAATCATCACTCCAATCTCCGACTCTATTAAAAATTCTCGAACGATCAAGAACTAAACTGCTGATCCTCGAATCTCTGTATCTTTTACCAAATATTTTGTAAACTATACCTTTTAGTTACTTAAACTTTCTGTATAAATAAATTAGTTATTATTATTTTGTAAAAGTTGATTGTATCTACACTTTGAGTCCACTGGAGGAATATTTATTTCGTCAGTTTTTCTGCAGCATAAATCCAGATTTCGAAAGTCATTAAGTCAGGGATTTTTGCATCTACCTACATCCACGGAATTTTATGACAATAGCTTTACGACCTTGAATCTCGCTTTTCCATATTTTATACAACCTGGGTTCGCCACCAAGCATAACCTAAAAGTATTTATGCTTTTAATTGTATGCATAACATATAGCAAAGACACCGTACTTAAGTAGGAATAGTTGCTATAGTTGCTGTGTCGATGTACTTAACTTAGGGGTCGTTCAAGTATTACGTAACGCAGCCAGGGGTAAGTCAATGTCAGCAATTTTGTCCTATGCTTTAACATATCGTTTCGTAATGTTTTGGGGTAGTGGGTGGGTCAAAATTTGACCTTTTTGCGTTACGTAATACTTGAACAATGACGAGCGATCCTACCCCGTACAGTTTAACTGTGCGGGGTAGGATCGCTTGTCTTTGTGAGCTCGGGAGGTGGTACTCGCTTGTGCAGATATGGGGATGTTCAATATACTGAGCCTGAGTTTACTTAAATAGTTTCAAAGCTGGCAGAGCATGGAACCTACCACAACTTCTAATAGCCGTAATATTCAATTCGATGGCTTTCATTTCTCTTCTATCTTCTTTCCTTCGTAACTATTAGGTAAGTGATGACAAGCCCATTGCGATCTAGTTCCATACTCTATCGCGGGACCTTCGAATCATATAGTAACTTAAAGAAAATACTGAGACCATGAATGATATGTTCGAATGTCTCCATACTCCTTTATACAATACAATATTGCAAAGGCTTATCAACTTGATTGAATATAGTATTTATCAAAACTACTTAACTGTTGTAACTGAACCGCTAAATTATTTCAATGTTATGAGGAAACAACTGACGTATTCATAAACTTATAAAAGTTATAATTACTACGACACATTTATGGTAATGGCGTACTAGATGTTCTTGATGGCTCGTAGTAGGCAAACACGAGCGATCCTAGAAACACCGTGTAACATAATGCTATTTTAGTATAGTAAAGTGCGTGAAGTAAGATAGACATATAATGGTAGAAATAAGGATAGACGGACTCACCAGAGATATATTCAGATGCAGACTGAATAATTATTTTTAGGAATTTATTAAGCGTCGCGCCGCGTTTCAAATTTTGATCCTTTTTCAAGCGAAATAAGTTTGGAATGAACGATTTATTAGTGTACGATTGTTAGTTACACTTTTTGAAGTTTGGTGGGGTAGTAGTAGGACGGATTGGTGAGAGGAGCCGGATTGGATTGGGTGGCTGTTTCGCGAACGAGCGAAACAGCGATTTCGCGAACAGCCACCCACCACCACAACGATCATAATGCTCTTTTTCCTGGAAAATAGTTCAGCCCGTTTCCACATTACGCCCTCCCATTAGCAAGAATAAACTTAGAATATATTGGCTTGTTTTGGTGGGAATAAATCAAATTCAAATTCAGTGATTGAGTTATGACGAGTTTCAGTTCATATTCAAATCTTAGCGGAATTAAACGGGAAAGTGTCTTGGACCCTATTATTTCAAACAGCCAACTTGTCACAAGCATTAAACCTTCACCCCTGCTCAGTAAAAGTGACCATGTGGTTATTAAGTGTACCGTTCTGATACCAGAGGGCCTTGCGAGTAGCAGTAGACTAAACTACAGCAAAGGCAACTATGAGGGTATGCTTAAGGAGTTAAGCAGGGTTAGATGGGAAGAAGAACTATCGGAAATATTTAGTGTAAACTCTCAGTGGGGGTTTTTTAGGTCAAAAGTTCTGTTGTGCGTTGAGAGCTATATTCCGTACTCTACTGTAGAGTCAACTCATAAAATCCCAGCAAAGCTAAAAAACGCATGAAAAAAGTGCGCGTATTTTAGATACATAAGCTCCACTCAAACTCACAAGTAAAAAACTTGGCTTGCATACAAAATAATTCAAAACCGTGAATCAAACCTGAGACTGCGAAATAGAATTTCATTAGAACAAAAATTATGCGCCAGTGCAAAAGAGAATCCAAAAGCCTTTTATAGGTATTTTAGTGGTTAAAAGAATTGCATACCAATTCTAATGCTCATTAAAAACAATGGTAAAGTTACTAAGTCATATGAGGAAACGGCTAATACATTGGCTGAGGAATTTGAAAGGGTTTTTGTGCGCAAAAGTGAAGTTTTGAGTGATAATAGTGACGACCATTACGCTAATTTACATGAAGAATTAACCATCCGATTCAATTACAAATTACTTCTAATTATGTTTATAAAAAGCTGAAGAATATTAATCCCTATAAGGTCCCCAGACCAGACGGCATACACCCAAGAGTATTGAAGGAATGTGCTACTAATTTATGTGTTTCTCTTACAATTATTTTTCAAAATTCTATTAATCAGTCGGAGCTTCATCAAGATTGGGAATGTGCAAATATGGCCTGCATCCACAAAGGTGGATCGAAGAGTGACCCAAAAAACTACCGGCCTATTAGTTTAACATGTATTTGCTGCAAGCTTTCAGAACAATTTGTTTAAGCGAAGATTTTTGCTAAATGCAAATTTGCGACCCAACACCATGGATTTCTTCCAAAAAAGTCGTGTTTTACTAATTTGCTGGAGTTTTTTGAGGACGTTACCAGACTTGTTGATAAAGGAAGTACAGTCAACTGTGTCTTTATTGATTTCTCTAAGACCTTTGATAAGATCTCTCATAAACAGTTACTCAACAAGTTGAAGGAGCGTCATCACCTTAATCCATACCTTATAAAATGGCTATACTGCTTCCTAACACACAGAACGTACCAAGTGGTAGTTTTTTTTCAACATAGTCAACAGGCTATAAGAAAAGCCAAATCTATGTGCTTGCAAATTAAAAGCACCTTTAAACATTTAGACAAGTACGGACTTTGTACGCTTATTGTAACATTTATTCGCCCATTGCTTAAGTATTGCAACAGCATTTGGTGCCCAATTTTAAAAAGTGACAGTGATGAGATTGAAAAAGTTCAGAAGTTTGGCTTTTATCATCGCTTAAGAATTTGCCTTATGAGGTGAGATTAAAGGAACTTCAAATTCTTTCACTTGAGGGCAGAAGGAAACGAGAAGACCTGATTGAGACGTTTAAGTTAATTAACAACAAGTATGACATCGACTCCTCTGCTTTTTTCGAAATCGACATGCAAAGCCGACATGCTCCGTTTTTAAAGAAAAAAACCAGTGAACACTAACTTAAGACACCACTTCTTTACCCAACGTGTAGTTACAGAATTAAATAATCTTCTAAGTGACGTGAAAAGTGACAAATCAAATGTATATTCTTTAAATTCGTTTAAAAATAAGTTAGATAAGTTTAAAGAGTGGAGTTTTGACAAAACTTCCGAGTGACTCAAGCTTCAAAGTGTTTAAACAGTGACAACCGGGTTTTCAAGAGACTTGTCTCAAATCCTTTAGGATTCTTCAAACAATTATTATTATTATTATTATTATTAACAAATTAGAGTACTACTAAATATACCACGCTCTACCACGCACGACAACGTGCTACCACGGACTACGACGGACTACCACGCTCTAACACGCTCTGCCACGCTCTGCCAGGGTATACCACGGCATGTATAAACGTATACCACGACACCCCACGCAATTTTAACTTATCATAACGGATCCCGACCCAATATAAACTCATCCCCACGGCCCACCACGCAATACAAACTCATCTCAACGGTTCCTCTGACAATATAAACTTATCCCCACTGTTCCCTACGGGTCCCCACGCAATATAAACTCATACCCACTGTTCCCCAAGGGGGCCCCACGCAATATAAACTCATCCTCACAGCTCCCTAAGGGTATTCACGCAAAATAAACTTATTCTCACGGCTCCCCACGCAATATAAACTTATACCCACGGCTCCCCACGATTCCCAACGCAATATAAACTCATACATACTGTTGCCCACGGGTCCCCATGCAATATAAACTCATCCCTACGGCTCCACACGGGTCCTCAGTGTTTGATTTGTCTTGGTATATCGTGGTATATACAATGGTACAATATTATACACGCTATACTTAAACAGTAACACCAAATGCGGAAGACACATCAGAATCATTTATTATCATTTATTTTATCATTAACATTTAGAATCAGATTATTATTTTAAAATCACCCATCTCCCTAGCGGGGCCACATGTATATTTTATATATGTATTGATCTTTTCGACAGACACTTCATGAGGTCCAGAGGGTAACAGGGTATGAATGTACAGTTTACAACTGTGTCCAAAAACAAAACTAAATATTTACTAGTATGTACTACGTATATTTAAGTAGGTATAGCATTTGGCGAAGGCGCTTTCTTCTCAAGCAGGCAGGGCCGGATAATGCGGCCAGCGTAGGCAGTCCCCGCTGCTTGAATGTTCAAAAAATATGTAGTAAATGGAACAATTTGCACTTTTCAAAAATATGTAAAAAGAATATTTTGACTTTTATAATATGCAACTAAAACGTTTTGTGAATTTCAAAAACATTCAAATAAAACATTTTCCACTTTTCTCAAAATATATAATGAAACATTTTTAACTTTTCTGAATCAAGTAAAACGATCATTTTAAACTTTGCTAAAACATGTAATTACAACATTTTGCTTTCCTAAAGAAAACCATCAATAAAATTATAATGGTGGTTTTATATGTACAAAAATTGCTGCCTAAAAGCAATTCCTTCGCCCAGCCCTGGAAGCAGGGAGTAGGCCCAGTCCAAGTTCTGAGATTTAAAATATTTCAGTTATATATTGTGCAGATATAATAAATAAGTAGGTCCAAGATTGTTATTGTAAAATGTATAATTAATTTAAATAAACTTAAATATAATATAAATTATTCAGGAATTGTAGTTTATAAAGCATATGAAGGCACAGCTGTGCCTTAATATGCACTGTGCACAGTGCCCACGAGGAACAGCCTTCTGCTCAATATGACAAGTAGTTGAATTGAAGTCATGTGTTCATAAGGTTATACGCTACCATCATTCTTACAGCAAAACTTAAGCGTCGACCTATTAGTTAAGAGTGCCCATGTCAATTGTATTTCCACTTATCGTTGTTTTGTAACACATTATTAAACTAATTGTAATTAATTTAATGTAACACAATTTTCAATTTTTTAATAATAATAATAATAATAATAATAATAATAATAATAATAATAATAATAATAATAATAATAATAAATATTTCCCGGGAAGAATCCCAGCTGGGATTTAAGACTTCGTCTCTTGAACGCCCGGTTGTCACTATAAACACTTTAAGAGCCTGATCACGACGAGAGCTTCCGAAAACTCCAGCCTTTAAATTTATCTAGATTGTTCTTGAAATAATTTATTCCTATTTGTTCTGGGTTGAAAATTTTAATTTCTCTTGGTAAGTTGTTCCACTCCAATTACACGACGTGAAAAGAAATTACGTCTGGTATTCGATGTGGATTTTCGATTTAGTAGAAGTGGAGCATGTCTGCTGTTGTGGTCGATTTGAAAGAAGTCGTCGGGATTTATTTGATACTTGTTGTTGATTATTTTAAAAGTTTCTAGGTCTCCTCTCGTCCTTCTGTCTTCAAGGGACAACAGTCGGAGCCGTGGGGATGAGTTTATATTGTGTAGGGACCCGTGGGGAACAGTGGGAATAAGTTTATTTTGCTTGGGGACCCGTAAGGAGCCGTGGGTATAAGTTTATATTGCGTGGGGACCCGTGGGGAGCCGTGGGTAAAAGTTTATACTATGTGGGAACCCGTGGGGAGCCGTGGGGAACTGTGGGAATAAGTTTATTTTGCGTGTGGACCCGTGGGGAGCCGTGGGTATAAGTTTATTTTGCGTAGGGACCCGTGGCTAACAGTGGGTATGAGTTTATATTGCGTTGGGAACCGTGGGGAGCCGTTGAGATGAGTTTGTATTGCGTGGTGGCCCGTGGGGATGAGTTGATAATGCGTGAGGATCCGTGGGGAACAGTAAGTATGAGTTTATATTGCGTAGGGTACCGTGGGGAGCCGTGGGGATGAGTTTATTATGTGCTGGGAACCCTTGAGATGAGTTCGTATTGCGTGGTGGCCCGTGGGGATGAGTTTATATTGGGTGGGATCCGTTGAGATCAGTTAAAATTGCGTGGGGTGCCGTGGTATACGTTTACACATGCCGTGGTAGTCCGTTGTAAAGCGTGTTAGAGCGTGGTAGTCCGCTGTAGTCCGTGGTAGAGCGTGGTATGTTTAGTACTACTCACAAATTACAACACTACTTCGAACTTGGAAGGGAAAGAGTTTCTATTTCTGAGTTTAATTATCTAATAGATAGATCTAACAGTAAATATTGCTTCTTCAATAAAGCAAAAATATAATGTCAATTCTTCAAAACTCAACGCTCAGATTTTGTGTAGAATTGTGTCCTTATTCTGCGGAAGTCATTACGAAGTTGTTATAGCTTAAATTTTAACAAACATGTGAGTGTGAGACATAGCTCATAATATCGTAATGACGAATTAAGATGATCATGAATGACAATTTCATGCCATTTTAATGATTATTGTAATTTAACCTAACGGGTTTCTTTAGTAAGTGATGTCTAGGCCAGTAACAGTCAGTGGACAAGATCTAATTCTAATTCCCTCGGAATTAAAACTAATTCCCTTACAGGAATTAAAACTAAACTAAATCCTAGGGAATTAAAACTAAATCCTTGGGAATTGAATTAAATCCTTTGCATTTTAGTGCGCATGCGGAATTTTCATTATCTAAAATCAGCAATTTCAAAAGCGTGTAACTTTCAAATTACAATTTAGAGATAATTTGAATATTTTAAAACGATGTAACGAAGCTGAAGTTTTTAATTTCTATCGTTCTATCGTTTCTATATTTCTATAGTTTCTAATTCCATAATGTGACTTGTGGCATTTTCCGAATCTAAACTTCATCTTTCCATATCTCCGAGAGTTCACCTACGAATTTCACGCTGCAACTAAATTTTACACCTTATGATTTTCTCATTTGAGTTTCACAAAATTCATCCTCCGTCAATCTGGTCTGTGATTCGTCCACTACTTTTAGCGCGCGACGGTTCAAATCGGGAATTAGATTTAATTCCTTTAGATTTAAATTTAATTCCTTTCATGCTGAGGATGTTTTAATTGCAAGGGTAAAAGATTTAATTCCTTAATAAGGGAATTAAAATTAGATTTTGTCCACAGACTAAGTGATATCCAGCTTTAGTAAGTGATGTCAAATATCAAATTCGGCAAAGCGACTAGAAATGCAGTTAGACCGTTGCAAAACAGTGTTTAGTGACGATAAACCCGAATTTACACTGAACTAGGCTCCTTAAGCTGCCTGGAAACGGATAGGTTATATTTGAGGCGGCCCCGACGAAGGCGGGAGGGGAAAATATAATCTAACCATTTCCAGTCAGTTCATCCTATCCCCTTCCCCCCTCAAAACCTAACCTAAGATTAATATAACATACCTCGAAAGGTAGCCAAAAGGGAATATGTAGCCTCAAAAGTATCTAACAGGTGACAGGCATAATAACTACAAGGCATGAGTTTTAAATGGAAGAAATAAGTCAACTGTGGAGTGTTTTATTTACCTAATTAATAGGTAACAATAATAATGTGAGAAATAATATTAATGTGAACCGATACTATTATGTAATAACACTCGCTAATTAATTTCTACTATCCTAAGGTAGTCAGTGTTTAGTGTACACGATGCGAGCTGCTTCAATGAATGGAAAAAAAGATCTTCCCTACTGTGCACAAGCTCTATTCGCCACAAGCATGAGCAAGTGTTTTATTTACTTAATAGGCAATAATAATGTTAACGTGAACCGATACTAATTTAAATGCTAATGCAGCATGCAGCCACTGATGTATGGGAGAAGGAATTTTATCTTATCCCTTTCTAAATAGTAAAAAGAAAACTATCGCTCGGCTCAAGTTCTGTGTTATTACCAGTCAGTGGACATACACTAGATCTAAATGATCAGCATTTAGATTTAAATGCACGAAATATATTCAAATCTAAATGCTAGGCAATTAGAAATAAATACTGGGCGTTTAAATCTTAATGTTCATCGTCAAATGAATTAGATCTAAATGCTGCACATTTAGATCTAATTACTTTGAAATCCGTATTTGCGCCTGCGCGACTTCAAATGAGCGGACCAATCAGACATCTCGCTGACGGCGAATAAATTTTGCGGCATTGGGACGAGAAAATCTCGTTTTCTCAGATTCAGTTGAAAATCTGGGATCTGGGTTGGAATACGGGAGATCTGAGAAGGCAAAGTTTCGAAGCAATTGGTGCGGCAACCAAAAGTGAGGTCTGGCAAGAATGAAGCTGCCGTTTAATTGCATCCAAAAATTATCCTTGCCAGACCTCACTTTCGGTTGCCGCTACTGTATACATACAACATTTTTTATGATTTTTTACTATTTCGTTCTTAGCTTATTTATTACGGATGGAGATCTAGTCAATTTAAATTCGGTGAATAAAAAGGAAGTTTGACATTGGGCAACCGGTTGCCCTTCTGATATTTTGAAGATTTTACTTCTCAAGTCTAGTCTTAAATTTTAATTAGCTAATTAATGATTTCATCCAGCGATGTGTAATTTTAATCAAACCAGTTTTTACTTGTGATTATTATAGATAATTGTTATATAGTTATATTGTTGGCAATTTCGCATTTATTATTTTATGTCCATCGACGTTCGTTCAGTTCGTTGTAAGTTGTATGGTTGTAGGACTTTTCGTGCCTGGACTTTTTCTACCCACGACCAAAAATAAGGCATGCTAAGAATACATCGCTCTTAATGTATTATTTTTGACATTCTTTGTCACATGTTTATTTCACTCAATGTCACTTGCATTTTCAGTTGTAGCGTTTACGATTCAGATAATTAAAAACAATCGCCAAAATATAATGATGAGCAATGAGCAATAATTTTGATTTGGTCATGGACGGGAATAGTACTAGGTTTTTATCGTTGATCGTGGGTAGAAAAAGTCCGGGTAGGATTAGTTCGGGTAGGACAAGTCCGTTTACAATATGTATAAGCACACACAATCAATCAATGAGCTACCACTGACTACACAATACACAACCTACAATTTTACATCTAGTAATCAGTATAAGATATTAAGTCAGTCAGTGATTTGAGCTTGAGTTCGTTCTAGCTTACTTACATAATTGAATTTCCATTTAAGCCAAGACTTGCTTAAATGAGCACGTACGGGCTCATGATAATGATAAGCCAGCTTGAACTTACATATTAACTAATGCTGGCTTAACTGCACTAAATTGAATTGCTGAGGGTTACTAATTACTGCTCAGTCTTTTTCTAGTCATCAATTAAAAGAGCGTATTCAATTACATATTTCCACCGTGCAGTTTTTCAAATTCACCTCGCATATCATTTACAATAAAAGTTTAAAACGGGCATATGCTTTTCTTATGAACAAGCTACTTTCTTTTAAAAATTATTATGAAATTATAAATATTGATTATGGTCAGTTAACGGATATCAGTAATCACTACCACTATTTCGATTTGAAAAATTTGAAATAACCGCGTTCAAATTCTATGAGACCAGCTGAGCATTTATATCTAAACGCCCGAGGTTTAGTTCTAATTGCTTAGCATTTAGATTTAAATATGTCGAGGCATTTAAATCTAAATGCTGATCATTTAGATCTAGTGTATGTCCACTGACTGATTACTCTTTATGTGTATGTTTGTTTATTTTTCGTCGATTTAAACAAATTAAGTTTCAAATTGATTTTTTTTCTTTGAAATCCCTTACTAAAATTGGACATCACTTACTAAAGTCGGACACCACGTACTGGCCTAGACATCAATTCAGTTCAATTCAATTCAATTATTTATTCAAGTGTAAAGTATTTGCTTTCTGCTCTTTTCAATACCGACACCCTAATTAAGTCAACTACAAAGAATCAAATTCATAAAACACTATTATTATTATAGCTTACTACTACTAGTAGGTACTTAATATATACTCTATTTCCTACACTAAATTACAACAAAATTTGTTACTAGTAAAACTACTATTATTATTGCACAAAATCAATGTCCAACCTTCTTTTTACAATATGTTGCCTAGCCTGAAGTACAAACTTTGAG
Organism: Dicyrtomina minuta; assembly: GCA_949802685.1. Taxonomy (NCBI): domain Eukaryota; kingdom Metazoa; phylum Arthropoda; class Collembola; order Symphypleona; family Dicyrtomidae; genus Dicyrtomina; species Dicyrtomina minuta. Next base: position 22,468,892 of record OX461810.1, read on the forward strand.
TATTCTTTAATTTTTCTGAATTTCGGTTGGCAGGTTATCACTTAAACAAGTTGGACATCACTTACTAAAGTTGGACATCACTTACTAAAGTCGGACACCACGTACTGGCCTAGACCTCACTTATTGAAGAACAGCCAATGAATGATACAGTACACGAAATTAATTGGCTAGGAATAAAGTTCTGCCCCCTTTTAATTTTACATATTTCGATTGAGTTCATCGAATATATTATCGCTTGACATTTTAGCTGCTGCCAACTGTATCCTACAATCTGCTTTAGGTTTACGGGAAAATGTGAAACGTAACTGTGAACTTCGCATTGGCAAAATATTTTAATCTCAACTATTTTTTCCATGACGATTGTCTCGAAGCTCTAACTATTCTGTTCCCGATTTTGCGTAAGTGACAATTTTGATTCTAGTTAATCTTCGTGGAAGAAATATATAAATGATGCCCCATGAGAAAATTTTAAGGTCCAAATTAAAGTTAAATCAGTCCAAGGATTTACACGCTTAGAAAAGATCTTGACACGAATGTAGTTAGGCCGTGGCAACAGGTTAAGCTGTTAACTTTGACAGGTTTAGTAGTAAATTTTGAAATGTCTGAGGGTGGGGAAAACTGTTAACCACATGCAACAAGACTGTTGTTGCAAAACCCAACACCAAACTTGTTAAATCAACACTAAACCCGTTGAAGAATTTATATCACTGTATATGTATGCTAAATTCGTAATTCATAGTTAATGTATTGTGACAGTCCAGTGGTGAAGGAGCTAGGTTCGTATTCCAAAGGGTTTGGGTTCGAATCCAGGGGTTCGAATCCAGTTTTTGGTGTTATTTTTTATTTAATAAAATCGTTCAACAGGATTAGTGTTGCGTGATCCAACACCGTTCTAGTATACTCAGTCTAATAGTTTTCACTGCAAATCACTAACCATAATCCTGTTGACCGTGGTTAACAGGATTCACTGTGGATGTCGGAGTAACAAGAAAGTAGTTAGAAATTTACAGTAAACTAGTCAATTCACTCCTATTTTTCTAAGCGTGTAGTTAAAAGACTAATGAGCAATGGGTTTGAGTTACCTTTATATGAGTCGATCACTATATGAGTGTCCGAAAAGTTCAACACACAATACAGTGAAAAAGAAATGGATAGACTTTTTCAACTAGACAAACAAAAGTGCATAATACTTTACAATGTTACTTAGCAATGTTGCTTCGTGACAAGCTTTGGCTACCAGGAGAGATGAGAGGCTATATATCACTTCTGTAGGAAACCATCAATTTCGTTGCCCACATATCCTCGTATATTTATAATAAATAGGTAAAAATGTGTCAAATTGTTGCGTTGCATAGAGTTAAATTTCGTTTTCAATTCTTTTTGCTAGCCAGTGCCTTGGTAATACATAGAATTCCAGTTTATGATTTAGGAAGAGGAACTTGTATATCTTTTGGAATTTGGAATAGAGTTCCATTTATCAATAATTGTGCCCGTGTATGCGTTTTTGTTGCTTAGTTGAGTAGTTTTGTTGAGAAACGGACCTTTTGTTCCCAACTCGTAACCGAGGACATTTTTGGGTTTCTTTGATAAGGGGTGTGTAGGCAGGGAAGTGATGTCTGACTTTAAACCGATGTCTGACTATAATTTTATTTATTAGTTCTTTTCGACAGACACTTCAGGAGGTCCTGAGGATAACAGGGCTAGAGGGCTGTGGTATAGGGAACAACCGTATCTAGATTAATAGCTACTAACATGGTTATTGGTAATATTATTACTACTTTAATTAACTAATTAGCTGATGTGAAGGGAAACATGTTCTAGGTATGTTTGAATAACGTAGGCTCAAGCCGAGTTCACACATTTAAAAAATTTCCGAGTTGTATATTGTGCATATTATTGCATTTGCTGAGTTGTGGATCCTGCCCCTTAGGGAGTATTTGGCTTGGGTCACCAGTTCATCCAACCTGTTGGTCTCGTTTTCCAAAAACATTACACTGGCAATACAGTCTCTTTTGTGCCCACATATGATTCTGAAAGCATCGTTATATGCGACTTTAATCCCTCCCAGCTCACTTTGTAGTGGAGACCACCGCAGACACACTGCAACAATACTACTGTACACGCTTAGAAAAATATAAGAAAATTAATCAGATGTTAATTTGTAACTTATTTTTATGTTACTCGACACCAGAGGATGTTACAATGGACAACACAAATTTTGGTTGGGGATTTACACTGTAATGTGTTAGACTGAGTTTACTTTTTTCTGTGTTGCATACATAACCAAGAAGTAGTTACGTGACTAACTGAATTAAAAATCATTTTAAAAGTGAGGCACGAACCCGCAACCTTATAAATTCGTTTTGTCCTCTTTAACCACTGGCCTGAGACAACTCATTTACATTTGATGCACTAATTTAGCTTAATATACGGCGGTATAAATTCTTTACACGACTTTCGGTCAAATATTATTTGGTGTAGATATATTAACACACAGCGGTGTTACTTTAGGTAACATATTTCATCACCATCAAAAATTTTGAAATCAACTGGTAATAGTGTTAAAATTAACACCCAAATGTGTTAGCTCGACCTAACCAAAAGATAGTGGAGATCTTTTCTAAGCCTGTAGATTGTTGATGAGTAGGTCCGAAAGAGATAAATTTTGACTGGGAGACTGCAGGAGAGGAGCTGAACCTGGACTTTATCATATTGGCTCTCTTATGTAGGTCCCTGGTTCATTTTGCCACTTCCTCAGAATCACTAACTACGTCCTTTTTGTGACTCACTTTCGTGTCGTAACCAAGGTATTTGACAGTGTTTTCGTCTCTTATAAGGGAATGGCCTCACATGGACCCCGTCAATTTCAAAAAGTCATTTCTACGAAAATCAGGCTACTTTTAAATAGTAGGGATCCAAAGTAACCTGAGTGCATTTTGCGTTGATCGGTCACAATAGCCCACCAAAGTTAAAAAAAATCAAATTTTAATACTTTGCCGCCCTGTGGCTTCTACAGTTCTCATCCGATTTTGACGAAATTTGATGTTTTCTAACGTTTAGACTAATTTCTGTTTTGTAATTTCAGGATTTTTTAAAATTCAAAAATTTTCATTTTTTCCAAATAATTTGGATAAAACATTATTTTGAAGGCCTATTTTTATTGACCAATTTTTCCGAAAAAATGAAAATTTTTATTAATGTGTCAGGCAATTTAGTATACATATACTGTTATTAAAACACGGACGCTAAATTAATACTAGCACAAATACAAATTAATAGGTAGTCTATATAAATTAATACAGATACATCAGATAAATCAATGCCAAAGAAAATATTTTTTAGTAGCCGTGAACGCAAAAAGGCAACAGCGCAAACACTACGGCGGAATATAGGGGCTATAGAGTTCTGCCTGAGACGTAATACTGTGCGGACGTGTTGCAAGTGTAGTGCTGTAAGAGATTAACATTTTAACACGAAAAAATCCACGTACGAAAACATAAATTACATCTTCTTAAAGTGCTTACTTGCCGCTATCCATTAGAAAAATTTGTCAATTATTTGTCCTAATTGTTTGTCAGTAATAAGACTTTTTTGAAAAACTTTAATCCATATTGTGAAAATAAAATAAGAAAAAATAGCTAAGACACAAAATAGATTACGTGACCATAAGTGCAAAATTAGCAATTTGTTAACTCATAAAATTTAATTGTACACTCATCCAGTTTTCAATCTATTTAATATGTCACAATAACCTCCAATAGTTTCAAATTCCGCATATCAGCCTTTATTGCACTCTTTAACATCAGAGGAGGAAACTATAGCAGTGGTTGAGCCAAATCAAAAACAAAATCCAAAAAAAATGTTGACGTCACCAACCGAACAAATCACTGAAAAAAGCAAACGAAAACATCCTTTAAAATCTGGTGCTTCTGCTGCTGCTGCAATTCGTGCTACATTTGAAAACACGTACACACCGCCTTCACTGCAACAGCCGGAAATGACTACGAATGACCTGTACCGCCTATTAGTAGAAAAATTGGACTCTTCCTACTATGCTTTGAAACGGGAAGTTAAAATCATACACAATCTACTTTTAAACGCTAACACTGAAATTACAAAATTGAAAAAAGAACGCAAAAACACAGCCAAAGAAATTCAAATGCTTCAAAAGCGCTCCATAAATAAAAACTTGATGATTTTTAACATACCAGAAAAAATAAATGAAAACAAAACATAAACAAAGTCTAAAGTTCACCACCTGTTAAAAACTCTGAAACTTGAGAATATTGAAATTGACGACGCCTACCGTATTAGGACTCCTAAACATAAATACACACGCATGATACTTCTGCAACTAATACGAATAAACGACAAGAATAAAATAACAAAGGCAAAAGTTCAACTCTCAAATAACCCATCAACTCAAAAAATTGGGATATCTGCAGCTTATGCTCTACAAGAACGCCGAACTATTAAATTACTGCTAACGTATGGACACTAAGAAAAAGCAAACCACCCTGAAACCAAATTCAAAATCCGAAATAGAATTCTGCAGCTGGAACAAAATGGGACTACATCAAGCTGGACAATCAACGACAACGATGAAATAATTGAATTTATAATCTGAACCATGTTCACCCGATCACACTCACAATATTTTCTGTAGCAGCTCAATTCCAGCGTTTTCAAATTTAATCCTTCAACAATTAAATAAACTTCATTTATTTAGGTTCACTTATAACATCGTAATTATGTGTGCATATATATGTTATCAACACCAAATTCTAATATTATTGTTACTTTTAGTCAATAAATTATCACATTGTATCAGGCAGACTCCCCAGTAATGAACATAAACTAAAATTTTGAACAACAAAACCAATTATCCAGTCCCATGGGCGCCAGCTCAAATGGGACTTATTGTATAATAAAAAAAAATATAGGGGCTATAAATATAATCTTCCCTACTTCCCACTATATACTTTATCAACTTATTCCGAACAGGACTGATATTGTACAATTGAAATTCCCTACTTTCAAGCGACACACACCTCTTAATGTTCTCAGAAATATTATTCCATTCATCACTAAATCGATGAATTGGCGAGTTTCTTTAACTTTCCGTATTTAACCTCAAACAATCGAGCAAGAATTTATTGGTTGACCGCGTTTGCCTCACCTAAGTTTTTAGACTAAAAATGTTTTTAAAATACAAAATAATAAAAGCATATTTTAAAGTTTTTGAAAAAAGATGAGTGAGTAATACCTGATTCTCTCACAGCGACAATACATTACCCATTTTCAATAAATCACTCTGATTTACATTTACCTGTCTAATATTACAGAAACAAATAATAGCTCAACTTAGTTTAATTTGTAACGATTGAAGCTCTGAATTAGATATTGATCCCCATATAATCACGCAGTAATCAACAGCTGATAGAACTTAAGCATTACAACAAAAGTACCACAGTCTAAATATTGGTTTTTATTTAAAATTACCCCTATTGCAGCATTAACTCGTTAAAATTCAAGTTGCAGTCAAAAATTACACCAAGGTAGTTAAATGTACACACCCGTTCTGTATCCTGACAACAATACAAAAAAACCCTTTCATGTTCCGGAATGTTTGAGTCACTTTACTTATGGAGTAGCATAAATTTGAACTTACTTATATTAATGTACAAATCATTCATAATAAACTACACATTTAGCGAATCCAAACAAGTCTAAACTGTGTTCAGCATAACTTTAAACTTAGAATTCGAGAAGTACATGACCAAGTCATCTGCATACATAATAAACTTTACGCCACCAGATATGGCATCGCCTACTTTATCAATATACATAATAGACAATAATGGTCCCAATACTGACCCTTGAGAAACTTCTATATTTAATTCATAACTATCCAAAGTGAAGTCAATAATTTTCATTTTTAATTGACGATTATTCAAGAAGTCAGCCATAAGTTCAAGTAAATGCGAGTGTATACTAAAATCATCTCTCATTACAATTAAAAGCTTTCTATGGTTTACAGAATCAAACGCTTTCTGCGCATCAATGAAAACTGCAATTACTTTGCCACAATTCACATCTCAATGCCTAAAAAAAGTCTTGAATAAATTGTAAAGTTACTGATTGGCATGCCCGCTCTTTCCTTAAACAGTGATGTTGGTCACAAAGTTGATTGTTGGACATAAGGCAAGCATGTAGCAATTGCTTAAACAACTTATACAAAATTAGTAAACACGAAGAAACAAGAAGGCGATATAAAAAAGGCACTTTCTTTGACCTTTACCTTTATAAAGTGGAGTTACAACAGCAGTCTTAAACTTAAATAGATATTTACATAAAGATAAAAGTTGTTTGAAAATTAGTGCAAGAGGTACAGCTAGAGCACTAATGCAGAACTGAGCTGAACATAAACTTCATCCTCAGGAAAGGGCACAGGAGGTCCATTACAGTCAACACTTAAAACAAAATCATCATGGTCATTAAAATATGTCGGCTGCACTGTAAAAGCTTTAGCTAACTCATTAGACATAACAATATTATTAGTTACATTCCCATTACAATTTAATTCGGTTATAACAACTGCTGACTTGGATTTCTCTTTAAGCATTTTACACACTCCACAAGTTTGTTGATTTTAGAGTCCCAGCAAATTTATTCTTATAATAATTATATTTTGCATATCCTATTTAACTATTTATTTTATTGCGTATTGACTGGTACTCATTTCATAAAGCATTATCTGAATTCCTAATGCTTTTTAACTTAAGACTATCTCAAGTGTGAATTTTTCCTCTCAAGCTAGCTGTCAACCATCGTGCAGGCTTAGAGCACACTTGAATTTTTACAATATGTACATTCAAGTTAATGTTACTAATTATAGATAACTCAACAAAATTAGGAATATCGTCTCAATTGTTTACATACACATTTTGACTTGATTTAAGTCAATGCACATAAGTTTCCAATTAACCTTCTTAAATTTACTTAAATTCACAACCCTAGGCTCAAAGTTAACTTTTGTAGCTTTCCACATTGTATAAATAGCATATTGATCCAAAACTCAAACATTAATTGTACCTTAACTGCTATACGTACTTAAATTAGATACATAAATGAAGTGATTGATTCCAAACTGAAATTAGTCCACTTTGGGGCAAAGTAAGATATTGATTCCAACATGCACTTTTTTATATCAGGAATGCTTATGTGCATAGAATTGAAGTTTGTAAAATACGCAAATATGCCTAAATAATTAAGTAAAATCATGTTTAAAACCATAATGAGATAAGTCCATCTGTCGTTTGATTCCATACTGAAATAAGTTTATCCTGCCATTTGCATGTCTCCTTGGCGGTGCGGGAATTTCGAAAATAGAAGAAACTAGCTTAAGGTTTGTACGGAGGACAGTGAGACATCGTACTTATTATTTTTACGATGCACCCATCTCAAGTGCAAGTGCTTCAGTTTTAACTTAATTAAGGTTGAACGTTAAGCATTTGGGAGCTATAGAGGCCATTAATTACAAAAGAACAAAGTGCAAGCAATCAAGTTATGTTTAAAATGGTTAAGCTAGGGATATGCAAAAATATAACACTGGTCGTGGTAGGTTCTGTTATTGACTGTTTCAAGCTTATACAAATTTGCCTTTAAGTAATTGCTAGTAAAGTGTTACGATAAGTTAGTTCTACAAAGGTGCAGAAAATCTTTTTTCATTACTTGTTTGTGACACATACGGTGCCAGTTGTCCCTAATAAATGCGTGGGTTAATTAATTTTTTAAAATATCGAAGAAATTCCGTGCTACTTAAATTTTAATATCTCTATGGTTACCTTAAACACAATTGTTTCAATTAGGCTTGATATCAGTTATTCCATTTTGTGTCAAAACTCGATACGGTCGAGCTGAGCTCACGCGTTTAGTTTTAAACTGAGATAAGTCTATGCGTTAATTTCCAAACTGCGATAAGTCCATGCTTTCAGTTCCAAACTGAGATAAGCCCAACAAAAAATTTCAAATTTTGTCATATAATTTTATTATTTTTAAAATTCAGCATAAATGATGCTATGACAGGTAAAAAGTCATAACTGCACCGTATGTACCTAAGAAAAATATATTTATCGAGATTTTCAAACTTTTGCGTTTCCTAAAACGTAGAAAAAGTGGACTTATTTCAGTTTGAAATCAACCACTTCAAATATGATCAAGAATGGAGTTCGTGTCTATCATTAACCTAGTTTGGGTATCAATAAACTATTTTAGTCTATAGCTACTTCATAAATTCAACAGCTATTTTTGAGTCTTTTGAATTCATGTAAAGATTAAAATCACCAGTACATTGTAACTCACAACCAAAATTATTTAATCCAGAAAGATAAGTATCAAAGTAATTTAAGAATAAGGCTTTATCGCTAATTAGTTGCTTGTAAACAACTGGTAGTATAATTTGCCTTAGAACAGGAAGAAAAATACTTAACCGTTACTATTTTCAAACCAAGCGGTACAGCTGATACACTGATCTTAACAGTTGACAAAGGTACATGGTTACAACACGATTTATTATAAACAATTATGGCAACACCAAAGCCAGTATTTCTATACTGCCTATACAAATTTTAGCCATCTATAAGAATTGGATCATTAAACATGCTCTCAGTAAGTTTATATACAGAGATACAGACACCATCTAGCTTATAATTTTGTAACAAGACCTTTACACTTTTAGTCTTAGCATTATTAATCGGGTTTAATATTTAGATGTAGGAACTTGAACCCATTTGATTTAAACGTACCAGCATTACCCTGCAAATTACAATCATCAATAGTGGCATCTGAAGAATTACTATTTACATATGAATATCTATGATACTATATCATAATTTATTAAAAGTTGATTAATTTTAGAAGAATTTGAACGCTCTGCATCATTAAACTTTTAGATACTCATTTCTAACATCGTGGTAAAGATTACAAAAGAATAAAAAGTGCTCAATAGGAGCCAGAGAAATACAAATGGCAATTGATCCTTGACATGTCGTAATTAACAAAAGGTAAGGACGAATACGGATAAGAAAACTCAGGAGTTATATTGATGAATAGAAATGGAATCAGTAAATACGATCAATTTACATAGCAATTTAGGGAATCAGGAAAGTAACAAATTACTAGCTTTTTGATGTAGATTAGCTACAGATCTGAGACATCTCAGTCGATGTCAACGAAGCATTAACAATAGGTATTAATATTACACTTGAATATTAACATTGATAATGGTAAATGCTGGCATTTTGAACTATTAAAATTCAGATAGGAGATTGAGATTTGTAGATCACAACTTGTCAAAAAACATTAAAGAAAAAAACACTGTATATTGAATATACTTTGGTTCCATACCGAACACAGCCACTGTATGTATGAATGAAGGAATTTTATTGTATTCCTTTCTAAGAATTTGAAAAGAAATACAAGGAATGCTTAAGTTCTTGGTTACTCCATCATCTATATTAGAAGACTTATTAATTTTTTTTGATTTGTATGCATTAAACTTTAAATCAAAAATTGAATATATTGTTTTATGTGACACCTGGATAGTTTTTATTGCTCATCATACTGGTTTATATACATAAATGAGGGATTCTGTTTGTAAAAATGACAAATCGCAGTTAATATACAATTCTAGAATTTGGGTTTTGATGACATTATATAGTAGCTGTAAATAATTAGTGTGAATTAGGCCCGAGAATATTACTGTAATAGTCATATTTTTAAATACAAGGCGAACATAGTAGTAGAATTATTATGGAGTTTATAGTTGTTATCGAAGTGGTTGCTTTTTTGGAACCTTGTGCGGGTCCGTAGGCTTCCTCCTTTAGAATAGGGTTGTAGTAGTTTAGGTGGGCAGGATAATTGGAAAGAACGTTTTGATGTTGACTGGATTGGAGAAGACATGGTTTACTTAGCTTGAATTTTGTTCTGTTATTTCATCTTTGTCATTTATTTTCCAGTACGATGTAGTACCTTGGTTCTCCAGATAAAGTATTCCATTTCTAATTTTAATTTTGATTGTGGGTGATTTTGCTCTGCTTGATGCTTGTATGCAAGTAAAAGTTTTAAAGTTTGACGTACGTTGGGTATATGCTGGGCATATACCAATTTGTTGAGTTGAAATGTCCTTTTGAAGTTTGTAAGCTTTTAACCACAGAACTTCATTGATAATAGATGTATACCTTGCATGAAAGGACAAACCCTATTTTTAGTTCAAGAAATTTCTTTACTGTTAGTTAAATTGTGTTCCTGCTAAAGGCTTAAGCGATCACAATAAATGCCTAACACAGTCATCCACATCTACCTCTAATACATCTTTCCAAAAATTAACGTGCATTTTCCTCTCGGAAATTCCCCAGTACATTTAAAATTTTTGAATGTATTATTTGATAATCCGTTATACACGATAATCTGGTTACAATGCGCCCAATTTAGACAATTGTTTGCTATTTTAGGCTTTTTGTTCTTGATAAAGTTTTAAGATTTATGAAACAGATTTAATGATTTGAACTTGTTTGATTTTTTTAAATCTTTGTAACTTATAGTCATATTGCTTATTCTCAACCTCGAATACCTTTACCTACTTTATTTGAGATTTCAGCCCCGTTTTTTAAAAACCCTGACTGTAAAATCATATACGTTTTGAGCACACTTTCTAATTTTTATGCCGATAACATTGAGACTATTGCTTTTCTATTAATTTTAAATGCGTTTTAGCTAATTAATCACCTTAAGATCACCATGGGCGTTGTAAGATTTTTTAAAGTTGTACATTAAGGATTTACAGCGAATTATAATGTTATCATCTCCTTCATTTAAAGTTTGTTGTGTAAAAAGATACATGCTTTTGAAGTTTTGAAAAAATCAACCTGATCACAATTAAAGCAAACTCAACTAGTCCTATTTACGTTACCACACCAGCTATCAAAGCTGCTAATATGCTGTTAGTATACAAATATATAATGCGAAACCAAGTGAAATGAATTCTAATATGCAATGTGGCACAAAAGTATCATAAATGTAAAATACAATGCTTACAATTAGTGTTGTGTACTGCGTACTCTGTCCGTGATCGGTATGAATGAGTGCTGCGTACAACTGTGGTTGGCGTCTGGCGCAAGTGGGTCTACTGCGAAATGTATCAGCTATGTATGAATTATTATACTGTTACGTGCAAGTTTCTTCCCCTGCACTAGTCCAGAGCAGTGGGATAAAAGGAGAGAGAAACGGTGGCAGGTGGATTGACCTTCTGGAATAGGTCAGGACGCCAGAACCTTGTAGACTAGTCCTTTGACCCAAGGGACTAAAATTCTTGTGGACTACGACATATACCTGCCTTAGAATGGTGCTATTTGGTTTTACCCGTTTTTAGATGCTGAGCTTTAGCTCATAGAGCATCTAATAAAATCGTTTTCTCCGTCCGTCCTTCTTTCTGTCTAAATTTGAGGTTTGAGGTTAGCTTTATTTAAGAGTCAAGCACTTCAACATACAGTTGTTTTTCAAGAACTCCTTCATTCCGTTGTTGTACGCCACAGGTCACATTTTTGAACCAATTGGTTTAAAATAAATTTTAAACTCACAAATGCGATGTAGATGAGCTGTATAGTTGTTGGTAACGATCTACGCAATAGATGTTTTGGAATGAGCAGTTAAATGGACCAACTCTCAAAATTTTTTACACTTTATTACTTTAGTTTGAGCGAGCTTAAAAACCAGGCCTCAGCTCGCGTTAGGTTACATTTACGTACATATGCTTCGACTTCAAGTTTGCCCATGTACTTTTGTATGTTTAAACACACCGGGTTGAAATCTATGGGAATTCACCCAGACTACTACGGCCAATCACATTATTTATTAAGACATCCACGGGATTGACGGCCAAATGGCATACAAGTTTGAATTTCACTTGTTTATTCTTACCCAAGTGCCAGTTTGTATATATCGAGGCAGGTATTAGTTTAGTTATTAGGTTAACATATATCCTTAACATAGGATTTTACTAGTATGCATGCAGGGATCGTCCATAAATAATGTCATACAAATTTAAAACATTTTAGGGATCCCCACCGTAATTAGTTCAGAAATTAGGTTGATGTATATCCTCAACATTGGACTTTACTAGTATTCAAGCAGGAATCGTCCATAAATGACGTTATACAAATTTTAAAGATTTTAGGGATTCCCACTGTAATTAGTTTAGCAATTAGGTTGCCATTTATCCTTAACATAGGATTTTACTACAGTAAAATCCGCTTATAAGGGAAAACCGGCTGCAAGGGACAGATTTGAAATATTTGGCTAGCCAGCTATGCTGCCAATGTTAAAATTATCCGGATTTAAGGGACCCGCATTAAGTAATAATCTGGTTATAAGGGACAGATTTTGGACAATTTTTGCAAAAGGACGATCCCAGAATATCTATAACACATAAAATTTAAAGTTGAAACTGGGCGTACTAAAAACTATGATATTTGAAGGACGTCATTGTAGACGATCCCTGAATATCTATAAAATTAAAATATTTTGAAATAAATTAAAAGTTGTAAAGGGGGTACTTAAAACTATATTTGAAGGACGTCATTATGGACGATCCGTGAATACCTTTAACATATACACTGAATATCTATTACATATTCCCTGCGTGTCTGACGTAGCAGACCACAGACCATTGAAAACTGTAGCTGAGATTGGTTTGGTCTGTACTATAAGATGTACTTGTATCTGCCCCGCAGAACTTTAAAATTACGTATGAACGTGTACGTTCTCAGCTGTTTACACGTATGTAATGGTTTTTAAAAAGCTCACTTTTCTGATTTTTGACATGGGTCCAGTTAACTGTTAATTGTAAAGAAATGGCCAGTCCGATCAAATTAAATAAACAATACAGACCCTCCCGCTCGCATTTGTGATTGCTTATAAGTAGTAAGTAAATCGAGTAGACGGTTTGACCTGTAGCGAAGGACCAACAGACAGACGGACGGACATGACCATTTCATTAGATGCAGCTAAAGCTCAGCATCTAAAAGCCAGTAGCATGTAATCCACGTATACAAGCAAGACTGTTTGGATGAAGCCACCACTGCTCTATGATTTTATTTTTTTCCTATGCATGAATGCATGCACACTTTCCATTGAGTAAGCCGGCGACTACATTTAGGCGGGAATAGATTTTCAAATTCTGATTCTTACCTCAATTCACCAACCAAAAACTAAGCACATAAATGGCTGCACGCTTCACAACTTAGGGTTGGTCCATAAATGATGTAACAGAAATTACTACTCCCTTAGAAGCCACCCACCTATGGTATCATTTAACATTACTACTCAAGCAGCTATCTTTAGTTTCTTACCAAATTACTGATGACATCATTTATGGACGATCTCGTGCTGCTGTTCGATTGCCTTTCTATGCTAATACTCACTCAGCCTTTCGTCGACCCTTCCTCCGCTCCCTTTACTTGCCTTCTTCCATGCATGCTGCAGAAATGCTTAGAAATCCTACTGTTTCTACTTTCGGACGGGTTGAGTCTACTTTCTTAACCTGACTACCATTTTCAATTTACAGTTAATTTCCAGTCTCATTCAGAGCAGTTTCGAAGCTGACTTCATTTTACAATCGTCTTCATTTAGCTCAAAGTGTTTGCTGCCCATATATCTTATTTTGTGTACAGATAGTAAACATCACAGCTGTTAAAACGTCTAAATGTGTTTTGTTTTGCAATCAGTGCAATGTTGTAAATTGTTACTTTGTTTTGTTATTCCTATTAAAGCAATTACACATCAACCAATAAAATTTTTTTAACACTGCACATCCAAAATCCAAGTAAAATAACTTCTGTTTCGTTGAAGCCACCACTACTCTATGATCTTATTTTATCCGTGCATAAATTTACACTTCCCATTGAGTAGGCCGGTGTCTACTTTTATGCGGGAATATATTTTTTGATTCTGATTCTCACCAATTCACATTTCACCATCCAAAACTCAATGCACAATTAGGGGTCGGACAAAAATGATGCGACTCACGTTGGCGGTTGGTCACTTGGAAAAAGATGACACCCTATCCATGTTAGAAATTTAAGCATCGCTTAAGAGGGCGTCTGGATGGGTCTAAAAAGTTAAGTGGCGTCATTTTTTAGTACACTAATGATAAACCACTCAGCTGTTAGAGTGCTTAATAGTATTTTTATTTGCGATCAGTACAGTTTGTTAACTGTTACTTATGTTTTGTATTTCCATTAAAGTTATGTAACGGCAAAACATTATTGTTTTTTACGCCACACAAGTTAGTAACACTGCACATTTAAGTGTAAAACAGATGTTGTAGACCAAAATTTCATTTCTGCTTTTGTGACATCACTAATAATGAGCTCAATGAGCACAAATACAGCTTAATACGCAATGGATCTTTGACGAGCTGTAGTCCAAGTTAGACACAAGGGTTGAAGATCTGTACTCACGTAAGTTGAAGTTTTGCACTCGCACAGAATTTTAGCAGCAATTGAGGCGCACTCTGTGCCCAATTTAAAATAAAGTTGGGGAAGTTATCAACAAAATGAGACAGAAAAGATATACAAACACTACATATGAACTTTCTAACATAGATGATAAAATTATTAGTTTTATTATCTTTATCACTCCTGTCCAGACTGCTGAGCTGGACAGTAATAAGCAATTTTTCTCTCTCGATTTAATTTGGTTCCTAGGCACCTTTAAACCTTCGGTGTGAACTGGTGTTCCACCTATCTGTAGTGCAGCTACGTTCCTGGACACTTGAGAGCCACGGCTGGAGTCAGCCCATCTTTAGCAACGTTGGAGTGCAAAGGGAGTAAATAAACCGAAAATTACTGGTGGGGATCTGATTTACAACGCAACAAATTGGATAATACAGAAGGAGATTTTTAACAGAATCTGTCAATCAGCGAGACCATTCTTTGGATGTGCTTGGGATACTTCTGCTGTTGATTACAGTGTTGTTTTTATAAATTTTGTAGTAGTGCTAGTGCGTGAAAATAATTATTTATTTTATTTTATAAGTGAACTGCAGTTGTGTATATGGTATGTCTTGAGTTTCTATCTTATCTTTTATTTTTGATTTTCTTATCCGTTCTGACATACAATTTGCATTATTATGTGCAGCATAACTACCGCTTAGAGAATTGTGTCTTTAAGGTTCTAGCCTTCCCTGGCCAGGGGTGTTAGGACTGGGGTGAAAAAATTGGGGTTCCAGGTTCAAATCTAGCCTAGGACAATTTGGGGTGAGTCAATTATCTTCGTAATTGTTCGTTCTCCGCTTTTTTATAAACTCCCGACTACAAGTTGGCACACACCGTCCACCCTATTTTGCACTATTTTATTCTATTTGTTTATTTATTTGTTTAATTTAACTTGTGATAATTAGGTATATCTTAATATCTATTTCATTTGACATATGTATATAAGGTTAAGTAACGTTTATCTCAAAAATAGGCGAAATATGTCAAATATGTAGAAAAGCTTGCAATTAAATGTATTGAATGTAATTCCTTATATCATAATACTAACTGTTTAAAACAGCCTATGCAGTTCAGAATTCAAATCCCTCTATATTTCTAATACTTGGATCTGCTCATTCTGTACTAGTCAGCATTCTATTTCTGTTGTTGACCCTGTGTTGACTTTTCTTGGTAACAATAATGATTCCTTCTTCCTGCCTACTAATAATTCATTTGAACATCTGTTAAGCTCCTTTGAGATAGCATGCCTACCAAAAGGTATAGTAATTAGGTTGTAGCCTAAGGTTGAAGAAGGATGAGTTATCTTTTCTTATGTTTCACTATAATGTAGATGTAATGTGTTTATCTGAGATATGGTTAAATGCTAACATAGAATGAGGTTGCTATTAAAAACTACTGTGTATATAGAAACGATACAGACAAACATGGAGGGGAATTAGTTAATTATGTTGAAAGTAGTTTGCACTCTGACTTGGTTACTGATATTGTGACTACTGCTGAGGTTATATTAATAAGTATTAAGCTGACAAATACTAAACCTATAGTTATTGCCAATTTGTTTAGACTTCTAGGCTATTTAAACATGGATAATGTGCTATTTAAAAATATTATTAATGTTAGTAATTATGCATGCAATATATCTGGAGATTTATTCATTCTTGAGTTTTTCAATGTTGATTTACTGCAGCGTGGCGCTGAGTCCAAATTGCTGGCGCATTGCACAGCTAGTATAAACTTGCAACAGTTAATCAAAACTCCCACGAGATGAACATTCAAAATTAAAACACTAATTGATCATGTTTATGCTAGCAGTATGCAAAACATAAAAGACAGTCGTGTTATTCAATGTGGGCTTTCTGACCATGATATTGTATTTGTAGTCAGAAAGAAAAATAGAAATTACATTGCACCAATTGTAATTAAAACAAGGAACTATAGGAATATGAATGTTAAAGATTTAGAATGTGAGATAGGAAAGACGCGATATTGTATTATGGATAGCTTTTAAAGTGTTAACAAACGGCAGTATGTATTTGAATCTTTAACTCACTGCATATTAGAACGCAGACTTTCAATTGTTAATCGTTTTATGAAGCCTAGGCCAGCGCCGTGGTTAAGTTTATTTAAGTCGTTAGTGTATTCTCATATGATTATGGTTTTTCTATATGGGCTAGTGCCCCTAAGCTATTGCTTGACAAATGCCAAAGTACTATTGACCACTATCTTAAGTGTATATTTTTAAAGGGTTACTATTTTAATATGTTGGAAAACAGACTGCTTGGGTATTCTAAGCATCATATTGGGATCAATGTTGATTTATGTAAGTTGTATGAGATGTATAGTTTGCTAACCGTTTCTGAACGAATTATAAATATTACATTGTCAACTACGCGTACTCTAGTTTTACAAAATGAGAAACTAGATTGTATTTCTGAAGTTTTGGACACTAGAAAAAGGTCACTTAAAAACAATTTTAAACTTCTTGCACTACGAAAATCATCGTTTTACCATACTTCTTATCAATATAGAGCTGTATCTATTTGAAATGTATTACCTGTATTCTTAAAAAAAAGAATCTAAAGAACTGTCTATTTAAATAAGGCAAATGGCTTATTAACAATCGTAATAATATTTATATATAACTTTACTAACTCTACATAAGTAGTCTTAGATATATATTATAAGTGCCTGTTCCCAAAAATCAGTGTAATTATTCGCTGTGTGAAATATGACAATAAAGCATTTACTTACTTATACTACGCGAAACGTGATTACGTAAAAATACTAGCCGTCGTTTTTAAACGACGGGCCTTTCTTCTAGTATATTATATAGTTCAGTAAAACAGTGATTGTTTGAGTCTGGTTGTATGAACTTCGTTTAAATTGACCCAATGAATAAATTATTATTACTATTATTAAGAATTGCGACCTGTGGCGTACGACAATGAAAACGGAAAGACATTTGGAGGACAAAAAAACCATTTTACTAGATGCTCAATGAGCTAAGAATCAGCATCTAAAAAGGGACAAATTTACATGTCACGCACATACCTAGCTAAGTTTTGCCTATATAAAGACACGTGGAAATTTTTCACAAATTCACATTGTAAAGATAGGTAATTTTATCCATGTACGTTTATATGGCAGCCTGGTATAGTGGTCGTGGGTTTGGGACTCAAGTGTTGAATTTGAAAATCTCCACGTTCAGGTTCAGGTCTGGGCTCAAGGCTTCGAGTACAAGCTCAGCTTTTCAGCATCCCTCTTCCTCACCATTTCACAGATTCCTATTTGTTACTACATGTACGTGACATGAGTACGTAATGGGATATAAATAGTGAGGGATCGTCCGTAAACGACGTCATTCAAATATCATAGTTTTAAGTACCCCAAGAACAACTTTTTCCAACATAAGCTTGATGTTATGCACATACGTATATGGGTTATGGATTGTTCGCTCATTCTTCACATTTCCGGCCAGGCTTATCCTTGAACTCAAGTCTTTCTATATATTAGATTATGCTTTCTAGTCCACGGGGACTAGAACAACATTTATACTAATTACTTACATAATATTATTTCTGGAACCATGCGGTCTAACCACACCGACTTCTTCGACATAATCAGACCAACTCAACCTAAAATCTTAGACTTTTACTCCAACAGTTTTGCAGATCAGACTTACAAACTGATACGCTTTATCTGTATCTTTTACCACGTCTATTGTAAACTATACATTAAATTCGCCTTCATCTTATAGTTCAATAAATCCTAATTCATTATTTTATAGAAGTTGTTAGTTTCTGTGTTGAGTCCACTGGCCGAATTGTTATTATTTCCATCAGCCATCGACTGCATAATCCAGGTATTAGAAACTACAAATCTGTTATTTAGGGTTTTGCATCTACCTACATTCACGGAAGTTGAGATCAGAGATTTACGACCTCCATCATTCCGCTTTTACACGAAGTTGGGTTCGCTACCGAACAGCACCCGTACTTCTTGTACCAGTACCACTGGTATCCACCTACGCGTAACAAGCATTGTTGTGCAAGAAATATTTGCACCGGCACCTCTTTTCCCAAGCCCACGGTTTCGAAGCATAATTGTACCCTTGCTATTCATACCCAGACCACTTGTACCGGCAAACCTCTTACCAACTGCCCATTTTATGTAAAACTCAACATATGAAATTACCAGGGCTCGGAAAATGCCACGTTTTTATAGAAATTACCATGAAACTGGCATATACTGGTAAATACTGTTATAAAGTAGCAAATACTGGTAAATACTTATGTACGCTTAAACTTTGAAACACAGCTGCTAATTCAATTATAGTTAAAAACCAGTAGCATGCAATTTATTATATACTGCAGTTTAAATATCTGTAATGCTGAATTACGGCATAATGGCAAAATCAAGTTGACCATTCTGCCGCTTTCAATACCATATACAATAGGCCTAAAATCTTGTTTCTTAAGGATTTTGAAAGCAACTATTTAAACACTGAATTTTAATATGATACATTAATTCGAAACACATTTGAGAATTTTCGTAAAATCTTTATTTTTTTAAAACATTTATAATTCCTGATTTCGACACTCTTGGTCTTTTCATGAATTTTTCAATTCCTATTTAGTGCACAGAATCATATTGTTTTATGTTAAGCAACCGTGCTTGGGTGAGCGGTTAGGACTGAAGACTGTAACGAAATTTACAGTCTCAGACCCGGCTTCGATCCTCGGCCACTGCTAATCGTTTACGGCTCGGTGTTGTACGGTAAACGTCACTGGATGGTTGATTGAAACCCAATCTCCTTCGGTGCTCTTTAGTGACCACTACTTACTGTAGGGGCCTAGGGAATGAGACTCCTTTACTGTGGAGGAGGGGATAGGTGAAAGGGTACAAAGACCGAGACGATCTAACGCGGTAGCCTCCTATTTCCTCACCCACAGTGACTGGTTAAGTCTGGTTGTATGAACTTCGGTTAAATCGACCCAATGAATAAATTATTATTATTATTATTATTGTATTGTTTTATGTTGAAAAACTTAATCGTTTGTAGTGTTTAGTCACTTTATAATTGCATATACTTAGCATGCCTAGACAAAAAAAATGTAGTACATGTCTAGAAGAGCTAAAATTGTTTTACGTACTGCACTATAAAATAATAGTAGTCTACAAAAATATTTTCTTTTGGTATTTGTGTTAGAAATTTAGATTTTCTTTAATTAACCAGTCATCAGTGATTGTATAAAGCCAGTATATGCCAAGAAGAAATCCACAAGTTTTTCAATTTACCACTTTATACCAGTATATGCCAGTATGTGCCAATGTCCCACTAAAGAAGTATTAACCACCACTGGTATTTACCATGGTATTCACCACAGTGGTATTGGCCACGGCCGAACCCTGATTAATCGGTTTATTGTGGAAACTGGTTGGTCTAATTACAACTAAAAACAATTACAGACTTGCTCAGCCGCATTTGTGGTCGTTTGAAAGTTGTTTATAGAACATCAGTTCAAAACTGTGACCTGTAACGTACGGCCAACAGACGGACGGACAGACAGACGGACATGGCCATTTCAATAGATGCTCAGCGTCTAAAAAGGAAGCGAAAAGCAATGAGAAAATACAACCTTATATTAAAATGCAGAAATTTTAATAAAAGAAAATATGAGTACATAAACTTCAGAAAAATTATACTTTTTAGTACTTTTGATATTCTTGGGAACAAACTTTTAACTATGCCTTGCTCTTAAACTGCGCAGAAATGTTCCATTTGTCCTATCTTTTCGTTTCTTTATAGTTTTTAAATGTAGCATATTGTTAAATGTAGAGATTTGAAATGTATATGATTTGTACGGAGTGCTTATGTGTACTCGTGTGGGTGAATGGTATTGAATTAGTATTGAAAAGAGTATTGCTTTCAAACAACAAAAGTGAGTTTAATAAATTTGAAGTAATTTTAAAACGAAGTGTTTTAATAGAATAGAAGGTTCAAGCTAATTTGTGAGTTGTCGAAGTGATTATTGGATAATGACTTTACATCTTAGATTGGCCACTGAAATCAACTATGCTTCCTGTGGACTTTGTTTAGTTTACATTACATTAATTATTCACTAATGTTTTATAATTGCTTTTAACTATTCATAAGTTTACATCTAACGTCCGCTGTTGCTTAATCTAGATAATGCCCTTGCTCGACATGCATTTGTCAAATCATTCTTGTCAATAATGATTAGCTCATTTTACAATTTATAACTCAATTCGAGTTTCGTTCGTAAGAATATTTCACAATAAATATTTCATATTTAATTCTAAAACTAGTTGTTTTGCAACTGCATCCGTCCGTATTACTAATTCGATTTACACAATGAAGTAACATCTTTTAATTCAATGTCAATTACTTACAGTTATCATCATCTCATGAATTAACTATTTATTCCTAAATGTAATATCTAATGCAATAAATAAATTATCATACCGTATAGCTTTCAATAATCGCTATACATAATAGTCTCGTTCCCCGAATTTAATTCGACCCATGAATTAACCCGGTAACCTTGGGTCACTAAAAATGTTTTTTCAAAATCTTAACATTTCGAATAATTTTGATATTTCCAAAATTTTACCTAAAAAGTAAAATCTAAATAAATAAATTATTATGTATAATTTCTTACGCTACCTTGACATGCCTATCTACCTAAAATTTATACGCTGGCGTCTTCTAATCTTCTTTGGCCTGCTCTCGTTCATTGTCTTCTTCTCAGCCGACCCATTTTCCTTTTTCTCTGTCAAAACAGCCTTTATGTCTTTTTGAATCTGAATTTGCCTGTTAAGTATTTTGTCCAAAGCGTCCCTCTTTTCTTCTGAATTGTAAGAACTATCTCCCATTTTTTGTTCTCCTTCAAAAATACCTGATCATCAGACTGGTCATATTTTAAAATTGGTCCGCCTAGTCCTATAGGGTTGTATTTTTTAATCTCCTTGTCTCTCCTCTTTTTTGCGACTGGTTTTCGCTCTTTGACCTTCTATGGTAGTCAACCGTAGCATGCATAAATCCACAAACTCAGAAAAATAAACATATATATTATTGCAAAACATCCAATGCCCATTGTTATCATGTAAGTCATGTTACTATCCGTTGCCGTTACCGTTGCAGTACCAAATTTATTATTGTTTTCTCCAAGTAAAGCCTCTTGTTCTGGTTGCGGTGTAGTTAAACCCACTCTGAGTGTTCCATTGAAGTGTGTCTCATTTGCTGTTCGTATAGCTTCGGGCATCCGTGCTGGATCTACCTGCAGTCTCAATGGCTCGTCGTCTTCGCTTGAGTAGTCACTGTCATATTCTCTCTCACGAGTGGGGCTTCGGGGTTCATAATCCTGGTATTGCTTATGTGTAGGATTAAATACATCATTAGAAATAATTATAGTTTTTAATAATGGGTGCTGGAATTTCCTGTGGTCCCATCCCCGTGGCTGCCATCACTCCGGTTTTTAAAAGATCACTTGCCGTAAGTACTACTGCTAGCCCTCCTGCCTGTGCTGCCGCCGTTCCCACTGCGCTCCCTGAGGGTAAAATATTTTTGATTTTCTGCCCCCATAAAGCTGGTGCTTGTTCTGACATGAGTGAGTCTTGAGATCCCTGTAGTGACCATCCTTGATAAACTGACTGCGCATTCGGTGACAAAGCATTGCCTGTTATAGGTGGAGTGTCCCTACTTTTCAATAACGAATCCGCTAAGTAAATAACAATATTATGAGAAACTAAATACATAATTTATTAAATAAATTTGTAAATAAATAAATAAGTTAATGAATAAAAAAATCACTAACTAAATTAATTAATGAATAATTTGAAAAAAATACAAATAAACGCCAAAATAAAAACAAATACTAAAATAAATAAATCCGTATTTCCTCTTATAGTACGCGGGTCTCTAATAATGCGCGGGTCTCTAATAATGCGCGGGTCTCTAATAGTACGCGGGGGGTAGCCGCCTCAGTTTGGATAGTACGCGGGTCTATTTAACACACAATTAAATGGGATTGCGCGGGTCTCTAATTATACGCGGGGGGTCGAAGCTCGAGTTTGGATAGTACGCGGGGCGTACTATCAGAGGAAATACGGTATATACAAAATTAAATACGAAATTTTATTAATCAAATAGTAACATAATAAATTAATAAATACACGCATACATTAATTAATAGTTAAGTGTTAAGTAAGGCGCAAGGTGAGAAGATAAGATAATGAATGAGAGTGGGTAGGATACTCACCAATTAGAAGAAATTTCCAGATTAAAAACAATTGTGCTTGAACGACGTTTCGTGAATTCAATAAATTAATTAATACATGAATGAATATATCAATAAATACATTATACAATAATTTAATATATGGAATGAATAAATAATCAGTTATATAAAAAATTATTTAATAATTAAATATATGGAATAATTAAATAAAACATTATTGAATAAATACTTAAATAAATTATTAACTAAATAATTAATTAATAAATACAAAAATAATCATCAAATACATAAATTTAATAATTGTTAAGAAACATAAATATATTATTCAACAAATACCTAAATTAAATTATAGTTAAGGAACATGAATATATTGATTAAAAAATACCTAAATTAAATAATAGTTAAGGAACATGAATATATTAATCAGCAAATACCTAAATTAAATAATAGTTAAGGAACATAAATATATTTATCAACAAATACATAATTTAATCAATAAATGAAGTTATTAAAGATTTAATAGTTAATTAAATAAATGAATCAATAATTTTACAAATAAAATAAATAAATATATATTATTACAAATTAATTATTTACCGAAAGGTCGGGTCCTGACATTTTACGGTCCCTGGTATTATACGGTCCCGCTCAATTCGGTCCCAGTATTATGTTAATGATGTAATGCTTACTGGGCCACATGTGTCCTTCTCTGTGTCCTGAGCAAATTTCAGAAAGTATTTTTTTCCAATTTGGTTTTTGACTTGAACATACCGTTCGCGAGTCTACCTAGCAGTTGTGGGTTTAGCGTGTCAGGGCTGTGGCTGTGTCGCTGAGGTTTCTTATCTTCACCTTGGACAACTTTGATATTTAAGATAGCGTATATATACATATCAAAGCTGTTTTAACATATAGTTGGAACTTACAAGTAGGAAGATTATGTAACTTCGGTAAAGAGGCAGTGTGGTGGCGTACACATTGCTGCTTTACTGAAGTTATTTAAGAATAATCGCGATATCAGTTCGGGCAGCCCCCAGCTAATAGCACTATCAGCAACTGCTGTAACATCTCTGGTATTTTGTGAGTAGGTTTGATTAGTCTCGCTTAATTACATGCAAGTTGGACTACGTGCTGGTATTTCGGGAATTTGTATAAATTCCACCAATGGCTTTGGCCCTTGATAAATACCAGTGCTATGGTCTGATTGAATTGTCAATTCTGAGCAACTCATAGGCATAGTCATAGTGACTAAATAGATAACTTACGCTTAGAGGTGTAATTGAAAGTTTAGTGCGAAAGTTTCTCGTTCTTGCTCACGCATACTTTATAACGAGTAAACATAGCAACTTTCATAACTAAAGACATAAGTCATCGTAAAAAGGATCGTTCTGCAATGGGCCTATCTATTGGCCTGAGCGGCATTTCAGTAACTTTATGTTGCTGAATCTCCTTCAAATACAATACAATACTGGGCCACAACGCCACAAGTAATAGTAGTTGTTTGTTTAGGTAATGATAACCCGCGCATTCTGCATCTACATCTAGCATTACCGTTATTAGCGGCCTTGTGATACGTAAAGGCAAAACCTTCATACTATATTACTTCACCTATTTCAGTGTAAAAGTTACAGATTTGTAATTGAACACTCACTGGTGCAGTCAGAACTGGAAAGTGGAATAGTTCTACAATTTGAGTGAACAGCAGGGAAAGTATTGCAAGGGCAAGTCATCACGTCCACGAAATAACTACTCTTACACAAGAGTGATGACACTTAACAGTAACAGTTAAAATTCGCAGCTCGATTCCGTATTATGTATTCATAAAAATCCTGTAAATTATGTAGATAGGTAGGAATAAAATATTTAAAAATAAATGGGACCGAATTGAGCGGGACCGGCTATGAGCAGGGACCGAATAATGTCGGGACCCGACCTTTCGGGACCAAATACGGTGGGGCCGAACCGAGCGGGGCCGACTACTACCCCAACCGTTGAATTTCTTTTAAAATGTTTAAATTATGTTTAAGAGTGTATTGTCTTGTATACTGAGCTGTGAAGCTATTGCAATTGTGCAACAGTGACTTAATAAAGTTTTTCTCTCTATATATAATTAGGGGAATAGATTAATTTATCAATAATTAATTAAATAAATGCGTTAAAGAAATGAGTAAATAGATACATAAATAAATCAATAAATAAATTAAACTAATAAATATGTCAATTATTTAAATAATAAATACATAAATAAATAAATCAATAAATTAATTAAACTAATAAATATGTCAGTTATTTAAATAATAAATACATAAATAAATTTTTATTATCTGAATTTAACGTAGGCTATAAACGAATGAACTAAGCATGGTAGTTTGCAATTCGATAATTTGCAATTTGCAATCTCCCAACTCCAAACTTCTTAGGCTTCCGCGTAGTTGTGGTTGTGATTAGCACCGTTTCTAAAGACCCGTATAGCGAGGTGAAAATTAATTCTGAACATATTATTCAGTTTTTTAGTATTATTTTTTGCTCATTTACTTTTTTCAAATGCTCTTTTCAAAATGTGGCAAGGTTATGGAGTAGGGTTATGGTACGTAATTGTGGCCGGTATCCTAATTGACTAATTGTGGCCACAGGCTGTATATCTATCTATCTACGAGTTGGTGTATAAGATAATTTCAGTTTTGGTTGTAAAGTTCGGCTTTCCACCCACTGATTCTGCAATTATGAGTTTCAAAAGTTTTCAACTAAGACGAATTTAATCAGCCGGTCACAATTAGGACACCAGCCACAATTATGCGACCTCACCCTACTAGTTTTTGACCATTTCCTCTTTATTAGATTCATACCGTAACCTTAGGTCTTATAAAGTACCAGCATGCACTTGAATGCATGTTGAATCATACACTCTCTGGAGTGGTTTAGGAAACAGTAGAAATGCTTTCCGTCTTATCTGTGGTGCAAGGGCGTGCGTGTGGGCATTAGGCATCCATGTTTTTGATTTCCGGTATGTACTAGCAATAGTTACCTTAACTATACAGGGTATCTGCTCATTCGAATAATGTACATCATGGGTTCCTGTTAATAATAAATTATCATAGGTACATTGCTTTGTTAGTAGAAAAAGTTCACGAGAGTAAAGAACTGATTTCAGTATAGCTTGTTGAAAGTTTAACTTGCATTAGATTAGTTGACTACACGCGATGTCGTCATTTGAATCTGAGCTTGGTTGATAAATATTAATGAATTCCTATGCATGTACCGAGTTGAGCTGTTCATTTACACAGACTCAAAGTGTGCAAAAAGAAATTGCCTATTAGTTATTGAGGCCGATTCGCAGTAGCTAAGGAGCAATCATTTGTGGCACGACGCGTGTGCATATTGAAATTAGGAATACTCTTATTTACACCTGTAGTCTAGAAAAGAAGATGTGATACTAGAAAAGGGAGGTAAGGAGGAAGATTAAAAAGGTAGAACTGTTTATTGTCATTGTGCAGCCGACGAAAGTAATGACTTCACATGTTATAAGTTTGCCTATTTCTCAGTAGTAATACAGCACGAATTACTCTTAGGAAAGGCGACGCTTTTGTAAGCAATAGTAGTAACAAATACGAGCAGGAAACGCTTCTTTCTATGTCCTTAAACACTCAGAACAACGCCGCTCTTGTGGAAAGTTGCATAGGCACTACTTACCGTGATCAAGTTAAATTAGGTGCCTTCTTTTATGGATTTAAGTGTGCTTAGTTTGATTTTGTCACGTTTAGCGATTTTAAGAAATTAAACGTGCTGGGAGATTCTAGCTTTTCAATAAACTCCCTGTAAATTTTTTTATTAAATTATTTCCGGCACATAGTACAGCACAATTTTAAAGTGACCTCAGTATAACTAAAGTACCAGTTTTAGTGTTAGAACTTTTAAATTCGTCTTTGTCTAATTGTTTTTGTGCGTGAGGCAGTACACAGGTAGTGATATATAGAAATCTTGTACGTGTCTTCAGCATCAAGAGACACGAAGGTGTACAAATAATTTACTTGTTGACTTAAAGTTACTTGACTACTGTTAAAAGATCAGGCATTGAAACTTCAAATATTTTATACTGCTGGAGGATGTTTAACGCGTAGTGGTGCTGTTGATAATGAAGCTCAAGTAAATATAGAGAACTTATAATCTGGAACACTACTGCCTGCCACGTGATACGTTACACTTTATGTACGTGCAGGCGTAGTTACACCAGATATAACTATATGTTTTTGATAATGACATCCACAGTGATTGGCTCTTAACTCCATTTCATTAAATTCGTGGGTCCGTATTTTGTATGTCACAATGTTGTATTATTTCATTTCTTGAAGCTCCGATCTGATATATTGAGTTGTTGGTCTTACTGTGCAATTGTATTTACATATATACTCTGCTTGTCGTTAGATGCGGACGACTTTATTCTCTGACAAATGAAGAATAACGATCCTATGTATGTAGTGCACGAAACATCGATTAACTAATATAACGAATAGATAAATATATATCTAGTGATTCATAAGGAAAGATTCGAGAAAGTGAAATAAAAGGGCAATCTGTTCCCAGTTTCAACCAGTTTTGTGTAGCGTCTTGTACTCATAAGTTTAACTTCGAAAAAACTGCGTGTGTGATAAGTTAAATTATAAACTGAACTTTGTGATCATCAAACTAAAACTCCTTGTCTTGACATTTTCATTTAACTAGGCAGTGAGGTTGGACTTAGACAGGGAAAGGTTAATTTATGAGAATTTTATTATCTTTGTTGTGAGGAAATTAAGTGTCTGTTTGGTACCATTCGATTCTAAAATTAAAAACAAAATAATTTTTCTGGGCTAAAAAATCGGGATTAGTTATACAAAATAATGGACTAAATAATGTGATTTATCTGGACTCTGGATAATACAATGATGGACGATTATCGAGCAGGCTACCTCCTGGCAAGTATGTACTGCAGTCGTAATATAAACGTAATATTATAATGTAACGTATTTTAAAGTAATGATACTATCGTCAAATATTTTTTCCAGTATAGACAATCTGATTGAATGGAAAGTTTTTAAAGCATGCTTACTAGTTAGTTTGACTGTTCGTCAGTATTAAAGTCGGACGACTTGTATTATTGACAAAAAGGTATGTGTACATGAATGCTGTTAATTCATGAGTACAAAGTACAATGTGCGATTGATGAGTTATCTTCATATAGTATATCAACTTAATTATGTTGTAAGTTAAAGTCTAGAATAGTTTGATTCTTTAGCTGCAATCTTTAGACGTCTTACATTATAACAGGAAAAATTACATTAATTCCATAAAAAACAACGATGGTTTTGGTTTCATTCTAATATTTTGTCTTTAAGACAATTACAATTTTCTACCAGTGTAAATAAAGTTTTTTCACTATCTCTCTCCTGTATAATAATTATATGTTGATAAATTAATCCTATGAACAGATAATTGTAGGTCTATTTGTATAATAAACTAGTCGCAATCCTCAAAGGATCATCACAAATATGCCAGCAGTAGAGCATTCGATTGCGATACCAATGCGATACTAATATCGCAAGTATCGCATATTTTAGCTGATGCGATACCAATGCGATACCATATCGCATATCGCAAGTATCGCATGAACGAAAGAAATAGTAAAAATAGAAACGAACAGTTCAGTTAAATGACATCTGCTGGCCGAAACTGAAAAAGTAATACGCTCACTCTGTTTACTGAACCTTTTTTGTTCCTAAAGAATAGTTATAGTATGATATTTCACATGGAATTGGAATTGAGGCAGTGAAGGAAGGCAGCAAGACACAGCTTGCAGCTTGCACCTTTACCATGCATTCGGTTCATTCCGTGGTTCTGAGTGTGGAGTCTGAAAGAGCGTTTTCAGCTGCTGGGCTGGTTTGCACTAAATTGCGGTCTAATTTAAGCGATGACACATTAAGCATGTTCTGCTTTCTACGGGCTTATTTTCTCAAAAAACAGTGAAATATATGTTTGTTGGTTGTTGCATGAAGTCTAGTTTACAATAAATCCACTTTACACTTGATTTAATGCAAGAAAAATTAAAAGTACCTACACGCTCTCATTTGGTGTCATAATTTATTAGTTTTCGAAATTATTTGGGTTTTACTGAAAAATTATGCGACACTTGCGATACCACGCTGATGCGATACCGATACTTGTGATACTTTAAAATGATGCGATATCGAATGCTCTAGCCAGCAGCATCTATATTCAACACCGCAGCATAGCAATTCGACATAACCCCTCCCGTATCCGGATTAATTGGGAACAGACCCCATCCGGATACGAGAATATCCGGATATGGGAGGTTTTTAAAATTAACTCAAACGTGGTTTAAGAAAATATAAAATAGATTTTATGACAACATTTGTATTTAAATTAACAATTCCCACTTCCATTGTCTCACAAGTATTCACATTTATAAGGCAGAAAAAAGAAATACCAGGTTTTTTGTTCGAAAAAATGATTTAATTTTTATATTTTACTTTTATTTTTAAAATTTATTAAAAATATGGCATCTCAAAAATCTTTTCCGGATATGGGAGGGTCCGGATACCGAAAAACCTGTCCGGATATGGGAGGTTCCGGATAATAGAGGTCCGGATACGGGAGGGGTTACTGTAATAAATATAAAATGTATTCTTATGGCAACATTATATTTAGCGTACGCAATATCGCATCAAAAATAAATATCGCAAATATCGTTATCGCATGTAAGAGTAAGAAATATTGCAGATATCGCAACTTTTTTCTAAAACTGTACTATCGTTGTAAAAAAATAGTTTGAAATCCTGTGGTATTCCTCCCTTTTCGTGTTACTAAAACAGGCTGAGGTGCTTGGCCTTTACAAAGCTGGCACCATGCCATTAGTCCGTCCTTCCGCAAACAGAAATGAGACCAAACATTAGATTTGTTTTTATTAGTCGGTGTAACTTTTGTATAGTCGGGATTAAACGAAGCAATTTTTGATTTTAAAACTACCTTAAAAATCTAGTTAAAAATAACAATTTTAATTTGAAAGCCTAAATGCGATTTCACAACAGACGTGGGTAAGGAGCAGACCGAAGCATGCAAATGGGAACTAAAACTTAAGAAAAGAAACGCAAGAACAAGGAAACTATTAAAAATGAACTGAACCGCGCTGCGTGTGGCGTTCAATATATGATTTGAAAGGGAAGGGAATGCTTCTTTGTGCCTTAAGAAAAGGACTAATAACCCTTATGCTTTAAGCGTGTAGAATTGCTTTGTTATAAATATACAGTGCTGAGCATTGCCGTTTTCGTGTGTTTCGCTCTATGCCATGCCTATATTTGTTAGTTTGATTTAATATGTTTGAGAAAAAAAATCTTATGCGATATTTGCGATATTCCAATTTTATATCGCATTATTATCGCATTAGTAAAAGTTGCGATATTTGCGAAATTCATATCGCATCGCATTGCGTACGCTAATTATATTGCCGAATTAACCTAGAAAATTTCATTTTGAATGTGAACCCCTTGTTCCGTATACTGTGTCTTTTAGGCAACTTTCTGTAATGAAAGCAGTTGACGAATAAAGTCTTTTATTATTATTACCACCCGCGTTATATTAGATCCGCGTTCTGATGAGAACACTCGTAAAGTTAGAAGAGATACGTTTAATTAGGTAATAATTACATTAATGGTTTGCAAAATTGTTTCCATCTCCCAATTTATAGTTTAATCAGGGTTGGCGATTATCACATAATTAATTAGTATTTACTCATTATAAATTCGAAGGTAATTAATAATTATACCCGGCATTCAAACTATAAGAAAACTATTTTTGAAAAATAAGTTCGTCAAAACATTGCTTTGATGGTTAGTAAAACAAAAAACTTATCAGTGGTAAAAATATGCTGGTCCCAATTATGTCGAATTTATACTTTAAAAATGACATTAGGAGTGACAACGACGAGGAAGTTGCTCGAAAATATAGGAATTCGAAAACAACATTTAATTACTGACAGAATAACAGCTACAAGTAATAATAAAACAAATATGATAGCACTTTAGTCTAACCTTAATAGTGTTTCCTAAATTAATTTAATATCTGTAGGACAGTTTGAAAGCAAGTAACGATTAACGATGAGTTTTTAAATCATATAACATAATATAAATTTAATGATGATAACACATTAACATCTACAATTATTGCCTTATTATAATTCAAATAATGGTGTAATTTTCAGGTAGGTTTAAAGATATCTTCTATGCCTTTACAAGAAAACTGAGGAAGTTACAGAGATAAGAAATCTTGATAACGTTTGTGAAGAATGTGGAAAGGGAATTGATTTGAATAGGTGCTTGACTCCTGGTAGTGAATTGTGTATTAATTCTTGTGGTCTGCTGCGGCTATAGTCAAGAGTGTCAGGTGGAAAGCAAAAGGCAAAAACTAGCATCGACCTAATAATTACCTAATACTATATGCCATACCATTCTAATGACGCATAAGAAAATAGTAAGTTGCAAAATTATTATGTTGTTTGCGTTGTTACTGGCTAATTATTATTTGCGGGGTACGAATAGTCAGGGTACGAATGGTCAAGGTACGACTGGGACCAGGTTACGACTTAGCAGGGTAAGACTGGCAAGTCTACCGGCACATTGACATGACGATGACATTGACTTCGTCCACTACTTCTAGCATATATTTGGTCCGGGACACGATCAAACTCACAGGTTAGGTGTGTCTGGTTTGATGGTTTACTGTAGTAACTAAAGTTTTCTAGGATATTTTTCCGAGTCGAGAGTTTTATTGCAGTAAGTGTACTTACTACAGTCGAGTTAACTGTCTACTATTCGTAAGACCGACTCGACGTAATTGTAAGGATAGATAATGATCCTTGAGCATTTCCATGGACTAGGGTTGAGATAACATGTATTAGAATTAGAATATACATTAAGCTGGTGACGAAATATTTGTTTCGGGCTTCACAGCCACACATATTTTTGCTTAGCAGGAGTAAAAAGCGTTAAGGGAATTGCCATATCTTTGGCACGAACATAATAATAAACGTCTTACTGTTCCATTCCCCTATTAACGATACCATCTAGCTTCCTGACTACCCGTTGCCAGCACAAGCCTTTGAGAGTTCCGAGGTCAGTAACGATGTGAGTATTGAATATACTCAAGGTGTACGCACAGTTGCCAGATACTCAATCAATTGAAAATCTTAGACATTTAATCGCAGTGGCTAAGTCTCGCGTCAGTGCACTACTGACTACGTATCTCCACAGTAGAACTAACTGATCTTTGCTATCTTCATTCACACCGCACTATCCAATTTCCCCCACAGCCAAATACATACTGAACATACGAATATGCCAGAAAAACGGCGCGACAGCTTGTTTACTCTCTCCCCTCCGAGAAGGCCACTGCGAGAGATATTTAGGACGTCATTTCTGACCATTAACATGGGAAGTATCCCAAGTGTAAAATCTGAAATGAAGCAAACGATATCAGATCATGTACTGTGGTGGGGTCACTACAACGTATATAATCATATCGGTGCAAATTGCGTTTTGGCGTCAAAAACTAATATTGAAATTTTCAAAATTCGTCGAAATGAAAAATCACGAAAATCATATATATAGGAAATTATATACGAATTTTACCTTACCCAATGGCAACCCTTACTACTTTTTTAGTTTTCTGATTTTTTTGGAAAACTATAGGCCTTGTGTTATTTGATTACGAACAAGCCTAAAATTAGTAAGGGGTCGTCCATAAATGATGTAATGCAAATATTTTCATTTTTAGACCTTATGCCGCTGTCATCAGCTTTTACATTTGTGTAAGCAAATGGCTATCTTTAACATAGGATGCCATCCAGTATCCAAAAAGACCCAATGACTCTACCTGTGAGGTTATTTATGGACGAAATTTTTTTGAATATATTTTTAAACCGTGGTTTTTAAATTCCTCCTTAATGCTTTTGTACAACCTGGAGGTAAAGGAATTTTTAAAAAACCTTTGTTTATGAACCTTTTTTTAAAATTTCGTATTACTCGTTACAATTGAACAACTTTGTAAAGTTGTTTTTTTGAAAGCACGGTAAAAACAATTTTACGATCGCAGCTCCAAATTTAAGGTTGTATAAATATATATTTTGACCCGTGAGGTTATTCATGGACGATCCCTAATCTATTGTATTTTAAAGTATACAAATGACAAAAGACTGCAGCTACAGGGTTTGGTGAGTAATTTACTCTACACATACCAATAATATGTTTTTCAGTGTTTTCAAATCTTGACTAATAATTATCTAAAAATACTAGGAATTTTCAAAGACATATTCATATTACAAACTTAAGAAGTTGACCAGTTATACAGGTAACCTGATATTATTTAGCATTTGTCATTTAGCAATGTGTTATTTTTAGCAAATGTCACCAAACCGGCCTAAAGATTTTAATAAGCGGTAAAGTGTCCTCTCAAATGACCGTTAACCAAAATAACTTTAGCTAACGTGACAGAATCTAAATTCTAAATGTTACAAAAACCCAAAATTCCGTTTTCAAAAATAATAATGCTGCTGCCCAAAAACATCGCTATCCATTTTGTACTATTATATTAGAACTGTTTATTTTATCTAATAACTATTCCATAACTATTACTGTAGCAGTAAGAGCGCATCTGTTCCTTAAACTAATTAGCTCTTACAATTTCACGCGTTTAAGAACTTTTACAAATTAGAAATTTTAAATACGACAACTTTTTACAATAAACATCTCACGGGTAGAGTCATTGGGTCTCTTTGGATATTGGGTGGCATCCTATGTTAAAGATAGCCATTTACTTACACAAATGTAAAAGCTGATGACAGCGTCATAGGGTCTAAAAGTGAAAATATTTGCAGTACATCATTTATGGACGACCCCTTACTAATTTTAGGCTTGTTCGTAATCAAATAACACAAGGCCTATTGTTTTCCACAAAAATCAGAAAACTGAAAAAGGAGTAAGGGTTGCCATTGGGTAAGGTAAAATTCGTATATAATTTCCTATATGATTTTCGTGATTTTTCATTTCGACGAATTTTGAAAATTTCAATATTCGTTTTTGGCGCCAAAGCGCAATTTGCACCGATATGATTTTATACGTTGTAGTGACCCAACCACATAGTACATGATCTGATATCGTTTGCTTCATTCCAGATTTTACACTTGGGATACTTCCCATGTAAGCCACGGCTGCCCGTTGGGATGACCATTTCAATAGATACTTGAGCTCAGCATCGATAAACCCAAGGTTATAAAAGTTGCGGGTATATGCACGATGTATAGTTTATTTTTTTGTAAATGTGTAGGAAAATTTGTAGGTTTGGTCGTGGGTAGGAAAAGTCCGAGTGGGAAAAGTCCGGGTAGGATAAGTCTGGTTAGGAATAATTCTAAAACCCGAATCCGCGTAAGCAAGCATCGTTATGGAAACTCGTCTCTTGAAAAGCCAATATTATGTTGTTTTGTTTAAGTGATGATTCAGACATTAGTTCAAATGATTAATTTGCAACATCAAATCCATGTCTGATAGCATCGTTTTGGAAACCTGTCTTTTCACAGACATCAGTTTTCAAATTATTGAAAAGCCAAAGCTGCGATCTCCTGACGATGGGTCAGGCGTTCTGAATCATTGTGTTTGATGTATAAAATATGCAACATTGAATCCATGTGTAAAATTAATCTTTATGGAAACTCGTCTTCTCAAAGACATTAGTTTCTAGAATATTGAAAAGCTCAAGTTACGGCGTGCTAAGTACACATGCCAGGCGGACATCATCGTCTGATTATAATTATGAATAGAGTGCACCGGCGCCGGCGTAAATAAGCCATTGGCTGCTCCATATAATTTGTATTTTGTATATTTAATTCGGGTTTTCTAGGAAGTATGTCGTCTTCAGAAGTGAGAATGACTCCCCGTCCAGCCAAGACTCCGGCTTGGTCTGTACCGCCTATGATGACATCTAATCTGGATGATCCGTCGTCATGTTCAGACAATGCGTCTGATAACTCCGATAAGATTGAAAATATATGTGCTACGCAAAATCAGCAAAACAAAAATCGGAAGAGAAAAATAGGAAATAATCCATCGTACGCAGTTCCAAACAATTTGATTAACCATCAGCCCAAAGATAGTCACCTCAGCCATGGCCACAATAGTCACAACCAAGGATCGGGTCAAGGTAAATAATCTTATCATACCTAATAGGGTATTTAATATAGTAAAAAATTAATTTTTGATATATATTAATTTTCTTTCGTTTCTTTAAATCTATTTGGTGTACTACCTAGTATGCTCGTTACGTTAGTGAATAGTCAATTTGGTTGCTGGAAATATTCCCCGTGGACATTTCCCCCGGCAGACAGTATCCCCCCGGACGTTTTACCCACGTACCCGTATTTAAGATGCATATTGTTGTACTGTAAATTGATGACTCATTAGGCAGTTTGCGCAGTTCGACGTAAAATACTTTCACGCAATACGTAAAACGTATTTATTTTTTACGTTTTTGAAAAATTACGAATATAACAACGTTTCACAGTTGTTTTGCACACTCCAATAATAGACAGTTTGCGCAGTTCACGTAAAACGCAAAACGCTACACGTAAAAAATATTTTTACGTAAGCTCCTCCCATTTTACGTAAGTTTTACGTAAACATTTGAAATTACGTAACGTTATATTCTATGGCAGCGTTTACGTATAGCGTAATCAAATTATCACGTTAACGTAAAAAGCGCGAAGTTGATGCGAGCCCCCGTGGCCCAGTGGGTAGCGAAGCGAAGTATCCAAGGATTCTGGACATGCCTGTCTTTCAAGATCCGGGGTTCAATCCTCACTATGGGCGAATGACTTTTATGTGAAAGTTGATCCTATACGACATGTGTGGTGAACCAACGTACTAGATACACATCTCACGCCAACTTACACCTTATTTCTATATAATTAAAATTATTTTCAAAAAATATTTTTAAAAATCTAAGATTTTTATTCGTAATAGTCAGATGTTAGCAGCTGGAAAGATCGAAACAAATAATCGATTTTAGTATATATCACTGTTTAAGTGTGTGTGGCACTTTTGATAAAAACGAGAAGAAAAACATGCTTATAATCTATTTTTAAAAATACCTGAATATAGCGTGTAGTTTTTTTGCGTTATATTATTTTATATATATTTTATATTTTATGTTATTTTCTCCGCAATTTTTCATTAACGTAAAAATTAAATTTTACGTTTTACGTATAATAATAATAATAATATTTTATTCATTGGGTCGATTTAACCGAAGTTCATACAACCAGACTCAACCAGTCACTGTGGGTGAGGAAATAGGAGGCTACCGCGTTAGATCGTCTCGGTCTTTGTACCCTTTCACCTATCCCCGTCCCCTCCTCCACAGTAAAGGAGTCTCATTCCCTAGGCCCCTACAGTAAGTAGTGGTCACTAAGGAGCACCGAAGGAGATTGGGTTTTAATCAACCATCCAGTGACGTTTACCGTACAACACCGAGCCGTAAACGATAAGCAGTGGCCGAGGATTGAAGCCGGGTCTGAGACTGTAAATTTTGTTACAGTCTGCAGTCCTAACCGCTCACCCAAGCACGCCTGCTTGTTTTACGTATAGCGTGGATGTATTTTACGTCGAACTGCGCAAACTGTCTAATATAACGCAAACAAATTACACGTTACATTCAGTTATTTTCAAACATACAGTATAAGTTTGTTTTTCTTCTCGTATTTAGCAAAAGTGGTATATATAATTAAACAAAAACAAGGGCTAAAGCCCTTGTTTTATGGCAGCCTTAACAGCTAAAACCAAAAGTACAATATTGAAATTTTTGAATTTCCCGCGAAAACTTTAAATATTGTGTAAACTCAAGATTTCTTATTGATCTTATTAGGTTATAGCAATTTAGTCTGTCATTCATTAAATTTCGATGCTGACCTATACATTTAAATAAATAATGAACATGATTTAGTCGAAAATGCCTTTAGGTGATTTTAAGTTTTGTAGAAGTTTTTGAATTTGCCGCCAAATCTTAAAATCCAAATTTGAACCTTTTACTAAATGGAATCACACATAAATGATGTACCCATCAAACCGTAATAAATGAGCAAATCCAATTAACGTAGTGTGGCAGCTCAGATCATGATTAATTTTTAATTGTAACTAAAAAACTTAACTAATTTTTTGTAAAAGTTGGCCGATGTTAATGCATGATACATCATTTTAAAGCCCTTGAAAAATAAGGAAAATGAGTATTTTGTTTTTGGCCTCCGACGCATACAAACAATTTCAGGCGGAATTTTCAAAAAAAGTAGCGGTTTTTTAAAAAAAATGGCAAACGTAGGTCGATAAACTCTTCCCTTTTGCGTTATTTGGAATCTACAGGTCATTAGCTTTCGAATGGTATATCACACGTTGAAATTGGGTAAGTATCTCAAAAGTGTGAAAAATCCGGTAAATTATGTAGATAGGTAGGAATGATATATATCTAAATCATCTATTTGATTTAGTAAACTATTTTCGCCGTAACGTTACAACTTCACAGTTGCTACCATCTGACTATTGAGAATAGAAATCTTAGGTTTTTTAAATACTGTTTGAAAATAAGTTTAATTATCTAGAACTAAGGTGTAACTGGCGTGCGATATGTATCTGGGACGTTGGTTCACCACACATGTCGTATACGATCAACTTTGACATGAAAGTCATTCGCCGCCAGTGAGGATTGAACCCCCGACTTTCGAAAACAAGCATGTCAAGTATACTTGGATACTACGCGTCGCTACCCACTGGGCCACCAGTCCACCAGGGCTCTCAGTAAATCCATGGAAGTTCAAATTTTTACGTTAACGTGATATTTTGATTACGCTATATGTAAATTATACCGTAAAATATTGCGTTCCGTAATTTCATATGTTGAGTTTTACTTAGAATGGGCGGAGCTTACGCAAAACTTTTTTTACGTATAGCGTTTTGCGTTTTACGTAAGCTGTGCAACTGCCTATTAAATGTTATACCCAAAAATTCAATTTATTAAATCTTAAGCGAGGTCTGCGGAGTGAAGCATCAATTATAAATTCAAAAACCTAGAAGAAGTTTAAAAAAATCCATCCGAAGCTCGAAGTAGAAAAAAAACCGATAACTTTTACTTCACTTAAATCTACACCGCATCAACCAATTTATGGCTCGTTTTCTGAGTTTTCTCCTAGCGCAATGTTTTTGACGGTACCATTATGAGGCAACGACGGCTCTTCATCGACATCTCCAACCAGAACAAAGTTTTCTGATAGCGCTTTGTCTCTTGCAATCATTCAGTCTTCTTCCTTTATCACCTGAGACACACTTTTGCTATAAACTAGGGGTAACAAATCTCACAGCTTCTATTGACAAGGCCAAAACTTGCTTAGTACCCCCAGTCCATCTTCCTTGGAGCTAGGGGGATATTTTTTATTTATTAAATATTTTTTGTTGGGAAGGTGTACAAGTTTTTTTGCTTAGGATGTACTTAGGAGCTGCAATATTTTCTCTCTCTAGTACCCCTATTGAGAATTTTGTTTACTTTTTAGTTCCAAAAGTGGTAGATAGATGGCGTCGTAGGGCTAAGAGTGACATTGTTACCAAATCTGTTATTTTTAGTGGAATGGTATTCAGCGGGAGCGGGGTTATATTTTTAATTATTTCTCACTCCTGCTCGATATGGTTTATTTGTTTTTTGCTACGAAGGAACCCAGTACACACTGATCGTGTGTTATTGGTGCTGGCCAATGTTTGAAAACAGTAACTGGGTGCACACATATGCTACAAACGTATGGGCATTGACAAGGATTGAGTATTTTGCTAGGTACTGTTGTATTGGTGCCCCTTATGTATTGCCCATGCTAAAGGGGGTGATACAATTGTAT
This sequence comes from Dicyrtomina minuta, assembly GCA_949802685.1. Taxonomy (NCBI): domain Eukaryota; kingdom Metazoa; phylum Arthropoda; class Collembola; order Symphypleona; family Dicyrtomidae; genus Dicyrtomina; species Dicyrtomina minuta. The sequence goes on from OX461810.1 coordinate 22,507,672, forward strand.
TAGCTGAGGTATTGCAATGTATGGGTATTTTGGATACGAGCCGTTGTTAGGCACGTATGGTGGGGCCGAATGACTTGGGTACGGTTTTGTTTGAGATTGTGGGCGGATTGGGTGCTGTGGGTGGTGGTGCTAAAAAGAGATGACTTTTAACATCGGGTTATGTCAACAGCCTGGTGGGGTCTCTTCCTTGGCCCTTTCAACTATTGACCTGACCCAAATTAATATGCACCACTTCAAAGCGGGGGCCATGAGCTTATGTGGTCTCCGCAATAAAGTGGTGCGACGCAAACATCACCTTAATGCTGCCGCCACCCGTAATCGTCCGGTTTGCTCGCATATCTGTATCATTTAAGAACCGTACTGTTATAAATGAACTGTAAAGGGTTATGGTAAGGCTGATAAACTCTTTGTGTCTGACTTGCATGCTACGCCGCGTGCATGTGTTTTGATTTCAAGGAATGTTTACGAGTAGGGATGTAGTCTCTGTTCTAACTTTGTGGGGTAAGGGTCCGATGGTCTTCGCTTCTGTGTATATGCCGGGTGAAGCAACCGATCCTCCCGAGGATCTTGTGCGCAACCTAGTTGACTACTGCCAGGTCAATAAACTGCCCTTTATCATAGGTGCTGATGCTAATGCTTATACCCGGGTATCGGGCAGCACCGACACTAATCGCAGAGGTGAAGTACTGTTCGACTATATTATGTCTACTGATCTTTCGGTAGTAAATCAGGGTAGTGCTCCTACGTTTGTTGTAGCTAACAGAAGTGAGGTAATTGACATCACGCTGTCAAATAGATTGGCTGAGTCATGGGTTTACGGATTGGCTGTGTTGACTAATCGGGGTCTGATCACAATAACATCCGTTTCCGCGTCTCGGCTGGCTTGCCGGTGGCATTTCGCTGTAGAAACATTAGCAAGGTGGACTGGAGCAAATACTCTGCTTTTTTAAGGGATAAAGTTCACATGGAGCCTAATGGGCAGTTGCACAGCGTCAATAACGTTGATGCTGAGGCGGCTCCAATCGGGAAGGCCATGATGGACTCACTTGATGAGGTATGTTCGCTAAGGACATAAACAATGGGACAGGGTTGCGTCGTGGTAGACAAATGAGCTTACAGCTCTTTGAGTGGGTGTAACCACCTTCTTTGAGAGAGTGGGTCGTCACGGACATCACCCTGTTATTTAAAGGGAGTATAAGGTAGCTCGCAATGTTTATTTGTCAGCTGTTCGATGTGCAAAACGAAGGTCATGGACCGACTTTTGTGGTAGTGTAAGTATGGGGATGCTGTGAAGTGTCTTTGGAATCTGGAGGGCAATGTTACCACGATCACGTTCGTGTGGCTGCTCGGTGTGCTGTGCTGTGTGTTCGTTGTTTTTCGGGCTTGCTTGCTTCAATTATTGTTCCTGTATTTCTCTGGTTGAACGGTTTTTTGGTCGGGAGCTGCGTGGAGGATCTGGAATGGATATTACCCGGTGACATCCAATACTGTGTGCCGTGAGACGGAGAGTTGCCGTACCATTTTCTGGATTTTCCGTGTTTTCGAGATCCCGTCCACTGTCCCGCCACACCTTTAGTGTCCAAATTACCCGAATTGCAAGAAACAAGACATCGGCTTTGTTGCGGCATAGTGTACAATTTAGTAGTAGTGCTTAGTAGTTAGTGCTTGATGGGCAGCTTTGGTAATGTAAGTAATTATATTTTATTTATTTATTTTGTAAAATATGATGTGGTTAGGGGTTACCTAGTAAGTTTTTAATTTTAAAATTTTTCAGTATTGTGGCATCCATATTTGTATGAACTCATGTCGTTGACATATAGAGTAGATTTTATGCAGTGACTTACGTAATATTTTATTTTATTTTTTTTATTTTGTAACATAAAAGTGGAGTTTTTAGTATAAGTCATGAGTAGCAAATGTAATGGATGTAGACAAAAGATAGGACGAAACCAGACCAGAGTAGTATGTATTATTTGTGATAAGGGTTATCATGTTTTCTGTACTGGCTTACAAGTAGATAGCAGGCATGATGAAATAATATTGGATTGGGAATGTATGAGTTGCAGAAGGCAAAATGAAGTAGCATGTACATGCATAGAGTGTGGTGGTAGTATAGATGGGCATGCTGTCAGTAGTGGTAGCCACTGCTTAGAATGCCTATTTCCTTTGTTTGATTGTTCTGCAGTAACAGAAGGAGATTATTTGGGTAACTGTGATAATGAGAGAGCTGAGAATAGCTTCTTATTGAATTCTAAAGGCTTTAAGTATATGCATATTAATGTCAATGGTCTTAATATAGGAAAAATTGAAAGCCTTAAATTGTTAGTAACTAAGTACAAGCTCGATGTATTGTGTGTCACTGAGTCAAAGTTAATTGATGTTGTACATTCTGGCTTAGTAGCTATAGAAGGATTTAATATGCATAGATATGACAGAGTGGATGGAACTGGACGTGGTGGTGGTATTGTAATCTACGTCAGAGAAGGCAATTCTTATGTTAATTTAAGCATTCTTGAGGCAGAGCCAAGACCCAAGAAATTGGAGATAACTACTATTAAGTTGTTTGTACCATACTGTAAGCCATGGATAATTGTAGTAGTGTATAAGTCACCTAGTGTATGCAAAGCTGATTTTTTGGATTATTTCTCATTGTACTTAACTGAACTAAAGAAATTGGACCTTGAATTGTTAATTATGGGTGATTTTAATATTGACTTATCTGTTAGGGATAAGTACTCGAAGCTTTTGCTGAATATTACTAATCAGAGTGCAATGAAACAGATAATTGAACAGCCTACTCGATGTACATTAAATACAAGTAGTATAATAGACCATATGTATGTAAGTGATGTAGCAATGTATGATGTTAAAGGGGTATTAGGCATTGGTATTGCTGATCATTATGCAATTTTTGCTATAAGAAAGGCTGCAAAGGTACATTATCCTGTTAAACATATCACAACTCGGAATTATTTAGATATTGATTGGGAAATTGTGAATAACGATATGGGTCTTATTCCATGGAGTACTATGGATATATTTGATGACGTGGATGATGTACTTAACTATTTTGAATTGTCAGTTTTGGATGTTTTGAATAAGCATGCCCCTGTGATATCCAGGAGAGTTAAGGGTAAAGTATCACCATGGTTGACAGTAGAGTTAAAGAGAAAAATGCATCGTCGAGACTGTCTTAAATTTAAATGTATGGAAACAAAAGATCCAGTGCTGTATAATCGTTATAAGGAGGAAAGGAATAGCGTGAATAGGGACATTTGTAAAGCAAAATACAGTCACTACCGCAAGGAATTTGAGAAAGCTCCTACCTCCTCAAATGTTTGGGCGGTACATAATAGGCTTATTGGAAAGAGTAAGATTGCTTCTCCTGTGGTAGAGCTGAATGTGAGTTCCAAGTTAATTGATGGGTCAGAGAAATTATCCAAGGCATTTGCATCTGCTTTTGTTGTCAAATCTTCTAATGACAATGTGAATGAATTGAATAATTTCTACAATAGCATTGAGACTAGTAGTGTAATTGAGCCGTTCACTCCTGAGGAAGTGGCCACAAGTTTTTCCCGATTAAAATTTAAATCTGAGTGCAATCCAAATGAGTTGTCGTACTTTGTTTTAAATAATTGTATGAAGTCACTGGCTCTGCCGCTGGCTCTTTTGTTTACATAATTCCTTTGTTTGGCATCATATCCAACAAAGCTGAAGTGCGCAATTGTAACCCCGCTGTATAAAGGGAAGGGATCTAGGCTTGATGCATTGTCGTACCGGCCTATATCTAATCTCTTAGTTATGGATAAATTGTTGGAAAAAATGCTGTACGTACGAATCCTCAGTAAAATAGAGTTGAGTGATCAACAGCATGGTTTCAGGGGAGGAAGGTCTTGTCAGACTGGTACGCTTAAGTTTATTCAGGATGTATGTAACTATATTGATGTAAAATGTGGTAGAGTCATAGCAGTCTTTATTGACCTGCAGAAGGCGTTTGATTCGGTGCCTCATCTCAAACTGTTGGTGAAGTTAAGGGATGTATATGGTATTGACGGGAACCTCTTAAAGCTTCTGACATCTTATTTGACTAACAGAAAGTTTAGAATAAAGATTGATTCTGAGGTTTCTGATGCATTTGATTTATGCATTGGTGTGCCGCAAGGGTCGGTACTGGGACCATTGCTTTTTATAATTTATATAGATAAGGTGTCAGAGGCGATTTCAAATGGAATTGATTATGTCCTTTATGCGGATGACCTGGTACTGTACTACTATTCCCCTGTGCTTGCGGATACAATTTCTCACATGCAGTTGTGTTTGAATAATGTGAGTGATTGGTTTGCATCACAGGGTTTGACAATAAATGTTTCCAAAACTAAATTTATGGTTTTACATAAAGCCAGGGATTATAGAGTGCCGGATGATGTTAAGCTAACCTGTTATGGTAATGATCTTGAACGAGTGTGGACATTTAGATATCTTGGTGTAATAGTGGATGCTAATCTAAGTTTTAAGAATCATTTTGTGTATGTCAAGAACAGAGTAAGTTCAGCTATTGGAATGATTAGTAATGTTGAGCGCTTCTTGAATTTAAATGTTTTCGTTATCATGTTAAATGCCTATGTATTGTCAATTGTGGATTATTGTGATATATATATTCTGTGCAGGGTAGTACAGAGCTACAGGCATTACAGAACAAAATTAATGGCTTGATAATTCAGTTTACTGATAAAAGTGTGTTCAAGAAGCGGAAAAAGCATTCAGCTCGAGTAACAGTGATGCAGAATGTATTACTGGAGAAAACAAACACTTTGTCAGTTAGAGAAAGAATTAGCTTGTATTCAATGTCATTTGTCTATAATATGTTAAAATATGGGTCTAATGTTGCTAACTTTAAATCGTGGTATGTACTAAAGCAGCCAGGGCGTGAGACGAGGTCTAGTACGTCATGTTTATTGGAGTATCCTACTAATTGTAGCACGGAAGCCTATAGACGTTCGTTCATTTATAGAAGCATCACTGAATGGAATGCATTGCCTGAGGATATTAAGAGCTTTGAGGAAACGTGTAATTTTCGAAATGTTTTTACTAAGCATCTAATTGCGGTAAGAACGCCTATAGAGTACTCAGTGTATCAACCGCCATGATTATGTATTGGTTTTGAGAATGAATATTTGGCAATGATTATGATTATGGGGTATATGATGATTATGTGATTAATATGCGAGTTAATTATTTAATTGATTAATGTCGCAATGGAATATTGTAATTATAGTAACTTTAATTTAATTAAGTGTAATTATTATAGTGTCCTTTATTAGAAAGCAGTACAATTGTATTGAATGAACTGACACTGAAATAAAGTCCACTCAAACTCAAAATTTATGATGATTTGACGAATAAGTCTACGACTTCAATGAATGAGACTCTGGATGTCCTTCTTCGGCATCACTTTTCTGGGCTGGATAGTGGGGAGCAGCATATTATGGAGCATCGTATGTGCTCTTTGGAATTGCACGGCTGCTCAGCGATCGTCACTGAGAGGAAGGTGCAGAATGCTGTATGGAGTTTTAGTCCATACAAGTCTGCGGCGGCTGATGGTATTCAACCTGTGCTATTGCAGAGGAGTTTACCGGTGATTTTGAGGCGGTTGTTTGCTCTGCAGAGCAATACTGTAAAATAAAAAATCCTGCACTGGTGCACGTATGTTGCAAAAAAATCGATGAAAATAAAGACTTCATTGGATGATAATGTTACTGTTAAACAGTACAGGAATGAACTGAAACGATACAGGCATAGACTAACTAGTAAACAATGGTACAAGCTTGGAGCAAAAAAAACGTTTAAACGTATTCCTGCATATGACGAGTAAAAATAAATAAAAATATTTTAAACTTTAAAAATGCGTACAAAGCGTAAATGTTATTTTAAAAAAATTTCGGAAGCACTTTTAAAAAAAGCATCGTTTTCTCTACGTAACAAGCATTACTTGAAAGAATAAAAACTGACATCCGGCTAGGGGTTTGAAAAAAGTGAGTTTCTCCATTTACGCAATGCTAACTTCCTTAAATTCAAAAATTTTTTGCCGCCACACCAGTTTTCAAAATTAAATTTTTTTTGTCAACTTCCTGATTAGGTTGTAAGGTTTCATAAAAAAATATACTAAAGTTGTGGCTTGGTTTTGAAAATCTGGCCCCCAAAGGTTAATAATCAGTCTATCGTGATTTATACATTATGTGCACATCTAGCATTTATCCCAATCAAGCCGTAACAAGTCGTTCCAGTACGACTCTTATTCGTACCATACGTATTCTTACTATTTGTACCTGTACTGATTGTACCCGTACCACTCGTATCTATACCACTGGCATCCAGCTACGCGTAACAAGCATTACTGTACAAGAAGAATTCACAAAGTCCTTTTTTTCCAAGCACATGGTTTTGAAGCATAATTGTACCCTCGCTAGTCTTACCCAGATCACGTATACCGACAAACCACTTACCACCTGCCGTACGTCCTGCCAAAGTAATAAAACTGCGTGGGACCACACATTTAATAAAATAGAAATTTAAGTAGGAGAGGTGGAAGTTGAGTTATGCGCTCACCTAATTTGAGCATTGTCACAATAATGTTCTTCTCTTTTATTAAAGCCAAATTAGTAACTGTAAGCTCAGCATCTACTTCTTGCATTTTAATGCAGTTTGACCTGGGCCCATTTGTTTTGATGGTAAAATGAAAATTTAGTAGTGCAAAGTACTAGATGACGTGACGGTAAAAAAGTAATCAGGATGTTGCAATGCAGAATGAGTTGTAGATAATAATTCTGTATTTCGGTTTTGGTGATAAATAAACAAATCAGATTTAGACATAATAATACCTAATAATTTTTTTCTAATAAACAGAAACAATTACTTTATTTGTACTACAATTTACAAAGATGAATTTAACAGGAAAAAATGGAAACGATTATTAATGGTACTTTTACGAACAGAAAAAGCTAACCTATATAAGTAGTATTTCAGGTAGGAATTAGCCAGAGCTTTTCTTTAGTACAAGTTCACGATTTCAATTTTAAAAATCAATTTAAAGATTACGCTACTTGAAGCCAGTATTTATAGAGCTGGAAAAAGTAACTTCACACAAAAATAGGAGCGGGATAGCAATCAGTACAATGAACTAATTACTTACTTAAATAAAGGGAAAAAAAGACAAAAAAATAATGTAGGTCATATACGGAGGGAAACAGCTAGAAGCTTTCGTGAACAAAAAAGGTTACAAGCTAAATAGCTAACAATATACAGTGGACTCTCGTTTTAGTGGCCATACCTATAGTGGCAACCTCGATGTAGTGGGGAATTTAAAAATTCCCGTCAAAATCACTATAGCTTGCTTAGTGATACACTATAACTTGCTATAGCTTTTACTATAGCTAGCTTTCTATAGTAAAATATGCCGATATAGTGGCTTTCGATTTAGTGGCAACCTCGATGTAGTGGTGGCTAAAAAACGTCAGCTAAGCCGCACTCCCAAGCATATCGTTGCCTTTATAGTGGCCATCGATTTTGAGGATCCATACACTCCACCTATGTCACCTCACTGCAGGTACAAATTCCGCGGCACAAATATTTATACTCGAGGCTGACGGCAAAACTAATATGTATTGTTCAGCATGGCATTACACGTGCAACTCAGTTGTAAAAATCAACGTAAGTAAGTGTTCATTGAAAGAAATTTTGTACTTCTAGTGGGTGTTTCACCTTACTGTTATACGAGTAGTGGCCATTTGCCATTATATGAGTAGTGGCCGCCAGCCATTATACGAGTAGTGGCTTTCGGCCACTATATGATTAGTGGCCTAACTTTATAGTGGCCAAAATTTTCAGGTCCCGTGAAAAGCCACTATATCGAGAGTCCACTGTAGTAGCAAGAGGTTCCAATTAAAGACGTATTACATGTAAGTAAGTTCAAGCTGAATACAATATTTCTGTTCTAATCGTTTACCTTTGGTAGCAGTCACAGTGACAATGCTAACAATGAATAGAGTGATGAAGTAATGTTAATTTATATCTATTTGCATCTTAAGATTAACATATTGACCAAATAAGTAAATTAAATATGTACGGTAACACTTACATAAAAAAATATTGATTTACTAAAAACGAATTGTTACAAAATTGTGTCGAACGTTTTGGACGCGATTTGGCACAAGTTATTCAGAAATAAGTCCTCTAACTGTACATAAAGTCAAATCCGTCCTCGCTCTTCCAGCAATCATGTGATGAACAGTCAAAGTTAGGAAAATTTCGTAACATAGTTAAATAAGTTCGGGTATTAATCGTCCCCGCTCCTTCTTGGCCCCACGATCTGGGCCCTAAAATGGGGTGGCCCCAAGATTTATTCGGGCCCTCCACACTCGGTCCTCAAAAAAATAAATCATTTATTTTATGGCACTTAAAGTTCACTCACAAATGATGCTACTGTCCAGTACTTTCTACTTACTGTAAGTGTAGGAAGCCTGGAGTTAGACTCCGCCACCCCCAATATTGACACGGGTAGCAACCCTGTTACAACAGATACACTCAACTCAGCCACCGCCGGCACTGATACAGGTTGAAACCACCGTGCGTGCCACTGAATCTAAGAAAAAGGGGATACGAGCCTGCAGTATCTGCTCCTGGTGTAGTTGTAGCTGTGCCAAAGCGACTACCTGGACGTCCGCGAAGGATAATAAGCCCGCTGTCAACACATGCCCAGTTATTATAAACATACAACCAGTTATAATTTCGTCCAAAGACGCACCAAGGAGTAGGCCAGGAAGGCCACGGCGATAAGTACAAACTACACTAAATTTGCCTGCTATCCCAGTTACCGATGACCAACATTCAACTAATAATAAACGACGAAAAGTTCACGAGTTATTAACTCAGGAATGCTAGAATCACTTTTTTTCCTACCTATCTACATAATTTATCGGAATTTCAATATGTATCAATAATTTCAACTGTATATTTTATTGTGACACCCTGGCATTGCTTTTAATTTTTTAATAAACTGACGACGGTTAACCGGATTAAACATACGCATAACCAAAATTGACATTGTTTATGGCAGACATATACTTAATATGATGCATATAAAATATTAATAAAGTTTAGGGCCGAATACGTCGGGCCGAATAAATCCAGGGGCCCAGAATTCAATGGCCAAATACATCGGGGCCGAAAGGAGCGGGGCCTACTAATAACCGAACCGTTAAATGCATAATATAAGTACATACGCTGCTTTGACGCTTATTCCAGAATTTCTGTTTAACTAGCAATATGATATCAAGAGAAATAGACAAATATAATATTCAAATGTATATCACGAGTTTACGACGAAACATCATTCAATAGTTAATTGTGTAAAGCTGGATAGTCTGATCGCAAACAAAAATCGCCGATTTGTACCCCTTCCCTCCTCCATAAAGTTATAATAGGTCATTATTCTGAACCCCCCCCCCCCTCCTACATAATTGTATGAGGCAGTAATAATTATAAGGCCCGTTATACACTTTAAATAAATATTTCAATCATTTTTATAAATTTCACATTCTAATTTTACGCTTACACACTATATATTATTTAGGCATGGTCCATAAATGATATCACCCACTAGGTGGGTGGGTCCTAAAAACCTCTCCATTTAAGCCCATGTTAAAAAAGTTGTCATTCTATTGTTAGGGTGGGTGGGTCTATCAGAAAAAGGCATGTCATCGATGACATCATTTATGGACCATGCCTTATAATTAAAGTTGTCCGCAATGGGCCCTTTTGGCCTTGGCGGTGTCCATGTGGATCAGTTCTATGGTCTGCATGGTACCCAATAAAAATAATAAAATAATATATAGTTCAAGACTTTTTAGTTATGTATGAATAATATTAGAGCACATCAATTTTTGCGTGTAAAAGTTACGGCATAGCATGATTATTAATGTTCGTTTGAATTATTTTACTCCGTAACATTGCTCAGCACACGTTTCACTATACACTATTATTTGAAAACGAATTTCTGTTTTTAATTAATTGTAGATTCCAGATTGATGTTTAGTCAAACATTGTTTGCGTTGAGGTCAGAATTCAAAATTTTTTCAATAATATTGACATGTTGCGTTTGTTTTTTAAATTAATATTCACGCAATCATTACTTCACAAAAATAGGGAAAAGGGGAATTTTAGTAATTTATTTCAGGACTAACACATTTCTGGAATTATCTACGAATACACATTTTCTGTAAAGGAACACTCGCTCATTTTGGTTACGTGATTTTGATACTGGGAAGAAAATGTCCTCTGTACGATTTGGGAGGAAATTGTTCCGGGGGGAAAGTTTCCAGGGAGGGGGAGAAAGTGTCCGGCGGGGGGGGGGGATGTCCGGGAGGAAAATGCCCTACAACCATTAGTGGACTTGGAAATTCGTGATTTTCAGTATGTTTAATACCCCACCCCCCTTCCTACCACGAAAATGAAAACAATTCCGCGATGCCAACACAACTGGCGAAACAAAATGAGTCGAAAATGGTAGTTTGAATTTTAGAATCTAAAGTATTTTACATTTGTGTGCATACCCCCTGTGTTTAGCATTGGTCATAAGGGACGAGGTGGTAAAACTAAATAGGATGACAGCATTTGTGAATGCTGCGTAGCGTAAAACTGCATGTCGTATGTTAATTACATGCAGTCAATACTACTAGCATGCAACGTCGCATGAACGTGTCTTTTAGGTTCCGCCACTGTTCGTAGTTTCATCATTCGTAGTGTGTTGTTTCGTAGGTATCGTTTTGTAGTCTGTAGTTTCGTTGTCAAGCTGCATTCGTAGTTGGCATTATTCGTTGTAATTTGTGGTGGCCCCTGGAAGAGGCCGTTGGTTAATAAAGTAAAACGTACGAACTTACAATATGTTTCATGCAAAAGCAATATATCACTCTTTTGTCAACATTTAACATATAACCTAATTACATTCAAAAATGCAAAAACCTAACTAGTCGAGCTCAGTCAAGCTCAGTCTCAAAGTAGATTCCTTGTCAACAAGATCGTAAAATGGAATCTTCTCTAGAAATCAGTCTTCCTGTCCTTATTTATGCATTGTTTATGGATGAAGCCCAAACTAAGGACAGGAATGTCAATATTTTAATTTTTTTAAATCATACTATTTTCATCTTTAACGTTTTTAACATATTCGAAAGTTAGTACCTTTTACTTTCTTAACCAACGGCCTTTCTAAGGGCCACCACTGTCTCCAAAGAGCAAAAAAAAAATTACAACGAATAATGACAACTACGAATGCAGCTTGACAACAAAACTACAGACTACGAAAGGATAGCTACGAAACAACACACTACGAATGATGAAACTACGAACCATGGTCGATCCGTCTATTTAAGTTCCGAGGCAAGTATGAACCTGCCTTAAAATGGTGCTATTTTGTTTCATAGCTGGGCATGTACCGTACACTCACACTTTGCTCTTATGAGTGCAGACCAAATATAGCTCACTCAAATTTAACTCAGGTTAAATCCTTGCACTTGCACTACGCTCACTGAGTGGAGCGGAATAATAATAATAATAAAGCATTTATTCAAGTGTTAAAGTGATAACAGTTGTTTTCGTCATCGAACAAATATGTATAATAGATTAAATAAATAAATAGGTAAATAAGTTAATGTTTAATAGTAATAATAATAGTATGCGGTATACGGTTATACATATATATATATGTTTTCTTTTTTAATGTAGTCATATCACAGCGTTCAAGATATTAGCTTAGAGTAATAAATTAAGTAATTCTTTTAGTCATGATGTATTTGCGTATTTCCTCGTCAAACTTTGAGGCTGATGTGATTTCTTGAATCGTTGCGGGTAGGAAATTCCAGGAATTAGTAGCATTGTAAGAAAATCCTTTTCTAGCGTATGGGCCTGCTAGTGGTATGTGCATTAAATTATTTGGTTTCCTAAGTTGTCTTGCTGTTCTTTTTTCCCGGCTAGCTATGTAGGTACTTAAAATGTTTTTCACTTTGCTTTGAGTGTTAATAAGGTGCTTGTGCAGATATTTTAATTCGTATATATTCTTTCTTTCGTCAAAAGTAAGCCAATTTGCTCCCTCGATAAGGTCATATATTGATGATTTTTTGGTTTTGCTTTTTCCGAGTATTTTGGTGGTAATTTTAATTATCATATTATTTAATCGTGTAATTTTTGTTGCACTCAGGTTTGCCCATATTATAATTCCATAGTCCATTACGGAGAGCACCAGGCTTGCACAAAATATATGGAGGTTTTGCGCACTATAGAATTTACGGTATCTTGAGAGCAGTTTAGTTCGTGAATGCATTTTAAAGGAGGAAAGAAGTGCAATTTTAGAGCGGAGTGCTGCGCTCCACTCTTGGAGTGCGCCCAGATGTTTCGTTTTACCCGTTTTTGTGGTGTTTACTTCCACATTTTGACATACTCAACTATTTAAGTCATTAATAATGGTAATAGGAAGGTACCAATAGCGCTGAACATAAAAACTTCTCTAACCCGCTTTTCGTTGTACACTGCCATCGGATTCGGTTTAGTGAAAAAAAATCTTCTTAATGTACATAAAACCTTCGAGTGCGATTCTGTTTCCACCTTTAGCAGCTTGAATAATTTCGAATTCCATGTTAGCTTTAATTAATAGGAAACTCGCAAAACAGAGTGCTACAATCGACTTTTATGAGTCAAACTGCTCTGTCCTCTTGAGACAGACTGATAACATAAAATAGTAACCGAAATAAATGAGTTTTTTACTAATTTACTAGCTGATCCGATGCACAGGTGTGGTAAATTAGAGTATGCAAAATAATGTATATATAAGCACCAACAATGCAATGGTTCCTTCAAAATTCTGAAACAAAATTACAAAAATCAGAATTTCAAATTTCAATTGTTTTTAAGTTCTGAATTTTTTAAAATGGTTTTTCATTCAAAGTTTTCAAAAATTGTGCTTAAAATGTTAAAAAAAATAAAAATAATTATTAAAAAACCATTTCGAGGCCTTTTTCGTTTTTTTGAAAAAATATTAATATTTCATCAAACGATACTCATTACGCGCACCATGTTGTTAAGCAATTCTAAGTTTTTTGGAAGCTCTTTTTAAAAAAATATATTATGGAAAATCTCGCTAATGGTTTGGCGGGTTATGCTTGTTAGACGTCGTTAGATTACTATGTTTGCTTTATTTTTCTAATACCTTCTTGAGTGTACTTGTCTATACCATTTCATTTTGGGACTGGGGGGAAAATGTCCGGGGTTAATACATGGGGGGGGGATAATTTCCGGGGGAAATTTCCGTATACCGTCAGTTCAGTCAATCACGGTGCACAGAATTCCTGGAATGAGTTTTGTGTACCAGGTAGGGCTTAAGTGTGTACTTAAAGCAGCTGCAACTTAAACCATTCCTAATTTTTGTAGCTGTTCTTAATAGCTTCACTGTGGAGTCTGAGCAATACTTCAAAATTTACGTATGTATGATTATAGGCAGCCTTTGGGCTGAGGCGGAAAGCTTAGCGGCTGACTTTGATGGGTCACTTTCAGGGCTTGGTGCTGATCTATCCACAGCTTCGTATGATATGTCGGAAGCCCTTCTTGCCCTTCCGTCCTTGTACCATCATCATCACAGAAATGGCTCTTCTCAGCAACCAACGAATGGAATAACGTAAGTCCGTCCTGGTTTCATTTAGCCTTAACACTGCTACATATTGCGAGTCCTTAAAGTTAACAAAGGTACTCGTGAAGCAAGAAGATAAGACCAAAATACTAGTCATAAAATTCGTTCAATGGTTCAGTAATTTCGGAATCATTTATTTAATTTATTAGTAGTAAAAGAATATCGTACAAGTAAAATTACCCGGTAAATTCAGTGGAAACTTGCTGATTACTACTTTGGTTCATTTATTTGTCTTGATTTCACTGTACTGGAATGCCTGGTATTTTCTTAATTTGCTTGTTTTCACACATGTTTCTGTGTTCCGAAGTGGATTTCTGAAGGAGGCTGGTCTTACACCATTGTCAGCAGCGCATTTACATGGTGGTTCGTCTGTTTCCCTTCCTGGGGATTTCCATTTCGAGACGCATCCGGCTTCACCTTGCCATCAAGGCTCAAATATGTCTTCGAACACCAATGCTCATCACTCCCAACATGAACAGATTAGTTTGGATTTCGAAAGAAGGTACGAAACTGCAGAAAATTCTGCACACTTTTTTCCTAATCTTCTTCAATAGTTGTCTTATCATTAGTAGAACAGATGCGGCTTTCTGGAGCATCCCTTCATTCCTGTCAGAAGCTTTCAGCCAGCCCTACTTCTTTTGCTATAGACTCGAAAACTTCAGGCTCATGCACTTGGTTTTCTCACACCTGTATGATTTCGGTACACGGACATTTGCTACCCGGAAATTTGCTACCCACAACCTAGGACATTAGCTACCCACGCCCAAACCGAAGACCCATGGCTAATACGTAGAAATAAAATAAATAGACAATATTTATGAGTGTACCGTGATAACATGGCATTTTTAAAATAGTTTATTAATGCTATTATTGTTAATGATAGAAAATGTTATAATTGTAGATGGTCGTTCAAAAATAATTATATTTAAAAGTTATCTCTCTATAATAAACTAACTAATGGTTGTCGTTGTCCTGTCCGGTCAAGTCACCGCTGATTGGCTAGGGCCGACTCTGCGTTGATTTTGATTGGGTAGGACAAGGTAAAGGATTTTCCCAATGGCGGTTGGCTGTAGGGTCAGAGTGAGCTGTAGTGGACGGAAGTAGTAAAAATTAAAAATACTTTACAACTCTCTAGACTTTCAAGTCTATAGTTGACTATAGTAAAGCACTGCACTACGCAAACCAGTAAGCGCAAAAATATTTAAAAGTAATCTCTTAATTAACGCGTGCAGTGTTACGTCTCTTAATTAACGCGTGCAGTGTTACGGGGGGTTGCCAACTCTTACAGTGTACTCCTCCTACAGTTTTAGGAATTTACCCTTTATTGGGGTGTCATTAGATAGCCCTTGGCCAAGCGCAGGCTAACATGGTCTTAGAAAATTTAGTGTTTTGACACTTTTTTGAATTATTCCCGTTTTAACTTTTTAGCTCTGCACCAATCACAGCCTGAAATTCGAATTTTTAAAAATTCCAGAGTCCTGATTGGCACAGAGCTAGATTAATAATAGCAAATACCTCTAACTTGAAAGCCATAAAATTTTAGGAAAAAAAATGCAAGCCGATAAAAAAAAATTGAACTTGGCGAGAAAATTACAAATCTAATTTTATAATTTTATTTAACGAAAGTTTCCTATTGTATAACTTACAACTGCATCGTATCTATGTCTACTCTGTGTTACTGCACCTGCACTCAAGCCAAAACTAAGCTTCGTAATATTAATTCCCTAACAGTAATAATTTATTTTTTTAATCTCTTAATTAAAAGTCCGTATAATGATTGGTCTTGGGATGGCCCCTGTTAAAAGCCACTACACGTTGTGTGCGATTCAGTTTTCAACTATTTGCACTTTTCATGGTACCATTTGACTCTTCTGCAAGCCAAGATTTTCATAAAGTCTTTTACCTTCCAAGCCTGTGATCCAATAAAATTGTACATGCAGTAGCCGGAAGTAAAAGATTATATTGAACAAAATAGGTAATCAGGTTAAGTTTCTAGTGGTAAAGAACTATTTTAATGTTCAACATATTATGTTTTACAAATTTAAGTAGTGCAATACATCAAATTGAATATAATTATGGACAAACCGGAAATTCATATATTATACTATTCGACCTGCATTTTCCACCAACGTTTTCACCCACACTATCCCCACCACCACTAACAAAACCCGGAGAATGCAATACCCATCACCGCCACCCCGAAAAGTTTTTTTTGGCAAAAACTGTACAACTTAACCTTCACCCTCACCACGACTTCTAACAAAAACTTTAAAATTCAATCCTCACGACCACCACTACCTCTAGCAAAAACTGTAGAATTCCAACACCGCCAACACCCTAACCAAAACTTAAAAATTAACCCCGACTACCACAATTATTAAAATCTGTAGAATTCAATCCCTAACACCTCTACCACCACCACCACCACTAAAAACGATAAACGACACAACATAAGTTTTACTTACTCCTTTCTGATATCTGATATTAAAACTGTGCCCAGACATGTCAGTGATCGTAGCGAAATCAGGCTTAGCCTGTGGACAAAACATATTCCAACATATATTCATTATAATATTATATGATTTAGTATTATACTAGCAGGTTAGCAACCCGATGGGTTGCAATTAGGTGATATCTTTTCTTCACTTTTAGCTGTTACATAAAGAAAATGTTGCATTGATTGTGGTCAAATTAACTTGAGGCATGCCCAGTATATTATGTTTTAATGAATTGCTGCATCGTGTTAAGTTATTAGTTCAGGATTGGCCGGGGTAAGGTTTGACCAGATGCATGCCCAGGATAAGCTTGAATTTACACTTTGCCGAGGTTAAGTTTTTCCCATGGGCGTGCTAGGAGTAAGTTTTGAGCCTTGCCTTGCCTGAGTTACACAATGCAATCGGACTTGCTCGGGATAAGTTTTGATTAGTGACATGCGCGGGTAACTCCATAGTGAAATACTTTGATCGGAGGCCAAGATCGGATAAGACTTTACCGCAGTGTTGGCTAGACTAAGTATTTTCCACAGGCTTGTCCGAAAAAAATGTTTTTCCACACAGACCCCATAATAATACATTTTTTGAGCTTTCCCATAGGCTTGCTGGTAAACGGACATTTGCTACCCGGAAATTTGCTACCCGGACATTAGCTACCCGGACATTTGCTACCCGGACATTTGCTACCCGGACATTTGCTACCCAAAACCCAACCTAGGACATTTGCTACCCACGGCCAAATCTAGGACATTTGCTACCCTTGGCTAATGTAGAAATAAATTGCATAGACAATATTTATGAGTACTCCACATGGCATCGTTAAAATAGTTTATTAATGTTATTATTGTTAATGATAAAACATAATATAATTGTAGATGGTCGTTCAAAAATTTTGTTTAAAAGTTATATAGATATTGTCTTTACAGTTAATTTTTCTAATTAATATACCCTGCATATTAAGAATGATTCCCGTATAAATGTTAGAACCAGACAACAACAAGCCATTGCAGACACGCTGAATGATGTTTAAAAATAATATTTGTAATATCTTTACAATTAATTTTTCTAATTAATATATCCTGCATGTAGAATTCAGCGTAGAATGCATAGAAAAATTCAGCAAACTGTAAGTTTTTTGTACATAGGTACAAAATATATTTACGTGTAAGAATTGTTTTTTATGACATAATAATGGTAAAATGACAGTTTCTAGTTTTAAGGTTTACTTAGTATATTTACTTCTTAGGTTGCGTAATTACATTTAGACTCATATGGAGTTTTATTTATTTTATTAGGATTAAGATTACGTTATAATTTTATTGTTACCGTTTTTTGTCTTTTATGTAGTAATTATTGTATCGTTTTTGCAATGGCTTGTTGTTGTCTGGTTCTAACATTTATACAGCAGACAGCAGTCAGTTTCTATATGCAAGATATATTAATTAGACTAAATAATTGTAAAGTAATTATACATATTATTTTTAAATATCATTTTTGAACGATTATCTACAATTAAACCATTTTTTATCATTAAAAATAATAGCATTAATAAACTATTTCAACGATGCAATGTGGTGTACTCATAAATATTGTATATGCAATTTATTTCTGCATTAGCCAATTAGCCATGGGTAGCGAATATCCTAGGTTTGGCCTTGGGTAGCAAATGTCCTAGGTTAAGGGTAGCAAATGTCCTAGGTTGGGTTTTGGGTAGCAAATGTCCGGGTAGCAAATGTCCTACAACCGGCTTGCTTAGGGTAAGTTTTGACCAAAGATATGCCTGCATTACGCTACGGTCATGGACTTGCCTAGGATAAGCTTTAATCTCACCCTTGCGCAACTAAGCTTTGAACAAAGGCTTGTCCGGGTTAGGTTATTCCCGCAAACGCGCTCTCGAAGTATTTTTTTGACCACAGACTTAACCTGATTTCGCTACGATCACCGGCATGTCTGGGCACAGTTTTGATATCAGATTACCTGGGAATTTAGGCTTTACCTTTAAGCGGGGCATAGATGGACATTTACTTCGCACTCACACTGACCTTATGAGGGATGCCTACGAAATAGTATCCACCTACCCTCACGCTCAGGTCATCTAAAACTTGCCTCTCGCACTCACCCTCTTGAGTGCAAATTTTGAATAAAAGGCACTTACGCTCTCACTCATGCTGGCATCCCTCATTACGTCTTTATTTGATTTAGTCAAGTATGTCTAGAGCTATATGTTTTTGCAATTTTTCAAAATTGTATTTTTTATTCAACTAAACAGTTCTACGCGGCTTGTAGCAGTGTAATAAAGCATCGGCACGCAGAATTGTTTGAATTTAAACAAATAATATAAATAAATGAGAGTCCTATGTGCTACTGTAAAATGAAGTGTGATTGCAACTGACATGCACTCACGCTCACATTCATGAGTGGGTTGCGGATTATACTACACTCGCACTCACCGAATGAGTGCACACAATTTAAATTTGCACTCGCACTCAACACTCGCACTCAGGGCAATGAAAGTGAGTGCTATTATTCCCTATATATATACACACATACCATCCCATACACACATATATATATAGTACACAACCAACGTACGCAGTACAATGCATACACACACACACACAAACCAACACGCTGAGACAGGATTATTTCCTCAGCACTACAAATAATATTCTTGAATATTATTTGTCACAGCAGTGATTTTAGTCGCTCACTAAAATCACCCATTCCTATCTTTAACATTGGGACAGCTTCTCCCATTCAACTCCACACAAATGGAGAGGAGGAAGTTTTTATTACTTTGACCTCAATAAAAACCATACACTCCACACAATCCACACCAACTCACACACACACAAGTACATACAAGTACATACTATACAATTCTTTGTTTTAACATTCAATCACTATATCATTGATCTCAACCAATAACAAATACTAGCCTCAGTGCATTGAAGTGAAATAAAGAGACAGAACTCAGAAATACGTTGGACGAGAAGGAAGCATAATTTATTTCTTCCATATTTTTCCATCATTTTTCACTCACTCATAATTCCACACAGTGGTTTATGGGAGTTCTCATTGTCTATTCCTATACGGAATAACACGTTTCAGCACTCGCTTTACCCTGCAAACAATGTAAAGCCTTGGACCGTTCAAATAACCGTCAAAACCGATGAACCGGACCACAATCACAACCACAATCTCAACCAACAAACTGGATTAACAAACTACGGATTTCTAACAATTTAAGTCCTGGCCAGGCACTTAAAATCCGTACAACAACCAGAAAATTTTGAGAAATAAGCACAGCTTTTTCTTTATTATTTTCCAATCCGGACAATCCTCACAAATAGTACAAACGCTATTTAAATTTGATTTTATTCACAGAATAGATCATTTTTTCTAACAAACAAAAGAGGAAATATAATTGTAAATTTCTCACAGAGATTTTACATATTATACAACAAACCGGACTAAAGGAGGGATCCCATACAACTCACAATACAACTCACAAGGGAGATCCCTCACTTGACGATTATAAATTTCTCACAGAGATTTTATTTTCAGTCATATTTTAGAGGACAACTAACCTCTCAAGGCATCGTAATTTCTCACAGAGATTTGCCTTTGACCTTACAACTTACAAGGGAACCTACACCCACTTGACGAGTATAAATTTCTCACAGAGATTTTATATTTCCGTCACATTTGAGAGGGCAACTCACCTCTCAGGTCATAGTAAATTCCTCACAGAGGTTTTACGACTGACCTTTTCTTTTGCAGCACTCACAAGGGAACCATCACCTGCATGACGATCATAAATTTCTCACAGAGAGTTTATTTTCGCTCATATTAAGGAGGGCACCACACCCTCAAGCCGTCGTGACTGTCTCACAGAGGCGTTGCGATCGACTTCATTCTCACAAGGGACACACCCCGATCATCACAAATACAAAAATTACAACTGGACAACAACCCACAAATACAATAATAAGGTTCTCACAGAGAAATTATTATCTGTGTTCTCACAAGGGACCACCCCCAACATACACAGAGATTTATCCTTCGGATAATTGCTGCAACCAAGTCCTACAACTCACAAGGGAACAACCCCGAACTACAATACAATCACTTTCAACCGGATTTCTACCATTACAACTCACAAGGGAAACACCCCAACATGGCAGACCCACAAAAAGATCCGGATATAGAACGTCTCTCAGACATCCTCAAACAAATGAGAGTTCTAAAAACACAACTTCATGACTGCCAAAGCCAACTTCACCCTCTTATGGCACGTCGCAATGGGACTACAACAACCCAAATTGATGATTGGAACACAATAACCAAGGAACTACATGCAGTCCACAAACAAATGACCAACGACCTCAAACGCTCATATACAATTCACCCTGTCGTTGGACTAACTGCACCAGTCATCACATCCACTGACCTAACAACGATGGTCATACAGTCAACAGAGACGGCTGATCACCGTCCTCTCGACACTACAAACAATATGGACACACAATTCAAAAGTCAGAACAACTCAAACACAATGGCCACACAAAAGCCACAGGAAGTCCTACAATCGGACCCTAAGCCCAGCAATCCCCCTTCCGAGGCCTTGATTCTGGTGCCACCGCAAGAGGTCGCGGTAGATGACGTACAAAATCTCACCGCCAACACAACAATTCAAACCGCAACTAATCCCGTACCAGTACTACAAACTGAAGACCACAATGGTAAAAGTGACCCCAACGGTCACCCCTCAACAATTATACCTCCTAATTCGGACATAACCCATGACAAAGGAGTAGAAATGGCCGCCCAAGAGCCACAGCAATTACAACATACAGACTCTTCGCCCAGCAATCCATCCCCCGAGGCCATGGTTCTGGTGCAAAAGGAAGACGTCACGGCCGAGATAGTACAAAATCTCGCCGCCACAAAGCCAATCACAAAAGGCCCCAATACAAGTGATTCTGCAGACGGTACAACCGTGGCAGTAAATCAAAAACATACTACCAAACCACGCCCACAAGTGGAAAATCACAATCAAACTTCACTCAACCCTGCAAATCTCCCCATAAAAGGCAAAACAAACGAAACCGCACCAAGCGAAAAAGCAACAATCGAGACCACAACAAACAATACAAAACTCAAAACAAAGGCAGTGGAACCCACAAACGTACAAACCGACACAATAAAGACCACGCCCACAAAACCCGCCACACGGGACAACAAACCGACAACCTCAAAAGGCAATCTAACCTTCATGAAAATACCCGGCGACATAAGCCGAGAAGCCTTCAGGCAACAAATTCAAGACAATTTGAAAACCCTGGGTCGAGATAAAGGGAGACACGCATATTTCAAATTAGCTCCGGAAGTGCCCACAGACGGCCTGGATGCTATACAACAATTGGAAAGTCGCATCAAAATGTACGAGAATCTCAAAACTCTCATTAACGAAGAACCCGGCTACGAAATTCGCATGATGGCTGGAACTCAAGAAGTCCCCACACAAGGACTCGATGAGATTTTACAAATTGCAAAGGACACTCTCAAACGTTACAAATCGGATCCTTCAAAAATTCCAAAACTCATGGAAAAAATGAGCCAAGTCGCTCAGTCGGAGACACTTTCCCCGGCAGATGAAGAGGATATCCCGGTCCTTACAATGGATCTAAATGGCATGAAACCAGGGGATCCTTTCAAATTCAAAGACATGTCTACTTATCAATTAATTGATACCCATATCACCCAAACCGCACTAGCCTATGAATATGGACATGCCACTCTCATAGCTGATCAAGTCTATGATTTCCATATGTCTCAAGAAATCTATCGTGAAGAGTTAATAGCCTCAAGACTTGAAAAAGACAGACAATCCTATTGGGCAAACAAATCAAAGCAAACGACACCCCGGCCCACTGGATCTATGACAGGAGTTCACCTTAAAGGGTACCACATTACCTTAGTGGAGCACTTGTCTACCAGAGAACAAAAGAATTTACTCAAAAGGCCAAATGTCCATTATGACTCAGACTCTCGTCAATTCACGCTCATCCCAATAGACAAAGTGAAAATTGAATATGTCTTACCCCCTGAGGAACGCAAAGCACAACTCAGACAAATTTTCGCTGCAACTCCAGCGCTACACACATCCTCAGTGGAAGCTAGACGACAAGAACTATATGCCAACAATCCTCTTGGTAAATACATTATGGACAAAGTACAAGCAGATTCCATAGCAAATACAACCCCTGACTCCCTCTGTGGACACTGTGGCAACAAAGGTCACGTAGTATGGAACTGCGTCTACACTACTCGCTCTTCTAAAGCAAAACGCACACAATATGTAGACCAACAACAGGACAAGATACAACAATGGATCGCTGAATATTACTTAGAAAAGGCACTACAAGACGAAGCTGACCAAGCAGCACATGCGGACACTGCTGCGGAATACCGCCCTCAAAGCACCCTACCGGCTGACACTGAGAAACCGCATAATCCAGAAGACCTACCACCTCCAGAAACAAGGAGGGGCGACAGCGATGATGAAGGCCTCATAGACCCTCTCACACTCTGCGAAATATGTCCAAAATATGATTTCGTACCAGATGCTTGTCCAGGACCTGATGTCATTAATCCCGATTATTTTCGAGGACGTGAATCACCACGTATAAGGAGCATAGATCATCTTCCATTCCATACCCTGTCAGAACCAGTACTGGAATATGAATTAAGAGAGATGCCAACAAGCTCCACACTAAAAGCAATGATGCATTGGGAAGATTACAAACTCACCAGTGACAATATTCCGTGCTCACTATGCACCGGACTCGGTCATGTTGCCCGACGATGCCCTGACCGTCCAGAAGCAACTACTTCTGAAACTAAACAAGTTGCGTGCGAAGACAAAGCCCGCCTTCAACGACATGCTACTCACTACAATCAACAGATGGAAGCCCTGAAAGCATCTGAAACCTTTAAGCTGGCCCAAGCAGTCAAACAAAACAGTTTTAGTGACTACAAACAATCAAAAAGAATCCTATACAAACTACAACACAGCACCCCAGGTTCGACCTGTGACATATGTGACCAGACAGGCCATGCTACTCTATTCTGTGACACTCACCCGTTTACTATAAAAGCCAATTTGCGACAAATGCAAGAAATCACGGAGCAACTCAACTCCCAATGGGAACGTGAATTTCATCGAGATCGTGAGTCACAGCTACCTGAACCTACGACCGAAGAACCCCCGGCAGATTTTCAAGCCCGGGCATTTATGGTCAGGAGGGAAACAAACGACCCTCCGTTCAATACAAAACGACAACGATTGAATGACGACAACGCACAGACAAAGCATATCTCGCATACAACTCATACAAATTCTCACGAGATAATCAACTTAATAGTCATTCAACTCTCTGATTTATCGGACTCAGACACTGACACTTCGACTCAAGCCGCAAACCAAGAAGTCGAATCAATTTTCAAAACAATAATAGCCAAAGTCAAAACCCCAGCTTTTAACTCGAACGCACCGAAAACACAAGACGAACTTGATGATGAACACATATACAACTTTCACAAACCAGCAAATATTAATGGTACACGCAGCACAGGTGTACATCTAGATGCGGATGGACAACCAATACCCTCCCGCCTATACCGAGCTCACATGGCTCAGTTCATTCCAAGCGTCAATTATATCCGGCCCACAACGCAACAACCGGACGATGATCATTTTCATCCTGTCACCAATGACACATCATCCTCCCTGCCCATTGACTGGAGGATTGAACCAATCAAACATTCAGAACCATATGCTTACAAAGCAGTCAGAGACCACTTTATCTGGCCCTGCGACACTGGCGCTAATATCCATTTATGCGGTCGCAAGGAATGGTTTTCCTCATACAAACCCTTCTCAACAGGACCCAGAGGAATAAGGATAGCAGACAACTCCATCATCTATGCGCAAGGCTATGGCTCAGTAGTAGTCTCTGCCTTTAATGGAACAAGATGGGTCCCTTTTGAACTACAAGATGTCTGGTATCTCAAAAATGCAGCAAATCTTTTTTCCGTTACTAAAATGGTCAACCAAGGGAATATTATATTTGAAGGTAACAAAGAGAAGATTGAATTCTATCGCCTTAATCCCGCAACCATGGAAAAAACACTGATACTCAAAGGCATGACATCCACCGAGCCTGGCGGCTCCGGCCAACTAGTGATGCTCTTCAAGCCTATCAAACAATTACCCGTAGCCATGATGACCCGTGGCTTATCATTGGGACGTGTCCAGAGATGGCATGAAAAACTCGGACACATCAACTATCGCTACTTACAAAACACCCTCAGAAACGGTGCAGCTACACTCGGAAATGGGAACGTTCTAGAAAATGTCAAGGATTGTATCATATGCAACCGCAGCAAGGCCACAAAGAAGCCCTTCCACAGCCAATCCTCACAAGACACCTATGAAACAGGCGAGTGTATACACGCTGATTTGGTACATGCCAAATTTCCCTCAATCAACCGCAATCGCTACTTCCTGCTCCTGAAGGACGATCACTCTGACTACCGAAAAGTCTCCTTTCACTCGGACAAGGAAGCATTGACCATTCTACCTGTCATCCAAGAATTCTGTGCTTGGATAGAAACTAACAAAGGAAACAAGGTTAAATATTTCAAATCTGATGGCGGCGGAGAATTCAAGAATGCCCACCTTCAACGATGGTGCAGCAACAATGGCATTCGCTTTCTCATTACTCCTCCGCACTGCCCACAATCAAATGGCAAACTAGAGCGCGATGTCCGGACAATCCGTGAAACCGCAGTCTCTCTCCTACTCGAAGCCAATCTACAAGCTAGATTCTGGGAAGATGCTGTCGACACTGCAGTCTACCTTCATAACCGAGTATGCCATGGCAACCGAAAGACAACCCCTTTTACAATGATGTGTAAGAAACCAACAATACTGTCCAATCTACACATCTTCGGCTGCCCAGCCTCCGCCAAAATAGTCAATCAACGCAACTGGTGGGAAGGCAAGACAAGAGAAGGCCTCTTTGTCGGCTACAAAGAGCACAGCCTGGAAGTCAGACTATATGATCCCAAGACCAAGTCATATTTTTGGTCCCGACACGTGGATTTCTTTGACCCCAGAATACCGGTTCAACCCCCGCCATCACATTTATTCAGAGATGACCAATTCTTTGATGCCCATACTTATGGTGGAGACCGGATTGAAGACCTTCGCCTATATACTACTAATCAAAGAAATAACGCTGGGGACTTAATTACTCCTCAGAGCACTCTACCTACAGATGAGTCATCACAGCACTCTTTGACGTATCCCGTCAACATACCTGACGTTATTCCACAACCAATCACAACCACTACAAATCCGACCGGAAATAAATTGGTACCCTTTCAGCAACAAGCACAGAGATCACCACAAACGGCACAACCTAGACAATTCCCCATGCAAACTAGATCCTCTATTAAACAAGGGACACCTCAAACCAATTCTACACCCGTGGCCCCTAAAGTATCTAACACCCCAGTTTCAACTCGGGACCACCGGACACCAAAACGAACAATACCTCAGCCCATTATCATCAAAACAGGCACTCCTACTGCGGAATCACCCGCTAGACACAACGTCACCCTGGTTCAAGAAAGACTTCGCCAGGAGGGAAACTCGACAAACAATACTTCCTTATTTGAATACTCAGACAATGACGATGATGATGACGACGAAGCTGAGATCACTATGGACAGAACCACGGACACTACTACTCCAGGTTCCACTCGCACTACTCTTACACCAGCAGACGTCAGTACCCTTTGGGCTCCACATCAAGAAAACACCCCAGAGGATGCCAATCCAGACGTTCCTGTTACACAAGGTGATGTAGTCATGAGTGAAGATCCACCGATCCCAGACAATGATCGGCTCCACAGAGACCAAATACAGCAAGTTACCACACGTGCGGGCCGCACTACCACTTTGTCCACACGACTTATTGGTTATTCACTAAAATATGCAAACGCAATACCACAAGAACCAGTCAAGGCACTACTTGCAAATACTCTCTATGAACGCCTTGATTACCAAGATCGAACTCACAAACGACCAGTCATAATTCCACAAAATTACAATCAAGCCATGAAGACCCCTGACCGCCACTACTGGAGGGAAGCCATGGATTCTGAATACAACTCTCTACTCGCCAATGAGACGTGGACTCTAGTCCCGAAACCAGAGAATCGACAAATCATACCTTCTATGTGGATTTATGGACACAAAATGGCCGAAGACCGATTCAAAGCACGACTAGTTGCTCGTGGAAACTTCCAAACCCCCGGCGTCGACTACAAGCAAACCTTCGCACCGACCCCCAGATATGAAGTTTTCCGCCTCCTGCTCGCTGACGCAGGTTTCAACAACAAATACATACGCCAATTTGATGTAAAGACTGCCTTTTTATACGCTGAACTGGAAGAAGAGGTTTACATGCACCAGCCCCAAGGTTACCGTCAAGGAACTGACATGGTGTGTCTTCTCAAAAAATCCCTCTACGGACTGTGTCAAAGTCCCCGCAACTTCTACAAAAAAGTCAAACAATTCATGGACTCCATCGGCTATAGGCAGAGCGATTACGAAAAATGCCTCTACATCAAGTGTTACAAAGACACAGCTGGACGCGACCACAAGACTTACATTTGCTGGTACGTAGACGACAGTCTAGCTACTTCCACACATCAAAAAGACCTGGATGCCCTTACCCAGGCCCTCAAGGACCGTTTCAAAATTACAAAGACCCATGCAATTACCCATTTTCTTGGCATGGATCTGAAGCGGACCGCTGACTACATACAAATTAGTCAACACACAAAGATTGAAGAACTTGAAATCAAATTCAACCTCAAAGGCTGCAAAACAGAAAAAACCCCGATGCACAAAGACTTTACCGGTGAACGAGAAGGAGAATGGACAAAACGAGACGACCTTCTCTACCAAAGCCTAGTTGGATCCTTACTCTTCATCTCGAGAATATCCAGACCTGATATCTCTCATGCTGTACAAAAACTGACACAAAACTTTGCTAAGTGGGATGCAGGCCATTATGAAGCAGCTCTCCGTGTAGCTCGCTACCTCATCTCAACCAAGGACCAATGTCTCCGCTACTATAGGAACGACCATGGAAAATTCAACCTTAGCATGGAAGTCCAATCTGATGCTAACTTTGCAATGGGAGCCCCAAGAGCCCGAAGCATCATGGGTGGTTGCGTTCTCTTGAATGGAACTGCTTGGATCTGGACTAGCAAGCAAGAAAACCTTGTTGCTCATTCAACTACAATTGCAGAAGTTTATGGAATTAACAATATGGCCAAGACAGCAATCTGGTCACATAATCTTCTTTCCGACATGGGATTACGTAATTGGACCGACACTATCTATCAATTCACAGACTCAGAGTCCGGCTGGAAACTAATTTACAGCCTCGATAATCACCATGATCGTACTAAGCACGTTGACACCAGAATCTTCTGGGTCAAAGATCTCATTGAAACAAACCAGCTCATCATTCAGCACCGCCGCACTGAAGACTTAGCCGCTGACATATTTACCAAACCCCTGACTGGACCCAGGATGAAGAAGCTCATGTTTCTCCTTGGGATGACTTCCATGAATCAGGAGGGAAAAATCCATCAGGCACAACTAGCACAAACCAATGCTGCCATGCCCACTAAACGACTCATCCATGATGAAAATACAGACCCGATGGATACTACTACCACAAACAATGATGCTCAAGCTAGATATGCTAACTACACTGAAGTTGATGTCAAACCGTCACATATCTACCAACCGTTGGGAAAGATTCGAAAATTTCGGTCATCCACTCCTCACATGCATCACCCCTATGCACACACTAATGGTCCTACTATTGCTCGACAATTGGCAAGACTCCTCACCTGCCTAATACTTGCCGCTTCAATCTGCGTTGGCAGCACCTACCGGATGGACGACACATCCCCTGTACTTTGGACCACTACAAATCTCAACGTAAGCATTGGCTACAATGAACTCAACATCAAGATCGAGATTATACCTCCTTGCAGTCTTCTCGTCTATGATGTCACTGACGAAGATGACGAGGCCCAGATGAATGAATTACACACTCGATGTCTACAAAACTATGATCGACTTTTCCTGCAGCCTCTACACGCCATCTGCCCGTCTACTAGAGTCAACAATACAACCACACCTACAATTGACTTCTACTCTCAATACCTTTACACACCTGATGACATAATTCTCAACAAAGTCACACAAACCTTTATGTCTGTTCAAACAAGCCCTGGTATTGACATGGCTTTCTACGCCATAACAACTTACAATCTAATCACAACCTATGAGCCTACCATGGATATTCGATTCAGAGAACGGACCTCCGTTGTCAACAAAGTTACTAGAAATGGACAAGTATTCATGCCCAAAATGCGACAGCTTCAAAAGGAACTTCTTCCTCTGCATGATTCTCCAGCAAACCCAAACCTACTTAACGTCTCTGAAGTTATCAACCACAAATGGAACTACAATGATGTTCTACATACCATAAATCAATCCTGGACTCATGGACAAAGCACTGGAAAACTATTTGATTACTTCCACCTGGAACTTCCACATCAAATTTTCCCCCGCGAACAAGCGATCTTCAACTATTGCGTTTCTGACAAGGACTTGGACACACTCCAACTACAATTCACAATTCCGATAATCAACCCACACTTGGTACTACTTACCGCGGATCCTTTCAGACTTAGATGGGAAACCAATTCAACCCAACAATGCAATCTTAAATACACTGGCCCGCTGCATGCAATTTTGGACACCTCCAAAAAATGCGTCTATCATACACGCATGGACACTCTGCATGGACACAACCTAATTTCTCTTCAACATCTACCCTGCCAACCACAGCTGGAATTCTATGCCAATCGACTGGCCTATCAGTATGCGGTCTGCAATAACCGTACTGACGATGTTGACCCAACTCTTCTACAAGTAAAAATCTACAAAGGGAAATTCTATGTCTACTGCGCCACACTCAACATTACCATGGACAACAATCACACTCGACCCTGCCCAGACTTAGTCTTCACATTACCGTTGAGAGCAGCATTCACCATTGGCCACCGACATTTCAACAATCAAACAACGTCATACGATGCCACAGAGGACCTCCCTACTACACTCAAATCCGTACAATGGATTCTGGAGACTCCGCCCACTATGGACTCCACCCTAGAAGCAATGTCAAGACCGACCTGGATTCCTATCAAATGGCTTGCCCTTACAATTGGATCGTTCTTCCTCTGCATCTATGCTTTACTTGGATGGATCATTTTTCGCAGCTGGACCATCTACTCACCTGCCGCCCAGGAGGATGCGTACCTACCCAATGATCCTGCAAATCAACCAATTCCACAACAACCACTAATGGAACATCTCCCACTCACAATACAGCCTAACAATCACCTACCGACTGATTATATGGAGATTTAACAATTACAACACAAACCTTACAAACAAACAAACCTCCACACTTTAACAATTTTTGCGGAGGGGCGTCTTTTCATTAAAAGACGCCCCCCCGAGGAGGGTATTATTCCCTATATATATACACACATACCATCCCATACACACATATATATATAGTACACAACCAACGTACGCAGTACAATGCATACACACACACACACAAACCAACACGCTGAGACAGGATTATTTCCTCAGCACTACAAATAATATTCTTGAATATTATTTGTCACAGCAGTGATTTTAGTCGCTCACTAAAATCACCCATTCCTATCTTTAACATTGGGACAGCTTCTCCCATTCAACTCCACACAAATGGAGAGGAGGAAGTTTTTATTACTTTGACCTCAATAAAAACCATACACTCCACACAATCCACACCAACTCACACACACACAAGTACATACAAGTACATACTATACAATTCTTTGTTTTAACATTCAATCACTATATCATTGATCTCAACCAATAACAAATACTAGCCTCAGTGCATTGAAGTGAAATAAAGAGACAGAACTCAGAAATACGTTGGACGAGAAGGAAGCATAATTTATTTCTTCCATATTTTTCCATCATTTTTCACTCACTCATAATTCCACACAGTGGTTTATGGGAGTTCTCATTGTCTATTCCTATACGGAATAACAAGTGCGAGTGCTGCGGTCATTACTCGTGAGTTATGTCCTTCTATGATACGGGGTAAATGTGTGTGAAAGTCTTTTACACGAAAGGAGAGGAAAACTTTGCACGATTTTAAATTCAACCTGTTTTGCTCATTATAATCGTTTACCTACTGTCCGAAAGGCCGGCTGCTGCACCTACATTTTTAGTAGACCCTAGGTTTGGGAGGGTTAAAAGTTCACCAAGACCTTGGCTTGGAAGGTAAAAGACTTTATGAAAACCTTGGTTTGCAGACGCGTCAAATGGTACCATGAAAAGTGCAAATAGTTGAAAACTAAAGCGCACACAACGGATAGTGGCTTTTAACAGAAGCCATCCCAAGACCAATCATTATATGGACTCTTAATTAAAAGATTAAAAAAATTAATTATTACTGTTACGGAATTAATATTACAAAGTTTAGTTTTGACTTGAGTGCAGGTGCAGTAATACAGAGTAGACATGGATACGATGCAGTTGTAAGTTATACAATAGGAAACTTTCGTTAAATAAAATTATAAAATCTCTTAATTAACGCGTGCAGTGTTACGGGGGGTTGCCACCTCTTACAGTGTACTCCTGTAGGAAGAGTACACTGTAAGAGGTGGCAACCCCCTGTAACACTGCACGCGTTTATTAAGAGATAATTTTAAAACTAGAAACTGTCTTTTCACCACAGACACTCACATTTAGACTCATAGAGAGTTTTGTTTATTTTATTAGATTTAAGAATACGTTATAATTTTATTGTTACCAATTTTTTCTTGCATTAATAATTATTATTGTAGCGTTTCTGCAATGGCTTGTTATGTTGTCTCGTTCTAACATTTATACAGCAATCTGTCTTAATATGCAGGGTATATTAATTAGTAAAATTAATTGTAAATATAATATGTATGTATATAACCTTTAAATATCACATCTCGTGATCCGTTGAATGAAAAAAAGTATGCATTCTTTTTCTGGGTTTCGTAGGTTTCAGTATGTTCTTGCAGCAGCCACATCAATCGCCACAAAATTAAATGAAGAAACATTGACTTACTTGAATCAGGGGCAACCCTACGAGATAAAATTGAAAAAGTTGGGCGAATTACAGTCATACCGTGGTGTCGTATTTCGTTCGGCTGTTCGATTATGCTTCCACGACCGTCGCCTTCAATTTTCAGAAAGGGAGCAGATTGCACAGTGGGAGGATGCACATCCCAATGACAGAATTTTGCAGGTAATTTTACTGAAGTGAGTAGGAAAATGCTGAAAACGTATCAAAATGAATAATTTCACTAGCTAAAACTGAATATCAAGCGAAAATTTTAAACTGTCGGTATTTTTTGTTGTTAAATTGTAGCAACTAAAACTGACTAAAAGTTTAATTCCTTCTCTAGATAACAAGCGCCGTGACCAATCGCGAAGCATTGACAGCTACAGAAACACCTTATGCATGGATTATATAGATTGAATTACATGTTAAACCCTGGCTATAAGTCCTTTTATTTTAACATAAATTGATGACTCGTTCTGTGCAGCGGTAACCTATGGGGTTCCTAATTAAACGCTTACGAGTTCACAATGTATGTGGTGTGTTTCACAAGTCCGTTTGGTTGCATCAA
The DNA here is from genome assembly GCA_949802685.1 of Dicyrtomina minuta. Lineage (NCBI taxonomy): Eukaryota > Metazoa > Arthropoda > Collembola > Symphypleona > Dicyrtomidae > Dicyrtomina > Dicyrtomina minuta. The sequence continues at coordinate 22,539,793 of OX461810.1, forward strand.
AAGCGTTATTGCATCTTTGAATAGTCACATGCAATTGGCAATTTGAAATGATGAAATGCTTGTAATACTCAAAACATTTGGAAAATCTGCCTCATTTACAACTTGAAACTAAAAAAAACTTTATTAAAAGTCAGATACATAGCAAAGGCTCTCGCAAACAGTTTTTTGGGAAATATGCTGATGTTTCAAGCCTCAAATTTTTTTGAGGAGGAATATGATAACTATGCATGAGCTGACACAAGCGGGTCATCCCGATAAATCATTTGTATTGTACGCAATATGCGTAAGTAAAAATAAGGATGATACACGATAAAATAATTGCTTTACAAGTGGTTGGTTGCTGTCTTTGGGACTGTTTCTGTGAGCATTATTTTACAACTTTGGCGGTCAGTGAAAATTCAGTTACTGAGGGCTTAACTGCAGGTCCAAATACATGTTTACACGCGTATCTCTTGAGAAATGCTAGGCATGTGCATGACGATTTTTTACTGTAAGTTGTAATTAAGTATGACGAAATATGCAGCAAAATATAGTTTTCGAAATAGTATTTAGTGACGTTTTATCTGAGAGATGATTGCTGAGGTGATGGGGTTCCTAGTGGAAGGCTTAACGTAGGACACGATCATGTCATCCTTCAATGGAAGATCCATAATAGATAGTTTTAAGCAGGCGTGCTTGGGTGAGCGGTTAGGACTGCAGTCTGGAACGAAATTTCCATTCTCAGACCTGGCTTCAATCCTCGGCCACTGTTAATCATATACGGCTCTGTGTTGTACGGTATACGTCACTGGATGGTTAATTGAAACCCAATCTCTTTCGGTGCTTCTTAGTGACCGCTACTAACTGTAGAGACCTAGGGAATGAAACTCCGTTACTGTGGAGGAGTGGACGGGGATAGGCGAAATGGTAAATATGACCTAGAATGCGGTAGCCTCCTTTACTCCTCACTCACAGTCAGTGACTGGTTGATTTTGGTTGTATGAACTTCGGTGAAATCATCCTAATGAATATTTAATATTGTTATTCATAATAGACAGTTTTAAATGAACCCACAGGTATGCCTTCTTAAGAGCTAGTGGGTATGTCTGACTACTGCAATTAACATACCTACTTGTTTTTGATGATATGATTACCCTATTGCGCGCTCATCATCACGGCAAATGCTACTAATAAGTTGATTTAGATCGTTAATCTTTATTTGCATCTATAACCTTGATAAACGAATGCAAAGTACGTACACAAAATACGTTTACACCCCCCCACCCCCAATAATCGCAAAATAATTCCGTTGAAAATTCATTTATTTCTCTTGCAGCCAGTCGCGGAAGCTCATTGGATTTATATCTCTGGTTACACTCATGAGGGAATGACGCGGCATGTAATACTCACTAGTCAGATTTCAAAAAGACTTATTGAAGGCTACTTTTAAAAAACATGTTGATGCTTTTTGCCACCTACCTTCCACAATTCTCATCATATTTTAATAAAGTTTTAATTTTTCTAATTCTTGGGGTGTTTTCTAAACATTAATTTTAGGATTTCGTAAAACTCGAAAACTGTATATTTTTTAGACAATCTTTAAATCCACTACTGCGACCAAACAACGGAAAATGCACTCTTGTTACTTTGAATCCGCACTATTTAACAGCAACCTAATTCCTTAAAGATAGGTCTTGCGTGTCGCGTCATTCTCTCGTTACTTATGCTGTTTTTGTGTAAGGTAAAGGAACGACAAATAATCTTTTACCAACTATTCTTAAAACAGCTGCTATCGACTGGGAATTTCGTCATTATTAAGGATTCAAAGCTGTGAAATATATCTAGTACGCGGGGCTGCTATAATTCGTCGTTTTTGTTAAAGTACGCGGGGCTGCTATAATTCGTGGTTTTTGCTATAGTACGCGGGTTCAAGTACTATTATAGGATATAGGTACTAACGGTACATACCTTCCAGGCAGATATAACAAAGCACTCCAGTGATAGGTATCACGCTCCCTAATGTTACCTACTTTACTATAGAACTAGTATAATTTGTTCTTGTCGACTTTTTTGTTTGAATATTAATCGCATTCCTTATCTTTCAGGTAGACTTGCCTCTATCTTATGGGGTGACTATGGTGCCAAACCAAAACGATGTTCCAACAAATATGGTTTCCTTTTTGTGGGAACCTTTAAAGGAAGTTGGGCTGTATGTCAAGGTGCAATACTTTTAACTTTGGGTCATGTATTATCTAGTCCTTTCTCCTTACATGGATATGGTGCAGTACTGGCTATCCAATGGGAAATCCTAAAGGTGCCTAAAACCTATAGTAGCCGGTGTAAAAACTTAAACTAACACCAGCAACATTTCAAAACGCGTCGTGATTAGCATAGGAAGAAAAGCAGCAAGGGATGGGTTGCATTGGCACTCTTTCCATGCATGCATTCGTGGTTCTGTCTTTCCTTATCCTTTGTCTGGATCCGATTTGCTATCGACGTGTTAGTCATTGTAATAAGCGGGACTAATAACAGTATCAGCTAATTTCACATTCAGAAAATAATAATATAGTTAGGTTAAGCTTACAGCGTCCTAATGCTTAAAGTTATTTCAGTCTTTAAAACTTTAAATCATATATTATGAAAGATATTAAACCCAAATCAGTAAAATATGTGTATCCTGGCGTGTGTATATTGCGTGAAATATAGTCCAAAATAAATTATCCACCCTCTGATAAACTAAAGCAAAAATTCTAAGTAGAGAGAAGTAAATATTTATCTACAACTGGCGCAACAATTACGCTTGTCACAAGGACACAGTAAGAACAACATACAATTTTAAAAGAAAGTAAATACGCTCATGTTTTTTTTTGTCATAATTAACTTGTTTTCTGAAATAGCTGGGTTTTACCGACATGGTGGTGATATAGGCGATACTTGCGTTAACTATATTTGCGATATTTTAAAATGGCTAAAAAGAATCTGACAGAAAGAGACGCGTTAGGATAGAATAACTAGAGAGTAACTAGTACCTTACTGTATTATTTATTATTCATAGGCACACGAAGAAAGTTTTTTATCTATCTAAGCTCACTAAAGTATTTTCTGTATCTTCCGTAGCGCTATGTGCTTACTAGAGCATTCGATTGCGATACCAATGCGATACTAATATCGCAAGTATCTCATATTTTAGCTGATGCGATACCAATGCGATACCATATCGCATATCGCAAGTATCGCATGAACGAAAGAAATAGTAAAAATAGAAACGAACAGTTCAGTTAAATGACATCTGCTGGCCGAAACTGAAAAAGTAATACGCTCACTCTGTTTACTGAACCTTTTTTGTTCCTAAAGAATAGTTATAGTATGATATTTCACATGGAATTGGAATTGAGGCAGTGAAGGAAGGCAGCAAGACACAGCTTGCAGCTTGCACCTTTACCATGCATTCGGTTCATTCCGTGGTTCTGAGTGTGGAGTCTGAAAGAGCGTTTTCAGCTGCTGGGCTGGTTTGCACTAAATTGCGGTCTAATTTAAGCGATGACACATTAAGCATGTTCTGCTTTCTACGGGCTTATTTTCTCAAAAAACAGTGAAATATATGTTTGTTGGTTGTTGCATGAAGTCTAGTTTACAATAAATCCACTTTACACTTGATTTAATGCAAGAAAAATTAAAAGTACCTACACGCTCTCATTTGGTGTCATAATTTATTAGTTTTCGAAATTATTTGGGTTTACTGAAAAATTATGCGATACTTGCGATACCTGCGATACTTGCGATACCACGCTGATGCGATACCGATACTTGTGATACTTTAAAAGGATGCGATATCGAATGCTCTAGTGCTTACTGTGTAGGGGTAGATTCAATTCCAGTTAGACGCCTATGTACATGACTGTTGGTCATCTTAAGTTTTGGTTCCGGTTAACCTGGATGCTGGTCACTACAGGCTTTCACCCCGAATTGTAAGTACTGTACTCCCTTCCCGATAACGCGTTTAGAGCTAGTTTTAATGCAATTTTATGAAACGGAATCAATTCTTCTAAAACAGGTGAATTGTATAAGCACTGAATTTACTCCAAAAAAGCATGGAGGTGAAAAAGGAGTTCCATTTAGAATAATGATCGAAACATTTTCCCATCCGGACAACATTCGGCTACATGCAGGGGCTTGTCAAGTCAAAGTTTTTAAGTTAAAGGGTGCGGACAGAAAGCATAAGCAAGACAGAGAGAAGATTTACAAGAAAACTCCTGGCGAACAAGCAAAACTTCAGCCTTCCTACGATTGCACAGAGCTTATCGATGTATGATTGTTTTTTTCCATTTTTCTTAGTTCGCTTTATTTATAATGACATAAATGACTTGCGTTAGTTGCTTTTCTTTTTTTTTCAGATTTCATTGGAATCTTTAGATTTGCCTCAACCAGCGATGCAAAATCACACTCATCACACACTTGTTTCCCCTACGTATTCATCGGATCAGCCCGTTGCTGATTCACCTGACAATCAAAGTTCTACACAAGGAAATAGTACAACATGCGTTGCAGGGACTGTTATAACTAGCAACACGAATGATATAAATGGCAGTCACTCGAATTGCTTTTCTGCCAACTTTTCTCCTGAATCAGTTCGTCGATGGCTGATCCGAAATCGGTAAGTACTTATCCGACGACGTTTGCAGCGAAAATTTGCCCTGCTATTGCCTTGAGTTAGAACATCATCGTCTTATGAATAGGAATTAGCTCATTTGGATACCGTATAATATTGATATGGCCAGATTTAGGTTTACCATATAACAAATGTAAGGAAAAGAGAAATCGCAGATTTAATGCTTACGCACTATGAAAGCTACATTAACTAGCACGCATAGCGGTAAAAAGCAAACATTCTAGAAGGAAATAATTGTAAAGTCAAGTAACGGTCCTTAGTTCAATACGAACAAATTAAGAAAGTGCGTGGAACCTTCGAGAACATATGAAATTTACAGTTAGTTTAAACAGCAAGTAAATGAAGAATCGAAAAGTATTTAAGACGGGAGTTGATGTAGAGACGAGGACGCAGACGAGAGAGAGATATTGAGAGAGATTGAGCTAGAGGTGCGAGAGAGCGTCCGAGTCCAAGAGACATAGTCTCGAGTCGTAGGATTTGCACTTTGTGCATTCCTTACGATGAGTCCGTATATAATAAAAGCCTTTCGTAAATACACCAACATTACCTGTAGTCCAAAAGTAATTCCTTCATACGCACTACTAAGCATTGGAGCAGATAGCCCACATTGCAGCGAGGACACTCAGCACGCATAAGCTATACCACGGACAGAAGCTACGCACTACATCCAAGTTTCATATAGCTTACGCTAAAACCATCATGGGCCCAACACACCTATACTGCGCACCACTCTGTAGCAAGAGGAGAAGGAAAACCTTGCTAACAATATGCTGTGGATTATTTGTATTTATATTCTTAGAGACAGACCAATAAGGTACAGAGGATTAACAAAATACAGATTACAGATACAGATTAAAAATATTCTTAATATACTAGACAACAGATGTATAAAACTTGTAACAGATACCATAACGGTTGTAGGACATATCCTGCCAGGATGGTTGAGAGGCTAGGGGACTGCAGTCTGGAGTTTGACGACTTCCAGGCTCAGAGGCCCAGAGTTCGATCACCACCTCTGGTAGGCTATTCCTGATCGGCTCTGTATTTGTACGGGTTGGGCTGTAAATACATTGCACAGAGTATTTACACTCTCTGGAGCTACCCATAGGTAGACAGAGAAAGAGTGTGGAATGAAGAACTGTCGAACAAAACTCCCTGAAAGCTTGTTTCGATAGTTTGAATTTCCCACTATCCTTCCTTGATCCATACCTTAACCTAATACCATCGTGTAAACAATAGTCTTTCCTGTGTAGTTTGTGCCCCTTTCTTCCCTATGTAGTATGGTTCCCCAGTATTTGACTTCCAATCCGGCCACGTCCGGCTACTCTTGCTGTTGATGCGTGCGTTCCCTTTCGTCCCTCTCCACATACTACCCTCTACTTCTATCCTATAATGCAACTTTCCTTTCTCCTTCATGGTGTGCTGTGCTATCTCTGAGGCTCTCACCTGTTCAGTCAGACCTTGTTCTGACATTAACATTAAAAGGCGTTAGTCTCACGTATGTACTATATAGGCACTCCCTAGTCAACATCATTCGTATTCGTATTCGTATTCCCACTGGACATTATCCCCCCGGACCTTTTCCCACCCGGACCTTTTTCCCCCAAGCAGTAACCCCGGGCATTTTCGCCCAAAACCCTAATTTAAGACACTCAAATGCTCATTATATAAAGTTATGAATTATGAAATGTTGGTTAATAATGTAATTTGTCACAAATACAAATCGAAATTATACTTCATTGAACCCTGAGCGTGGTTTGCGTAGAAATACATGGAAAAATCAATTTTAACATTGAAAATTAAAGCAAAAGAGGCAACTATTTTTAATCATAATAAAATTTTAACACATATTAGTTACTAGTAAACTTACTTCAGAAACGTGTATTACCTATACTATTTTTCCAATATGACTCTAAAGACAATGAAGGTTAGTTATGTATGCTGGAATTATATAAAATCCTTCCTTACTAGATGGGTAAGAAAACGAAAGTAAAACTATTTACCCCTTACATAAATCAGTTAAGTACATAGTACCTAAACTTATTACACTATTAATTGAAAAAAAACTTGATATTGAAAAACTCAACTCTATAAAACATTAAATAACAGTACCCATCACTATTGCTAGATAAAAAAACTTCCTGTTTGAATATTATTAAATAATTTTCAAATGGAATAATTAAAGAGTTAAACAAAAATTAATAAATACTGCACTACTGTGCAATATGAAATTCTAAAAATAAAACCTAATTGTGTGACCCACACTTCGAAGGAACGTCTCGACACTCATAGAATTTTTGCTATATTTCATGCAAATATTTTTCAACCTTTATTGAAGCTTAGAAACTGTACGTCCGTTAGAACACCTCTGTATTATTTTGGGGTTTCTTTGATAAGTACTGGCCAGGTCGGGAAGTGCTGGCCAACTTTGGTAAGTACTGGCCAGTTTGACTTAAGTAAGTGACGGCCAACAAAAAATTCTAGAAATGGATTAAAACTGCGCCCGAAACGTTCGTTGAAAAACAGTATTTTGTAACTGTTTACCCGAAGCAACACTAAATCAGGCTCCTAAAGCTGCCTGAAAATGGAGAGGTTATAGTTTTTCCTCCGCCTTCGGCGCCCGATGGAAAAATATAACCTAACCGTTTCCAGTCAGTTCTTCCTACCCTTCCCCCGCCCCCCAAACCTAACCTAACCTCAAACATAACAAACTTCGAAGGGTAGCAAATTGCGAATAATACAAGGTGTACGAATGAAACGAAAAGTATAGTCAACCTATCAGGATTTTATTTATGTAGTAGGCAACAACAATAAGTATATAATAATGTTGCTGCTAATATCTATACACTACACATGTTATCGAATATTTTACTTCCTTTACAACATTATACTTTTTGGAGGGGAAATTTTACACCATTATTTACTAAGAATACGTGCCTTCACACGACCGCGTAATAATATACATGTATCAGTATCTTAAGGGTTTGGGGGGGAAATGTCCGGGGTTACTGCTTGGGGGGAAAATGTCCGGGGTTACTGCTTGGGGGGAAAATGTCCGGAGGAAAAAGGCCCGGGGGGAATATGTCCGTATACCATTTCCTGCATGCTACCACACAGTGGTATAAACATAAGTTATGTATGGTATACGGACATATTGCAGGAAATCTGTGCACTTATAGCATAAAGCTCACTAAATTTGCAACAGATGTACTTAAAATTGAAATTCAGGCGTTAATAGTTTATTTGATTCCTTAATGGGATTAAGAAAGTATATTTGAGTTGTGTGTTGTGCTCATGATTATGTTTTCTGAGTTAGAAATTCTATTTAGCAGTGATGTTTTGGCTTGTTGACAAACCTTTGCCAGATTCCTGATTCCATTATACAGAAACATCTCCGTAGTACGGTTGTAAGACAAGATCTCCCTGGAAATTTCTTTCCCCCCGATAAGTAACAGCAACAGCAGACATTTCCCCCCAAACTCTTAATTATGTAAGAGTGCACAGTGTTGTAAGATTAAGTGTTGATTTATGAAATGTTAGGTTACAAGCATATGTGTTTTAATTTTATTCTCGCTGAATGCATATTATCTCTTATTTCACAAATTCAGTGCAAAAAATACTTTATTAAACCGCAAGCTTGAAAAAGGTTTTTGTTTATGTACAAAAACCCTTCGGACGCTATTTTTTCCCACCTGACGCTGTTTTAATTATTTCTAAAACCATTGCTATTTCTACTAAAATACTCAGAAATAAGAACTTTATGACAGTGAAACTTCTTCGAGCTTTTGATGCAGACTGATAAAATAAAATTTTAACCGAAGCGGATTTGTGTATAACCATTTTTTTGTCGGTCCGATTAGCAAACAGTCATTAAAAGTACGCTTGCGCAGATTTGATTTGTAGATTGCGGAACAATAAAAGTAATTTGTAATCAAAATTATACTCAAGACCAGCTCCTAGACCTATAGCTTACAGCATTGCGCTATCTTCTCAAAGTATGTACCTTTACACGATACTGAACTACCACATATCAGTTGTTGCATTTTAGGACTGGGGGGAAAATTTCCGCTGCTACTTATCGGGGGAAAATGTCCAGGGAGACTTTGTCCGATTACTCCGTAGCACTGCAGTGCTGTCCCTACTGTGCCCACACACAATCCGAAATGAGTCATTGTAGGCTACTTTTATGCGGTTTAGGCTTTTCCCTTTTATGTTCCATAGGCTGCAACAGTAAATTGTGGAAATGTGCGAAATAGTTATGTTTTTATTTCCGAGTTGCATTTATTAAATCTTGATTTAATCATATTCGCACGTTTATATAGTTCTCTGATGCGCCGTATTATCTCTTCTTCATCAGAGTTGATCGTGTTTAGAGAATGCAATGTCGCATCAAAATAAATATCGCAACTATCGCATTGGGCGCATATCGCAAGTATCGCAAATTATCGCATCGTTTTTATAACAACAATTATCAATTAATAATTTGATAATTAAATGAAGTTTTTTGTAAATGAGACTGGCATTTGGTTGTATTTCTTCCTGTGCGAAGTACTAGAACAGGCGGCATACCCTTTTACAAAGCTGACGCCACGCCATAAGGCCGTCTTTTTTTATGAAAAAGTGAGACCTTTGGACTTTGTCTTATGAGAAGCTTTAACTTTGGAATTGTGATTTGGATTAACATCAGCTATTATTTTTAAGTTACAAATAAATAATTGCTTAGCTTAGTATGCTTTACTAGACAGTTTTAAGTCACAGTCAGTGCCTTTTGTGTCTATTGCGGAAGTAAAATACTAAGTGCACTATACTGATACCAACCCAATCCGCATGTAATTACACCCAACTCAATAGTTTTACATCATTTATGTCATGAAATATAGTTATGATTTGAAATGTATACAGCGTACTGAGTAAATGCGCTTGAAAATACGATTAAATTTGCAACGCAGACGAGATTTGTTTGATTTATGAACGGTAAAAATGTGTTGCGATATTTGCGATATGCAGCTTCATACCGCATCCAAATCGCATGCGTCAAAATATGCGATATTTGCGATATCCATATCGCATATTGCATCGCGTTACATCCTCTAATCGTGTTGTTATGGTATGATTTTACCTCCATGTCATATCCTATATGTGCTTTACTGACCGCTTCAGTACCGGATTAACTCCTTTGAAGGTCACAACTCCCTCCCGGTCCCAATGATTTAGCCATGCCCATTATTTTCTGTTTAACTTAATTAACTCTGTGAGGGTAACCCGTGGTCTAACTAACCTTAGTAGACTCGCTGAGAGGGGTTGTGAGGTAGTGTTAGTATGGAACCATGCGAACTCGGGTTTCAGGGGGCAATGAGGAGGCGGGCAGGCTGGCGAAGGCCTCGTGTGATGGGAGTTGCGCTAGGCAGTTTGTTCCAAGGTCAATTGTTCCAGTCCCACTTTCCGCTGCCCACTGTGCCATTGCGCGGCGGGCTTACCGTGAGCATGATAGACTATGGACTGGACTTCGCAACTGTAGGCAGGCCAAGCTCTTGATATCGGCACCCCTGTACGGCAATGCGTCGTCGGTACGATATCCTAGAGATCAATTAAGATGGTTGATTGGGCTAGTGACGGGGCATGGGGCGCTCACGATTGGAGGATTGGGGTGTTGGTATCCCCTACGTGCGTGCACTGTGGGGAGGAGGATGATACACCAATTCAATTTTTGACTGTGTGCCATGCGTTTGTACTTGTGATAAACCTGTCTTGAGGGGTGTTTTATCTCATTGGATATGTTGGATCAGGCGTCAGTGGCTCAGTTAGTGGCGTTCTTGCGCTCTATGGGGTGGCTTGCGTGTTTGACCTGCGTTCTTATGCTATTTTTTGAGGAGGAGTCTGCGATAGGCTGTTACTATAAAGGCCTCGGCGGTTGTAGGTACTATTTTAGTGCGTTTCGACATGGGCCCATCCAACAGTTATTTCTAGATAACTGGTTAGTTCGATTAATTCCAAAAACAATATGGTACTTTGCCTGTGCATTTGTGGTCATTTAATAAGTTGTACCTTTTCAATGCGTTTCGACACGGGCCCATTCAACAGTTGATTTTTAAAAATCCAGCGCTTCGCGCCGGATTTGTCGACTAGGGGCCCTAAGTAGATGCTGAGCTTACAGCGAATAATTTCTTTAATAAAGGAGTAGAACCCTATTGTGGCAACGCTGAAACTACGACAGCGCCTAACTCCACTTTAGCTTCTACTTGAATTTCTAATTTGATAAAGTCGCAACAAATAACGGGAGGATTATTTAAATAATAATACTTAGATAAAGTCATTTATAAACGATCCGTGTATGTATTCTTGTAACACTCCTGCGTTCAAAGTATCTGTTTGCCTAATTTTTGAACAAATGCAGAGCGGAACCCCAAAATAGTGATATTTAGATGACGTCATTTATGGAAGATCCCAGTATGAATACTGGAGGCATTCCATTATATAGGTACCTGTTTACCTCATTTTAAAACTAAAGACAGGCGGGATACTTGAAATAATAATATTTAAACAACGCCATCTATGAACGCTTTCCCTATGAATACTTGAAAAATCATATGTTCAGGTCATACGTCCATCTAATTTCTGAACTAATTACAGTAGGGATCTCTAAAATAGTAAAATTTGAATGACGTCATTTACGGACGATCCCCGTATGTAAGCTTGAAAATTCAATGTTAAGTATATAAGTTAACTTAATTTTAGAACTAAAGGCATATGAATTTCTAAAACGGTAAAATTTGTATGACGCCCTTTATAGACAAACCCTGCATGCATACTAGTAAAATCTTATGCTAAAGATATATATCAACCTGATATCTAAACCTATAACAGTGGGGATCCCTAAAAAAGTAAAATTTGTATGACGTCATTTTTGGACGATCCCTGCATGCATACTAGTAAAATCCTATGTTAAGGATATATGTCAACCTAATTTCTGAACTGTTGACATTGAGGATCCCAAAAATAGTAAAATTTGTATAACGTCATTTATGGACGATCCCTGCATGCATACTAGTAAAATCATATGTTAAGGATATATGTCAACTGAATTTCTAAACTTATGACAGTAGGGATCCCTAAAATAGTCAAAATTTGTATGACGTCATTTATGGAAGACCCCTGCATGCATACCCGTAAAATCCTATGTTAAGGATATATGTCAACCGAATTTTTATACTTATGACAGTGGGAATCTCTAAAATAGTAAAATTTGTATGACGTCATTTATGGACGATCCCTGCATGCATACTAGTAAAATCCTATGTTAGGATATATGTCGACCTAATATCTAAACTAATTCCTGTGTTGATATACACAAAGTGGCACTTGGGTAAGAATCAACAAGAGAAGTTCAAACTTTTATGTCATTCGGCCGCCAATCACGTGAATGTCTCTAAAAAAACTTTATTTAACGTCCGATTATCAGCAAATGCTTTTTCACACAGTTCATTGGGAAATGTGTGTTGTGTTGATATCTTTCCTATCTCTTCTAAGTAGCCGAGCATTCTTACCCAACTCTGGACACCCCACTACACTACTCTCACAAGGGAATGGTTTCACATGTTACCCGTCGATTTCAAAAAGTTATATCTACAAAAATCAGGCTACTTTTGAATAGTGGGGATCCAAAGTAACTCGAGTGCATTTTGCGTTGTTCGGTCACAATAGCCCGCCAAAGTTTAACAAAATTCAAATTTTGATATTTTGCGACCCTAGTATTTTTACAGTTCTTGTCCGATTTTGATGAAATTTCGTTTTTTTGGATCCTTACGCTTTTTACTGAAAAGCTATTTCAGGATTTTGAAAAATTCGAAATTTTTTATTTTTTTCAAAAAAATCCAAGAAATGAGTTTATTTGAGGCCCAATTTTTTGACACCGTTTTTTCAAAAAAATTTTCAAAATCCTGAAATTACTTTTTAGTATAAACCCTAAGGATCACAAAAACCGAAATTTCATCAAAATCGGATAAGAACTGTAGAAGCTACAGGGCGGCAAAATATTAAAATTTGAATTTTTAAATTTAATTTTAATTTAAATAATTTAAATAATAAATTTAATTTAAATTTGAAAACATTATTCCATCGAAAACACAGGTATCTTTGACTCTGGATGTATGGGAATTAAATAATACGCATATTTTTAATCTGATGAAGCCATAAACATGTTGCAGACTGTCCTGTAACCTTTGAGCCTCAAATTTTCTGTATCAATTATTTCATTTAATAATTTCAAATTTAAAATTAATGTAAAAAATCCGTCCGACTTTGGAACTGTAAATATGGGAAACATTTACTTCGGAGAAAAACGATACGGTTCTTTTTCTCCGCGGCTGCTGTTGGCCTGGTGGGGATAATTCATTCACTGCTAGTCAAAGTTCCCTCTCCAGTTTAAAGCACGTCCAGGATTCTGATGACGTTAAGATGATAATGATGCTTTGTTATGAGTCTAAGGCTGGAACCAACTTTGACGATAGTTGAAGTTCTTGACTCCTGGCTGCCGAACAATTCTGGACGGCGTACGAGATGCTGTTAATGTTTGGTCCAAATTATCCCCAAATAGAAATTGTGTTACGGGCACCTGTGTAGAAAGGCAATAGGCAACAGCGGGTTCCATAAGATGTCGAACGTTTAATCTTCAGCGTGAATTTATTTTCTGTAGTACCAGACCCAAACATAAAGACGAGTCTTCAATGATTTTTAAAAAACTTTTCTTCTCTTGGTCCGTCTATCTCCGTCCATTATTAACTAGCGTAGAAGTTACCTCTAGAAGTCTGGCTTGTGCGACAAACGACATACTTACAAAATGCTGTAGAGTCTGCAGTTTCTTACCTGTTGTTCTGTCAATTGCCTGTAACTGACTATATTTCTAGATTAAGTCTAGGAACCCCAAGCAGTATTTGAGGGTATCTTGTAGGCTTCTTAGAGCTTTGACACTTGCTCTTTATTCAGATCTAAGGCCGGAATACGATTAAACGACTCAGCAATCTTGGCTTTTAGTGCCGCTTTAGACTCTGGGTCAGGCGCTTAATCCAAAGTTGCCAATTTGGTTAAAAGTGTTTCCGTTTGTGAAGCCGGCAAGTGAAACTGTAAGAATGGTTAGAAGGGCGAGAACTGGCAACGTATTCGCGCTGCTCTTTCTTGTTTTTCCCTTGTTCTTACTGTTAGGAGTGGCACCTTTCTGCCTGTAATAATCGAATACTGCGTATACGATATATGGCTCATATAGTTTGTACAGTTTGAAATGTTATGCGCCACCTTGGAAGTTGACTTCACGAGCCACTTAGTTTCTTTTTAATCACCTAAGGTTGAAATTTAATAATTGTTTTGACTAACGTCGATTACTAAAAATCCCGGCCATAAACGAAGTGACACGGGTAAAATTTTAAAATCAGAGAATTAACGTCCACGGTCATAATATTATATGTCTGCCTAAATTGTTATCGAACCATCTATCTTGATGAGTTCAGCGGTGAAGCTCGAGACAACCAGTCGCATTTTCTGAGCTCTCGCTCCGACTGTGTCCTCGAATACTACAACCTATACACAAGTCCGTGTGCTGTTCTCTGGTTTGGTAGTCCAGCCTTGGAGGGGAGGATATGATAAGGTACTCTCGCCATCGGATTTTCGAGTCCGGAGGTCGTTGGTCTTTATTTGCATCTCCAATCAAGTCTCAGTGCACGAGGAAACAGGGATAGGGAAGGGATAGGGAAAGAAGCTATCACTGAGGGCATTCGTTGAACTCATTAGAATACTTCTTTCTTATTAAAACTATCCTTGAACTCCAAGGTATTGGCAGTTGCAGAGGAGAGGCAGATGGGGAAAATCAGTCTCTGGGCTCTGTAGTCCGGAGGCTCGCAGTACCTTTTTCACTGAATTCCTTTTAATCTGGATTATTCAAATGCGTTCGGAATCTTGACCGCTTTGCATCATCTGTCGGTTGTGTAAGGAGCTCCTAGATGCAATCTTACATCAACTTCAGCCGATTGTGCTAGATAGATTATTCATCGCAACCGAGATTCCTGGCATAGTGGACTCAGTTGTTATATTTTAATACCTCCCTGGATTAGCCTAGGAGGTATCTCGCAGTATAGGGTTTAGCAACTAGTTCAATAGGAATGTCCAAGGTCTACTTACGGAAGGCTTTACGCAATCCACTTATTGGGCATGTCCAAGGTACAAATTCCTTATAACAAATTATTCTTAGAATAAATGGGACAGCAATGGTTCAAGTAATGGACTGAGCGAAGAAATGACTGATACGAATCTGTGAGCGTGTCAGTTATGGAACCCATAAGATACATACATCTATCTTGATATTTCTAAATCTTGAACAATTAAGTCATATTCACAATTTGTTCTTTTTGTCCTTTTAAATATTTCCAACCTTGAAAAAAGAAATTAAGTAAATATTATTACACTTCCCCTCAGCAGCCATGTCTGGAGATGAGTTCTTTGCTGCCATGATCTCAACCGAGAAGAGGAACGCAAGAGGAAGCTCTACGGATATGTTGCGCGTTTAATGAGAAAATTTAAACTGAACTAGATAGGAACGGTGGGTGACTGGTATAGCGAGGGTTGGGATTTTTTGGTTTGGATTGCTTTGAAGCTCATGGACAGGTTGCCTTCAATGCAAAAGGACTACATTAAGTGAAATTATATTTCTACCTGAGGACGGTAGGCAACGAAATATAATTTAATTTATATTACGAGTTTTTAAAACGAGAATTTAAATAATCAATTTCAAAACAGCCACTTAATGTCGTTAGCCTTCTCGTACCCCAAAAAAATGTATGCATACGGGGATAGAAAAGCAACCAATAACAGATATTGCCTTAAGCAGCTGTAACTGCAATCTTCTTATTAGTTTACGTTAGATTCTTAGTGAAAACTTATTGATTTTGATGAAAGTATTTTAATAGCCTTGTAAGATAGTTGAGTAACTAGCAATATCCTCATTTAAACTTACCCTAAAGCCATTCAAAACTGTTTGCCCCTGTTTAGATGCGGGTCTCAAAAACCGTAAATCAGTCAAAAGCAGGTCTGGAAACTCAGCTTCATTTTGTTTGATTTAGTGTAAAAATTGATCCACCCTAAAAGTACCTAAAAGCCACAAGTCCCTGGTATTGGTTCATAGTTAATTAATTTTTTTTAATTAAGTTCAATGTTAATTAAAAGTTTCATTCATAACTATGAACCAATTACAGGGACTTGTGGCTTTTAGGTACTTTTAGGGTGGAGCAATTTTTACGCTAAATCAAACAAAATGCAGCTGAGTTTGCAGCCCTGGTCGAAAGGCAGATTTTTAAAACTTAAACCAATATGTTTATTTGGTTTTTACTATTGTTTAAAACATCAATTTAAAGAAAAACTATTTTTATTTTAGGAATAAAAATAATCAATTATTGTTTTACAGTTTCTCAGCCACGAAAACTCTGTGGGACTTCAGTGGATTGGATTTATTGCGCCTAAGTAAAGAAGAATTAATCGAAATGTGTGGCCTAGCGGAAGGAATCCGCCTGTATAACGCACTACATTACAAAATTACATTCTATGTCACTCTCACAAACACAAATGTAAGGATTACTAACCTCACTAGTCAGTTAGCACCTTCATTCTTCGATTTTTGATTCCAGAGTTCAACAATTATTTATTTTTCTGTTAAGAGCTCCATCTTTCTTAATTCAGGATCCAAAGTCTGAGGGACCGTTAGAAGGATCTACCGAAGTTTTGTACCATCCTGTCTGCCTATCCTCGCCTTCAATAACAGAATTAACATCTGTGTTCGGATCTCTTTTCAGTAACCTTAGTCCTACAGATCCGCAAGTTGTTGAGCGCCTTCTTTTGTCTGTGAATTCTCCTGGGATTTCCAGGATCCGGGTTCTGCTTACAGAGCAGTTAATTTCTACTTTAAAGGACCAAACAGCATTCAGAGCTATCAAAAACGGAGCTGAAGTTTTTCTCGAAATTGTAGAGTAGGTTTTACATAGGGGTATATTTTTTGTTTCTACTTCGTTATTGGTGTTTAATTTAAAAAGACAAAATAGCTGATGTAGAATATTCGTGATAAAAGTATGTGGTGCTTACAGTTTTTTATTTTTTTTTGTAAATTCGCGACCATAAGCTTAATTGCAACGGAAATTAGATGAGGTCGAAGTATAACACACTAATATTTTAGAAAACATGAAAGTAGTGATTGGTAGTTAGTCCGTATTTGTCGAATTTGCTACTACAGAATAAGTTATTAGCTATACATTATTAGTAAGAAACTTAGCTAATTAAATATACTGAGAGTTATCAAAGTAGAATGTTTACTGTGGCTGCATCAGTACGGTCTGAAAATGATGCCGATCATGCGAACCATTTTAGAGAAAATGATACAAAAAATCAATCTGCTGCGTCGTGCGGGCACTGTACATTGAACTGGAAAAATTATATCAATAAATTAATATGTTCAACACAGTATGTACAAGTGCTGCTAATAAGGTATCAGAACAGTAGGTTAAATGTTGCCAAGTAATGCAAGTTCAAAGTATTTGATGTCCGTCCTAAAATGGCAATTAAAAGGGTTTGCCATATGCTACACACTGAAGTCAAGGATTCGAACGTAATTGTCACTCGATCGTAGGTTATGACTGTTGTTCAAGTAAGGAAATGGTTGAATAGGCTAATAGGCAAAGGATTGGCCTAACGATGTGATATGTATGGTATACGGACACTTTCCTCCTGGAAATTTTCCTCTCAACTTTGTACGGAGGATACTTTCCTTCCAGTGTCAAATTCACATCACTAAAATAAACTAGCCTTCCTCTTCAGACGATTTAAGCATTCGTATACAATCTTAAAAATATCCAAATTTCATAGACTGAAGTACAAAATTAGTGATTTGCAATTAATTTAGTTCATTTATTAACGTTTATGTGAATAAAAGCATCAATTTTCTGTAAAGCAACACAAGTTTATTTTAACGGCTTGAATTTGAAACTGGGAGGAAAATGTCCTCGGATTTAGGGCATCGAGTATCACACCATTTTGAAGTATCGGTATCGCATCATCCTGGTATCGCAAGTCTCGCAAGTATCGCAAAAATTTCAGTAAAGACCAGCTAATTTCTAATAATTAATTTGGACAAAAGAGAGTGCATAGGTACTTTTAATTTTTCTTTCATTATATCGACGGTAAGATGCATTTGGTTTGAGCTAAACTTAAATATCTAGACAGTAATATCCAGAATGCAGACGTTTTACTGTTTCAAAAAAATAGGCCTGTAGGAAGCAGACCATGCTTAATCTCTTAAAGTAGACCGTGATTTTTTTAAAAAAAAACCCATAATGATGAATTTAGTAAATGTATAACTTTATTAGTTGGCCAATAGATGCCAATTAACTGATTTTTTCATTGTCTTTTACAATTTTGTCATTCATGTGATACTTGCGATACACGATTTGATATCGCATTAGCTAAATTATGCGATACTTGCGATATTAGTATCGCAAGTGGATACCCTACCCGGATTGAAGTTGGGAGGAAAATATCCGGGAGGAAAACATCCGGGAGGAAAATGTCCTCCAACCTCCAACAGGTATGTATACGACATATGACGATTGATATGTATCACAATCATTGTCTGACCAGTGTATATAATTTTTGTAAGGTCAGGTCAGAAATATTTCTCAATCTGTGGCATCCTAGATTAATGCTACAATTTTAATTCAGATAGATTTGATAGATTTAGATATTTTTCTTTAAATCGTTGCGTTCTAGTGCATTTGGCAACTACTTGGGTCAATGTTATTAATACTGTTTAATGTTAACTAGATTTCGTTGTTAAATAGTTCCAAATACAGTTACGTCCTATTGCTAAAATACCCTTTAAAATCCAA
Source organism: Dicyrtomina minuta (assembly GCA_949802685.1). Taxonomy (NCBI): domain Eukaryota; kingdom Metazoa; phylum Arthropoda; class Collembola; order Symphypleona; family Dicyrtomidae; genus Dicyrtomina; species Dicyrtomina minuta. Next base: position 22,558,354 of record OX461810.1, read on the forward strand.
TTATATAAACGATTGCTTTTAGTGTCTAGTATTTGATATTGGCTGTTTATTTTTGCTATTTTGAACATTCGAATTTGTTATGTAGTCTGTCAACTTTTTGTTGTAACTTTTGCCATTCTACCTGGCAGGAAATCAAGCAATAAAATTGTACTTTTGTTGGCGACGCAAGTATGGTGTGGCATCTTGTTTGGTAACGATATACCTACAGCTGTTGGTACTAGTGTTGTCATTTGGTCACAAAGGACAATTGGTTTTTCGTTTGTGATTGTTCTGTCACAATCACAAGCTACTAAAATTGGATTGTGCACAATCACAATATGCATCACAATCCGACAGGAGCAAACATTAACTAGCCTGATTTTCCAGTCGTCCCTTACGAACGTTTTGAAAGCAATCACGAACTTTCACAAACACAATCTGAGGCTATTTAAATTCATTGTCACAATCATGTACCTAAAAATCACAATTATCACAAAGAAATTAAAATTTAAAGTTGTAAATAGGGGTACTTAAAACTTTGAAATTTAAATGACGTCATTTTTGGACTATCCCTGAATGTCTATCACCTGCATGGGTATGTTCATAGGTATGTTCATAACATTTTGTTAAAATATTTTTTTAAAAAATTAAAAGTTGTATATGGGAGTATTTAAAAGTATGATATTTGAAGGACGTCATTATGGACGATCCCTGTACATCTATAACGAATATAGGTTAGTTCATTATGTGTAGGTAAAACAGGTTAGAAAAAAATTTAAAGTTGAAAATGGGGGTACTGTAAACTATGATATTTGAAGGACGTCATTATTGACGATCCCTGAATATCTATGTCTATAGCCAATATAGGTATTGGCGCGGCAACTGAAAGTGAGGTCTGGCAAGGATGAAGCTGCCGTTTACTTGCATGCAAAATTTATCCTTGCCAGACCTCACTCTCGGTTACAAGTATGTTAAAATAGTCTTGAAAAAATTGTTGGAAACGGAGGTACTTAAAACTATAATATTTAAAGGACGTCATTATGGACGACCCCTGTGTATCTATACCGAATACAGGTTAATTCATTACGTGTAGGTAAAACAGGTTAGAAAAATATTTAAAGTTGGAAATGTGGGTACTGAAAACTATAACATTTGAAGGACGTTGTTTATGGACGATTCGTCACCATCTATAGCCAATTGCGTACGTACAATAGGTCTGTGACCTGTAGTAATGAATAGGAATCTGTATAATGGTGAGGAAGGAGAATTCCGATCGCCTGAGCTGGGGCGCGAAGCGTGGACCTCCGTCATGAGCAGTAATATTTTCCAATACCACATTGCAGTCCTAAACCCACAACCACTATACCAGGTTGCCCTGTGAATGTACATTTTGAATAAGTACCATTACTAGTATTGTAAACTCGTGAAAAGTTTCCATGTGTATTTTAATTGCCGAAACTTGACAAGCTCGCAGGTAGGCATGTACATTACATGTAAAGTCGTCCCTTTTTTTTTACCCCCGACACAGAGATTTTAATTCTTGGTCCATTCAACTGCTAATTTCGGACAAACTATGATTGCGATGTCCCTTAAAAACTATACAGCACTTCTCCCTCGCATTTTTGGGCGATTAGAAGAAGTTTGAATTTAATCGCTTTAGAAATTTGACCTGTAGCGTGCGACAATACGACGGACAGACATACAGACAGACAAAACCATTTCATTAGATGCAGCTAAAGCTCAGCATCTCAAAACACTGGTTGGTACAATAGGATGGGAGTCAATTTACTGGCGTAATGCTAAATATATGTCCGATGGCGAGACCTAAACAAGCAATTATCTCAGCAACTATGCACAATATAAAAATTCTGATTGCAGATTCGTGATCCTCAGATCAGAGTTGTATCTCGGGATGCTTTTTCGTTTTTGAAAAAACATTCAAAAAATTCATTCAAAAATTCATTTAAAAAATTCTGATTCTAGCAAAACCAATTTCAGTGTGCGCAAGATAGACGTTGAGCTTGCTGAAAATTAGTTTGGTTACTGATTACTGCCGAAAATGCTTTTTGTAGGAAGTCTTACATCCCATGTAGCATTGGGACAGCTAATAAGCGTCGAAAAGACGTTTACTGTACGGCTTTTTAGATGCTGAGCTTTAGCTCATAAGCATCTATTGGAATGGTCATGTCCGTCTGTCTGTCTGTCTGTCTGTCTGTTGGCCGTACACTACAGGTCACAGTATTTAACGGATTTGCTTTAAAATTGTTTTAATGGATCACACATGCGATTAAGCAGGTCTGTATTGTTTTTTGGTTTTGCTGGGACTGACCATTTCTTCGCAATTAAAAGTTAACTAGACCAAGATCACGAATTTTCGAGGTAAAACCAAGCAAAAACGGATAAAGGGGCAGGACATAAATGACGCTACACAAAGTTACCCAAATTTTGGCCCACCCACCTACCTTGTTAACCTCTTTAGCGCTTTGTAAATGAATATACCTTTATCAAATTGTGTCATATTTTTTCAAGTGACCCACCCTGAACATAAGTGGCGCATTTTGTGTCCGACCCCAATTCGTACAACTTAAATTATATATGCACCAGGCAAACGCACCAGTCAACGGTACCAGTTACACGCAGCAGCCAATGTACCAGCCAAATGCACCAGCCAAATGTACCAACCAACTAAACTAGACAAATGCACCAGCCAAATTCGACGCGGAAATGACGTCACGTGAAAATTTCTTTCGGACACCCCCACCCAGCTGCTATCGCATTCACATTTAATAAGCAGGTTAGGGGTGACGCGCAAATGACGTCACGTAAAAATTTCTTTTAGACACCCCCACCCAGCTGCAGCTGCTATTGCATTCACATTAGGTAAGCAGGTTGAGGGTGACTCGCAAATGACGTCAGGCGAAAACTTATTTAAGACACCCCCACCCAGCTGCTATCGCATTTACATTAGGTAAGCAGGTTAGGTGTGATACAGAAATGACGTCACGTGAAAATGTCTTTTAGACACTAACACCTAACCCAGATGTAATCGCATTCTTATTAGGTAAGCAGGTTAGGTGTGATACAGAAATGACGTCACGTGAAAATGTCTTTTAGACACTAACACCTAACCCTGATGTAATCGCATTCTTATTAGGTAAGCAGGTTAGGTGTGATACAGAAATGACGTCACGTGAAAATGTCTTTTAGACACTAACACCTAACCCAGATGTAATCGCATTCTTATTAGGTAAGCAGGTTAAGGGAGACGCGCAAATGATGTCACGTAAAAGGTTCTTTTACATGTCACGGACTTATGTGTTATAGGTATTCAGGGATCGTCCCTAATCACGTCTTTTAAATACCATAGTTTCTAGCATCCCCAGTCCAAACTTTAATTTTGTTTACATCCTATTTTAACTACATGTCACGTGCTTACTTATATGCGTTATAGATATTCAGAGATATGTATAGATATCTATCTATAGATGTCTATAATGACGTCATTTGTGAATGGTGCAATTTATAAAAAAATTTCAGCTATATTAAACTAGATGCTACGCACATAGGTTTATGCCTTATTGATTGTAGGAGAGCATCCATAAATCTTATACCATCTTTTTGCGTAACATAAATTGTCGTGCGCCTTTGTTGAAGCTTAGCATCTACTTCGGGCCAGCCCATGGTCGACAAATCCGGCGCGAAGCGCCGGATTTTTTAGATGCTGAGCCTAAGCATCTATTGTAATGGTCATGTCCGTCCGTCTGTCTGTCTGTCTGTTGACCGTACACTACAGGTCACAGCTTTCAAGCGATGACCTTCAAAATTCTTTTGAATGATCACAAATGCGCGCCGGCAGGTCTGTATTGTTTTTTCAATTTGATCGGACTGTCCATTTCTTCACAAATAACAGTTAACTGGACCCATGTCTAAAATGAGAAAAGTGAGCTTCCTAAAAACCATTAGATAGTGTAAACAAATAGAGAATGTGCATACATACGTAATTTTAAAGTTCTGCGCCGCGAACACAAGTATATCTTATAGTACAGACCCAACCAAACTAAGCTACAGTTTTCAATGGTCTGTAGACTGCTACGTCAGACACGCAGGGAATACGTTATAGGTATTCAGTATATAGGTTATAGATATTCAGGGATCTTCCATAATAACGTCCTTCAAATATCATTGTTTCAAGTATTCCCTTTAGAACATTCAATTTTTTTCAAAATATTTTAATTTTATAGATATTCCGGGATCGTCTACAATGACGTCCTTCAAATATCATAGCTTTTAGTACCCGCAGTTTCAACTTTAAATTTTTTGTGTTATAGATATTCAGGGATCGTCTATAATAACGTCATTTAGTGTTATAGATACTCTTGGATCGTCCATAATGACGTCCTTCAAATATCATAGTTTTTAGTATCCTCAGTTTCAACTTTAAATTTTTTTATAACCTATTTTACCTACATGTTATATTGACTTAACTGTATATATTATAGATATTCAGGGATGGTCCATTTTAACGTCCTTTAAATATCATAGTTTTTAGTACTTTCAGTTCCAACTTTAAATTTTTTCCCAACCTATATAACTGCATGTCACTGTCTTACCTATATTTGTTATAGATATTCAGGTATCGTGCATAATGACGTCGTTTAAATATCATAGTTTTTGGGACCCCCATTTTCAACTATTAAATTTTTTCCAACCTTTTTTTTAAATGCTTGCTACGTTCATTCGTATATGTCTTATTGATATTAGGGGAGGCTCCCTAAATGACGTCATTTGTGAATCATGCAATTCTCAAAAATATTTCAGATTTTTGTAACTACATGCCACGTACTTCCATATATGGGCATAGTAAGACAATCGGTCACTTTTGAGACCTTAAATTAAAGTGACCGAGGAACGAAATGTACCTTTCTTTTTGTGCCTCAATTGCGCCTCTGTATTATTTAACATAGGCTCCTTTGGGCTCAGTCTCAAAAGTATAGAACAGACCGGGAGGCCGGTCGTGAACGAAAATGGCCAGGTCACTTGTGTTTTGTCTTTATTTATTTATTTATGCTGGGTTTTATTTGCGTTCATTTTTCAATTTAAATTATACATACGCAATGACAACACAAAGTATGTTATTGCCATCGAAAACAGTACATTTAATAGACAGATTAATTTGCTTATTTTACGTCTTATACACTTTTCTAAATAATTGAATTTTTAAAGGAAAAATTAAGAAGCCCACACGCGACATATGCAAGCGCAGTGGAGTAAAGTTTTCACGAATTGATGGATTACATTAATAATAAGAATTAATCCTAGGTACAATACAGAGACATAACAAGGATTAAGTTATTCAGATTTCAATAGTCTAAGTAACGATGGTATCGTCGAGGTGCGGTACTTTTCTGTATTACATTTAATTAGCCTATGGAAGAGGAACGAAATGAAGGATGGTGCCGGCTGGTGGTAAACAGTGGACAGGCTAAGGCATTGTCCATAAATGATATCATCCACTAGGTGGGTGGGTCCTAAAAACCTCTCCATTTAAGCCCATGTTAAAAAAGTTGTCATTCTATTGTTAAGGTGGGTGGGTCTATCAGAAAAAGGCATGTCATCGATGACATCATTTATGGACCATGCCTAAGCATACGGAGAGCCGTCGTCAGTTGACGGTCGTCGGTTGACTATGTATATGGGAGGGCTGGGTAGTCTCGTTGTACTATGTGGTTGTACAAGAGATAGGGGTTTCAAGGATTGAATACTCGTGCTAGTGAGGTTCATAAATACTTAGCTCTCCTGGTGGGCAACCCTGCTGTGACTTCGCCAGTGCAGACGTGGGGAATGGGGGATGGATTGGGTGGAGGGGATGCGTGGCGGTGGTGGGCAGGTAGGGAGGGAAAGAGGCGAAATACGTGAACGACCGTCAACTGACGACGGCTCTCCGTATGCTTAGGCATGGTCCATAAATGATGTCATCGATGACATGCCTTTTTCTGATAGACCCACCCACCTTAACAATAGAATGACAACTTTTTTAACATGGGCTTAAATGGAGAGGTTTTTAGGACCCACCCACCTAGTGGATGATATCATTTATGGACAATGCCTTAGCCTGTCCACTGTTTACCACCAGCCGGCACCATCCTTCATTTCGTTCCTCTTCCATTCACCACTGAGTGCACAGAGAAGCATGCATCATAGGTCCTTACTCATCGTAGAGAGCCCTGGTGGTCCATTGGTGCCGGGCGAGACATAGTGTCTGAGGCTCTCCATCGCTGTTGGCAAGGCCTGGGTTCGATTCTCACTTGCCTCGGATCTCTTTCGTGAGAAAGTTGATCTTAAACGCCGGGCTCTCTACATGCGTGGCGATCTATACCATTAAACGCTTACTTGGCTCTGTGTTAGTACGGGGTAAGCTAGTCACACGGGGGTCTGTGTTGGGAGACCAGATCTTAAGCGATTTGAAACGCCTGACCCCTCAAAAACTAAACCTTTTTCAAACATTTTTCAAACATTTTTCATCGTAGTTAGTATAGGTACCTGTTGCCACATCTGTGGTTAACATGGCTACTCGCTCAAGAGTGAGGAAAGCACACTCAGAACGATGGAATCAAATTACCACATGTGCACAATCAAAGCGTTGACCAACCATGGTATGGAAATCGCTCGCTTACAAGATTTTCGCGCATACGCTTAAAATGACTAGTAGAAATACTCACTGGTCATGGAAGGTTCCAGGCACATATGCACAGAATGAGACTAGCAGATTCACCTCTATGTCCACAGTGTGGGACAGAGTCGGAAACAGCTTATCACTTTCTGGCAGTGTGTCCTAGTTATATTATAATCTGGAACATTTGCCTCGGTGCATGCATCCTGACAACTGATCTACTACTACTGGCTACACCTAAAGACTTGTCCTATACAATGGCAACAGGTCGTTTTGCGTAATGCCTAAATTAAAGTTATAGTTTAAGGGTAGTCTGCAATGGGCCTATTAGTGGCCTGAGCGGCATCTCGCATAGTCAATTATACTGTGGGAGATCCCTTCAAATACAATACAATACAAATAGTATAGGTAAACCGGAGTAAAACACTCCTTCTGAGTGGATGATCTTTACAGACTGAACGCCTTAAAAGTATTAACTGGAGAGGTCCAAATTACTCCACTGCTACATATAGGTCGCCAGTTCCACGGCACAATCTCAGGTTAGGCTTATCATTACAGTATGTCCCTAAAGGTTAGACTCACCCGACTTTATGGGGTTTTCTCCCCCCCCCCAAGCGGGAACCGTAAGCCGATATATTTATTTTTGGATGACAACCGACTAATTAGTAAGATTTGGCTTTGATTGACCTCCAGGGGTCAAGTCGTTCTCACGTAAATAATTAAAAACTGAAAATCAGGTGTCCCAAAAGGTTAGACTCACTTCATGGTTTTCAAAATTCAAACATAAATATCTCCTGACTTAACGCATGAAAAATTACGAAATTTCGTCTGCGTGTGCTTAGATCTACTACTTATGACTAGATGTATGCACTTTGGATATTGGGTCACTATAGCACCGGTAGCGGAGGAGAAGACGGGTCACCCTCATATCAAATTTTTTCCCCGTTTGATAACATGGGAAAATCGCGACTTACTTCAATAACTTTTTACGTACACATGCAAATGCCAACTGATTGTAACTAAAAGAAGTCGGGCATGACCACAATTAAATTGCCTGCAAAACAGTATAACACTCAACACTCAGGTCTTTCGGGGTCACGAGACGCACGGGCTTGAACATTCCCAACTCTACTTGACTACTGGCACAACTAAACACATTCCATCAACTTTTCGTAATGTTCAAGCCCGAGAATGCAAAATTGCAATACTACTACAACTACTACTACTACTACTTCCATATATTGCGTATTGATGGTAGGAGAGCCTCCATAAATGACGTCATTTGTGAATGGTGCAATTTATAAAACATTTTCAGCTATATTTAACTACATGCTGCGCACATTCGTATATGGCTTATTGATGGTAGCGGAGCTTCCATAAATCATGTATCATCTTTTAGCGTAACATAAATTGTCTTGCGCCTTTGTTGAAGCTCAGCATCTACTTCGGGCCCGCCCCCGGTCGAATACGGTTTCGAGGATCGAATACACATGCTTCCATGCTGTAGTGAGATTCTCTAATACCAAGCTCACACGGTGAGGGATCCTGCTGTGTGGTCTCGTAGCTGAGGTTTGGAGTGGAGCGGGGAGGCGATTGGAGGGCGTGTGATCAGTAGAGGGCTGTTGGGGGAGTGGGGGCAGCGATGAGTGATGCGATCAACAGACGTAATCTGTTGACTCTCCTCAGGCCGTGTGCTATCAGGGGTGGATGCCCTCTGCAACCACTCTCTTTCATTCAACTGCTGTTTACATGCGTTCTCACTCGCCACTGAACCTGACGTTCCCCAGTATGCACGATAAAGACCCACGTCTATATACGGGCTCTCTCATCATATAGGTATGGTGAACGGGGTATACAGCTCTGGAAGCTTAGTCTATTGATACTGGCAATGCTCCTAGATACTTGTAAAGCCTCGCAGACCTTTAACAGATAAATTATCTCGATGGCTTGAGTTTAAATAAAGTGTCTCACAGTGGACGATCGTTTTCTAGATCTCTAATACAATAGCGTAGTTCGGCAACCGGACTAGAATTTAGTTCTATGGGTGATATTCTCAAAGGACACTCAGCCTATGAGGTGTCCGCGAGGTAAACATGAAACCTATAGTAAACTTTGAAGTGTGAATAACCCTAAGGTTTAAAACGCAATACTATAATACATACAGAAATACATTAATAATAACAATAATTTATTCATTTTGTCGATTTGGCCGCAGCACATACAACATTTTGATATTTACAGGTATAGATTTACAGATTATTAATCTTTGGTTAGACCTAAATTTATAAAGATTGAACGTTATTTATTCTAGGGTAACAGCAAAAATAAGTTTTAATTTCTACTTTGTGATTTTTAAAAAGTTCATACTGAATGATTGTAAGTAAAAAATGCCTTCTTGGTTGGAGAGTTTGGAAATATCAATTCTACTTGGCTAAAGCACTCGATTAAATCAGCTTTTCAACAAGGTCATTTGCAATATTGGTCATCAAAATATTAGTGTAAGCACAACGCTAAAGATTTGTTTCTAACGTGTTACGTTAATATTAATGGGGAAAAATAGTTCGTAACAGGCTAACACAGGAGACATTGACACTATAAATTCACTATAAAAATGGCTATAAGAAATAACCATAAATTCAGAATTGAGAATAATTGATAATTTTAATCACAAAAACATATATATAGGATTGATGATATGATAAAAAAGTGAAATGAAAACAGGAGATGGTCTGGTTATTAATAACCAAGACGCCGGGGATTGCGTACCAAAATCAGGATCCAAACAAACTCCGACCGGAACAGGTAGTTAATTATTAAATATAATAAACTGAAAGGACGGTCAAATGTGCATCCACCCGGAGAAATCACTGGCAAAAAGAATATATATAGTGGGTAGTTAAGTGCTGGTTGCTCGGAGAATCGACGATACCAACCACAAAAATATGAATAATAATATTACAGAATTTATAAAGTGAAATTCAAAAACAAAAGAAAATATAAAATATTTTCACCAAAAATAAGAAGCTCACCGAAAAGAGCTTGAAAAGTTACATAGGTAGGTAATTAGTTCCGCACACGAAGGCTGTACATATTAAATTGGGAAATAAAAGTGACAAATGGAAACTCCAGGCTCCGCCTGCCCAATTCCTTGTAAATATTCCTATTTAAATGAAAATAGTAAGGTTGAGGTGTTACCTGGTCAATACTGGACGTAAGACATCATTTATAGTCAGGCGCGGGAATTAGGAACTTTAAGCTTTGCCCTAAAATCGGAGAAAAACGGGACAGAGCGGGCCAGCACAAGCAGCAGAAGAGGACCAGCTAAGGAAAATAATAACGGAATCAAGGTTTATCAGGTAAGTATTTTAAAAATACTAGGTACTAATAATACAATAAAACACTAATAATAATAAAGATGAAGTGTGTAAGTCTAAGCTGACTACGACTGTATAGTGTAATTTAATATAATGAAATGCTGTGAACATCTGCACTTTTATGTTTTGGTCTCTAGTTTCAAGTCGAAGAAAAAATCCTGATATATTGTTCGTAAATCTTGGTTCCAGTAAGACGTCTAAGAACAGCCGTTTCAAAATCTTTGTAGTAACGCAGTCCTCATATTTTTGCTGCGTACATTAGGATAAAACTTACAAGTGATGAATCAATTGAAGGTGAATTTTAACATTACGAATTTTAGCTCGATAAAACAATTCAACTAATTTTCCTTGCGCTGTTTTTGCTTTATTAATAAAGTGGGTCTCAGCAACCACTGTGTTTAACAGAAACTCTCAACTAATCAAATCTGCTAACAATTTCCAGCGGCTTATTTTCCCAGTTGAATTTAATTAAATTACGTAATTTTTTACCTCTTCGGAACACCATTACTTAAGTTTTTGGCAAGTTAGCTTTGAGATAATTTGTTTAAAAAAAGGCGCTAAGAACATTTATCTGTCTTTGAAGGTCTTGCTAATTTGAGGCAAAGAATTATGTCATTAGCATAGAGCAGTATTAGATGTTCCAAAGTAAACATCTTAATTCCACTAATGCCGCTTTTCTGAAGTATTTCTGCAATTTAGATTGCAATTAAGATTGGTATGAGGGTCTCCGTTTGAAGCACTCCAATCATGACGTTTATTAAATATTTAAATTCTTCGTAGCAACAAACCGTAGTCTAAGCTAAGTCGATGAGTTCCTTAATTTTGACCATTAGGTGGGCACTAACACATTTATGCTTAACTAGTCTATGTACTATTGTTTCATAATAAATTAGTACCAAATTACTAAATATTGAAAATGTTGCTTTACAAGATAAAAAACTAAAAATCTTGGAAAATAAATTTTCAAGGCTAGAAATATGTCTATTGGACTACGCCCTTGGAGGGCCTTTGGCCTGACATAAATTCATCATTAAAAATAAAGATCTTTATAAATAACTAATAAAACAATATTTGTTTGGAATAAAAACCTAAAATTTAATCATTATGCTCTTTTTTCTAATATATTTAGGTCTTCAGTAATTGGTGAGAGTAATTGGGGCAAACGCTGCCTAGTCATTAAATTTCTTTTGCAACAAGAAATATTGGACTAAAAGAACTTTATTTTAGTAGAATGTAGTCTCCAACAGAACACATCAAAAATTAATCAAAGCATTTGAAAATAATCTATCAAAACAAGGTGTTTTAAATATAGTTAAACATCAAAATGAAATACGTAAAATTAGTGTATGTGAGTTAAAACTAATATAAAGAGTAGGAAAGAAGTTAAATATTCAAGAGACATAAAATTAATATATTAACCTATAACATGAATGATATGATACCAGATCCTAAAGAAATGGACTCTAAATTGAAAACTGTTATTATTTTTGATGATTTAAATAATAGAAAAAACCAGGGTATAATGAAACGTTAACTCACAAGAGGTAGACATAATAATATCTGTGTATTTCATCTCAGTCAATCCTATTTTAAATTGTATAGAAAATCAATTACAATGAATGCTAATTTTTTAATTTTATTCAGAATATCTACTAATGATATACACAACTTACATAGTAATAAGATTGCTATAGATATAAACTTACAAGAGTTTATGCTATTGTGTCAAAAAGGTTGGAAAAATAATTATTCCTTTATACCTATTGACATAACTTCTAATGCTAGTAAAAAGCGATACAGACATAACTTGGACAATATTAATATTCCTAGAAATTGTCTTAAATAATTGTAACTAATGATTACCTGCGTTTAAATTTTACTTAAAAATTTATTTGTATTTAAATGATAATGGAAAATCTTAGCGTTGTAAAATTGGATGACAAATTGGACAGAAATATGATATTTAAAAATTTTTAGTGGTACATTTCGAAGCATATAAATTAGATCAAGTAAAACTGCATATTACTATGGATGCTACAACTATTAAAAACATTTATTTACTAGCTTGTTGTACTCAAATGCTCAAAAAGCTATAAAAAATAATGCTAGTAGATATTCAACATACAATGGTAAAAAACAAAGTACTGTTTACTAATATCATATTTATATTACTGAAAATAGTGAGCTTACTTCTCTTAAATAATGCATATAAAGTATTTGTTTTCTATAATACAGTATTCGTTGTATTTCTTACGAGGGAATGGTCGCAACCGGTCGTCGCAAAACCACCCTGACAATTTTTTTCTGAAAAGAGCATGTAAAAAAAGTGGGGTAGCGTCAATCATATTTCAGAATGGGCTCTTCTATTTGCTTCAGGAATTTTGAAAACATACATTTGCTAATGTTAATTAGATGGACGCCATATTTAAATATATTTTTAAGTCTTCAATTGTGTCTGGAGGCTACATTTATCAACCGATTTTTTAAAAAATTGAAGTTTTGTGATCGTTACAACATTTTTTAAAACGTAAATCTATTGATCTTGCAAGTTCGAAAATCTTATTTTTTTTTCAAAAAAGCTTTATTGATGCCTTTATAGACTTTTAATTATGTCTTGAAAAATAGATTTTTTGAAACCCCTGTATCTCAATCCGTTTTCATCTGAATTTCGAAAACGCTAGTTTTCTTACCTTTATAGCATCACCTAAAAAGTAAATCCTTGATTTTTGAAAATTTCAAAAACGATTTCCCTAAAAAATTTAAATTTCACAAAATTTTTAGACCCTATTATTACAACGTTTTTTTGAAAATACAATAAATTTTTTGAACTTGCAAAATCAATAGATTTACGTTTCAAAAAATGTTGTAACGATCCCAAAACTTCAATTTTTTAAAATCAGTTGATAAATGTAGCCTCCAGACACAATTGAAGACTCAAAAATATATTTAAATATGGCGTCCATCTAATTAACATTAGCAATTTTATGTTTTCAAAAATTCCTGTAGCAAATATAAGAGCCCATTCTGAAATATGATTGACGCTACCCCACTTTTTTTACATGCTCTTTTTGGAAAAAAATAGTCAGGGTGGTTTCGCGACGCCCGGTTGTGACCATTCCCTCGTTAGGTGTATTATTGTTTTAATGTAACATTTTTTTGTGATGTAATGTTTAATTGTAAAAATATTGAATAGTTAAAACTTTACGCAATTTTATCATTTATCAACGATGACGTAACGATAAACAACAATAAGGTAACAATAAACTACGATAACGTAACGACACCGTAACGATAATGTAGGTAAGTATTTAACGTATATAAAATTTGATTTACTTGTAAATGTTTTTCTTATTGAATATATAACCAAAATTGGAAATGTAAAATTTGCAATAAAAAAACAACCAAGCAAATTTAGATAAAACTGTACATCTAAAACAGGTCTAAGAGCTGAATGTAAAGCGTGTTCAACAAAAAAAAGTCTTTCTCTAACATAATATTTATAAAAAACTTATGTTATTAAATGAGTGATTTAATTTGTATGAAATAAAAGCATGCAAGACCTTATAAGGAAATTGAAGAAATTATTACTGAAAATAACAGAAATATGATAAATGCAAAATTCATGTGGTCTTTGTGACAGCATCACAGGTACAATACAAGCTAGGAGGAGTGCAGGTTCGAAAAGTGGCGGTACAAAAACGATTGGGATACAAATTTTACAAGTTTTGCTATTAAAGCTCATCTCAATAAAATAAAGTATAAATATATAAAATAAAATTAATGTTTAAAAAAAATCCTTCGTCACTTTTTCTCATTCTTAGTCACACACCCGTGTGCATTCTAAAGTCTAATTTAGGTGACATCATTAATGCCGAACCCCTAAGCCGTTTAATTAATACTCATGTGATGTCTGTTCGATGCATTAGTTCTAAGGGATAATTAACTTGGCATAGCTTACGTACAATTGTACAATCATAGTTTATAGAGCATTTACATAAGTCAGCCTTCACAAATGATAATTTTTTTTCTGTTGGTAGGTAGATATCATAATTCCCCATCTGCATTGTTTTTAACATTATTGGAGTAGGTAGGGCAGAAATTTTACGAAGGCGATGCTATCATTTGTAAACGCTCCTAGGAATCCTTCTCGTATGTTAATTAAATAAACGAAATGCAGTGTGGCACATACAGTTAACGTATGGCGTATATCGTTACTAACTAAAGAAGCAAAGTTGCCGATCTCCAATTCTCAGTAACAGCAAAAATTGCCGTTTTCCAATGCGAGCTAAAAGCAAAGTTGCCGTTCTGCATTTATTAGTAACTCGAACGGTTACGTTACTAATAAATGGAGAACAACAACTTTGCTTTTAGCGCGCATTGGAGAACGGCAATTTTGCTATTAGTGAGAAATGGAGATCGGCAACTTTGCTTCTTCAGTAACGATTCTACCTAGGTTTAGAGGCAAGTATGTATGTGAATTTGAATTGGAAGGCGGTCTGGACACCCGTTTTTGTATGCATTCATTCTAAGCAAAGCTTAAATAGCTGCCTCTCATGTTAAGCATTTCCGTTTACTTAATTCATGACGTAATGACAGAGGGTTCCTTAAAATAGTAGTATTTAAATAATGTCAGTTATGGACGATCCGGTATGCATACTAGCAACATTCCCTGTTATAAATATCCGTTTACTAATTTCCTGAACTAATGACAAAAAGGATCTCTAAAATGGTAATGTTTAAATAAAGTCAGTTAAGGACGATCCCCGTATGCACACTAGTAAGATCGCAAGTTAAAGATATCCGTTTACTTAATTCTTGAGCTAATGACAATGGGGACCTCTAAAATGGTAAATGTTTAAATAACGTCATTTGCGGACGATCCCCGTATGCACACTTGTAAGATCGCAAGTTACAGACATCCGTTTACTTAATTCTTGAGCTAATTACAAAGGGGACCTCTAAAATGGTAATATTAAATTAACGTCATTTACGGACAATCCACATATGCATATTAGTAAGATCGCATGTTAAAGATGTCTGTTTACCTAATTCTTGAGTTAATTGCGAAAGGGATTTCTGAAATAGTAATGTTTAAATAACGTCATTTACGGACGATCCCCGTATGCATATTAGTAAGACCCTATGTTAACGATATATGCTTAAATATTTCCAGGTGTAAAGTCATAGGAAAACTATAGATAAAAGAGGAAGGTTGAGGGTCAAACACAAATGACATCATAAATTTAAAAAAAATTTAAGTCACCCGCGCGTCATCGTTCAAAGCAATGCGTCAATGGTATTTTTTTTCGTAGAGCCCCCATTTTTAATTGACCCATCCTCAGCTTGAATGACGTTATTTGTGTCTGGCCCCTAAACGACGTTAACCTTGGGTACGACGTATGTACCTACCTAGAAATGGAGGTTATTTTAAACGGGAATGCATTGCAACTGCTGTTTTTGATTTAGGGCAAAAAAATGGAAAAAAAATTGAAAATTGCTCCAGTTAACTGCTAACTGTGCAAAAACAATTGATGCAATGTTGCCTAAAAACTATACAACACTGCGCGGGCGCTTTCTTAAGCGATTAAAAGTTATTTGAAGACGCTGAGGTCACAACTGTAATCTGTAGCGTACGACCTACAGACATTTGGACAGACAGACAAAACCATTTCACTAGATGCTTATGAGCTAAAGCTCAGCATCTAAAAAATCCGGCGCTTCGCGATAGATTTGTTGACCAGGGTCTCGAAGTAGATGCTGAGCTTACAGCGATTAATTGAGTTTTAATAAAGGAGTAGAACCCTATTGTGGCAACGCTCGAACTACGACAGCACCTAACTTCACTTTAACTTCTACTTGAATTTCTAATTTAATAAAGTCGCAACAAATAACAGGGGGATTTATTAAATAATAATATTTAGATAACGTCGTTTATGAACGATCCAGGTATGTATTCTTGTAACATACTGCGTTCAAAGTATCTGTTTACCTAATTTTCGAATAAATGTAGGGTGATTTCTTAAAATAGCGAGGTTTAGATGGCGTCATTTATGGAAGATGCCAGTTTGGATACTTAAATGCAAAATATGCATAATATGGGCATTCGTTTACCTAATTTTAAAACTCATGACCGGTGGGATACTTGAAATAGTAATATTTAAACAGTGTCATCTATGAACGATCTCCATATGAATACTAAGAAAATTCCATGTTAGGGACATATGTTCACCTAAATTCTGAACTAATTACAGTGGGGATCTCTAAAATATTACTATTTAAATAACGTCATTTATGAAAGATTTTTTAACTTATGGCATGGGAATCTCTAAAATGGTAAAATTTGTATGACGTCATTTATAGACAAACCCCACATGCATACTAGTAAAATCTTATGCTAAGGATACATGTAAACCTAATTTGTAAGCTAATTACAGCGCCGATCCCTAAAATGGTAAAAATTGTATGAATTTATTTATGGACGATCCCTGCATGCATACTAGTAAATGGTGAAATTTATATGACGTCATTTATGGACGATCCCTGCATGCATACTAGCAAAATTCTGTGTAAAGGATATGTGTTAACCTAATTTCTAGACTAATGAAAGTGAGGATCCCTCAAATAGTAATATTTGTATGACGTCATTTATAGACGAACCCTGCATGCATACTAGTAAAATCCTGCGTTAAGGATATATGTCAACCTAATATCTGAATTAATACCTGCCTCGATTTATAGCAAGCTAGACTTGGTCTTTGTTTCCCAGGTATGTTGATTAAGAAGTGCAGGGTGCATCGTAAGCTCTAGTAAACTCATAGGAATGCATACAAAATTGAATATCTGATTACTTAATTCCTTACTTAATGACAAAGGGGATCTCTAAAATGGTAATGTTTAAATAACGTCATGTATGGATGATCTCTGTATGCATATTAGTAAGATCTCATGTTAAATATATTCGATTACCCATTTCTTGAACTAATGACAAATGGGATCTCGAAAATGAAAATGTTAAAATAACGTCATTAATGGACGATCCCTGGATCCATATTAGTAAGATCCCATGTAAACCGTTTGTTTCAATTTACCCAACCTTGACTTGAATGAGGCATTTGTGTCTGGCTCCTAAACGGCGTTATCCTCGTCTACCTCGTACCTACATCAAAATGGAGGTAAGTTCAAACGGTTATGCATTGCGACGGCGGTTTTGATTAAGGGCAAAAAAAGGTGAAAAAATATTGAACGTTGTTTCAAGTAACTGCTAACTGTGCCAAAACTATTCATGCGATCTTGCTCAAAAACTATGCAACACTGCGCGGGCGCTTTCATGATTGATTACATTTTCGGTGAAGATTAGATCAAAACTGTGACCTGTAGCGTACGACATATTAACATTCGGACAGACAGACGGACAAAACCATTTCAATAGATGCTTATGAGCTAAAGCTTAGCATCTAAAAAGTGTCCTTTTATCAAAGCCAAGGAATATAAGATAGGTAGTGATATAGTTGATAAAATTGGAAAATATATAGGTGACGTTCGTTATCTAGGTAATATTTATTTATAACCTAGCACTTTTAAAGAAAGAATAGCAACGCACAATGATTAATCATAAAATACGTATACAGATGAAGAAAATAGACACTTCTAGATTCTGCATATAGAGACTATTTAACTGGATCAGTAGGAATAAATAAATTATCTAGAAAAAATAATTAAAACCTAAAATAGTACAAGAATATCTAGCTAACCAGAATACATATACCAAACATTTAAGGTGAATTACAAAATTTAAACGTAGGATATTCTACACCCGGAACAGATTCAATATAACAAAGTAATTTATTTTTTACGCCTGGAAAATGAGTTAAAGATAATAGGATATAGATATCATAATTGATAATTGATACATCGTATAAATATGTTTGGGCTACGCATTTAAAAACTACAATTGCAAATGAAGTAGTAGATAATTTCAAAGTTGTATAAAATCAAGGCAAAAATCCTTAAAAAATGTATTCTAATAAAGAGGATTTATATAGTGGAAAAAACAAAAGTTATTTTAAAAAAATATTAACTCGTATGCAACTAATAATTAGACCAAAGCAATAATTTGTAAACAATTTTCAAATGGAATTTAACAAAACAAATTGTGCATAAATTTCTGACTGAACAATAAACCACTACATGGGACGACATGGGTTCATGTATTATAAGATCTTATTACAAATGATAATAATTCGAAGCATACTAGTATCAGTATATAGATACATGTTATCCCTTTTCGCGTCCTGTCAAGCACCGCTCCTATATAAATTACTGTGTCTCTCTCACTGATTTTTCCCTGTATTCACATTTGCACATTTGTCCAGTCTATACAAATACTATTAATTACATAATCTCCGTAATACTCTCACTAATTGATTCCCTGTTTGTCTTTCTCCAATTCTCCGCTTTGAACTATAAAATTTCTCTCGCATTGAGCCATAAAACTACTTTCTCCGTATGAGACCCACACACCTGTCCTTTTACTTTTAATGACAAATCTGGTTAACCATAGTTCTTATAGACAATTATGTTGATCTATTATATTAAATGTCTTGTCAGTCAGTGCACACGTCGATTACACTTTCTCGCTTCTCATCCTCTTTTCTCCGAAACCTATATAAACTCGACTCTTTCAAATCACCAGTGTATCCAAGGCACTGAATTGTATCATCGCGTGCCACTATTCGGACTCCAGTCTGCCACTTAGGCCTAGACTCACCTCACCACCGTTTACGTCTGTATGAACAGTAACACTCATTATTTTAACTTTTATTTAATAAACTCGAAATTGTTAAAGATATTTTTCCCGCCCGGAAAACTCCTGTTTTCCTTCCTTATTTCTGAACTTCATTTAGTAAAGTATAACGAGGATACACCATTTATTCCTGGTGAAAGCAACACATTTATATAGCACTAGTGCGACCTCGATAGTCGTACACCTCAGCACGACACCCCTTACATGGGGGTAGATCGCTATCCGCCCTAGACGTCCCTACTTACACTAGTTATAAAATGATACCAATTGAAGCAAGTAAATCAAAACATGAATTACCATTATATTTAAACCGTTACGGTTCAAACTCTAAAATAGAAGAGTTAAATGTAACAAATAATACTAATAATAGCATTTTAAAACCCGTAAAAGTGTATGGACACATTTATTTGAAACTATTTTTGATAGAGGCTATGAACCAAAATTTGTAAAAGAAATACTGTATATTAGTGAGAGTTTACCTACAATTCCTAACACATTTAAACTTGTAGACTATCAAAACAATGCAATTAAAGGAATTATGTAAAGTAAAGTAATTGCTTTATTGTCACATTCGTATAGTATTAATAACACAGATTCCCAGGAATAGACGTGGTGTGGCTAGCTTATCCCGTACTAACACAGAGCCAATACGGCTTTAAAAGTATGCAAATAAAGTAACACCATATAACACAGTAGGAGAAGATCTTGAATTTAAATGTTTTATAGAGACAAACAAAACACAAGATCCAAATATTATAAGAGCTTAAAAAGATAGAAAGGATATTCTAATAATTTTATTAGCTTAGTTTATTTAACACCTAAACAAATAGAAAATTCGGACTATAGAAAACAAAAACAGAAAGAAAAACAATGTAAAACACGTATTAAAAGACTGGACTGTGAATGGGAAATAATCAATAATAGAATGAATATAATATCCCACGTTAGTCAAATCCTCTCTGAATGTGCAAATTCTCACAACAAATAAAAGAGTACATAAAGTTTTAAAAATCATAAGTTTAACACAGTAGATATAGAGGATAAATACAAAATTCTACAAGGTAAAACATCAGGTATATTATAATTTTGGTTGCAGTTTATTTTAATAATTTATTTAATCTAGTTGATTTATAGCCATTGGCCCTTACAACCTCTTTATGTGACATGTTTACATTCGTATTTTTAGCTATGAGAAAAAAATATTTTAAAATATTGATCCTTGGTTTCAAACATTTTGCAGTTTATTAATATTATACGCTGACATACTTGCAAATCAGTAATTTCGTGATGTAAATGACTTTAATAATTTAATAATTCTGTGTATTTACCTTTAAAAAAACCTGTTTTGAGGATACTCATAATATGTATATGCCGTGTACTTACGTCTTAACAAAAGCAGTTTTGATGGTATTCATATATCTCAACTATCAAACTCCTACAGTTTTACCGATCTCGCCTTTGTTGTGTGTCATTAAATAGACCTTGGTATGCTAAAGCTTTGTCTCAGAACGTTTTTACGCTTTTAGATGCTGAGTTTAAACATACATTGTAATGATTATGTCGTCTGTCCGTTTGTCTGTCTCTCTGTCTGTTGGGTTTGCACTACAGGTCACAGTTATAGACTGATGTGCTCCAAACCACTTTAAAACGATTACAAACACAACTAAGCAGGTCCTTATTGTTTTTAATCTTAATTGGGCTAGCCAGTTATTCACAATAAACCGATAATGGACCCATCTTTATAATTTTGTGAAAAGCGAAGAACATCAAAATTTCGCAAACTTGAGCCGGAGTCGATGCTGAGCTTATAACAAATTTTAACTTCAACAAATTAGTTAAAACATATTTTAGCATTGCTTAAAGACGACCCATGGAGACGTATTTTATCAAAACAGGAAAGGATATTTCTAATGTTAAATTAAAGACCATTCATAACGCAAAATTTCTAAGCATTTCTTCTCACAACACGCAACTTACAGACTGAAAGTCAGACAGACATTCCTAAAGACACAGACAAACAAAATGACAAAAAGACACAAAGTTATAATTTTGCTAAAATCATTAATAGACCCCCAATTTAAAGTGATAGTTTGGGATTAGCGATTTCATAAATAAGTCACAATTTTGTTGACATCTTTTATGACCTCCCAGGAGTTAAACAATGGCATTGGAGTGGGAATATCATAAATAAATTGCAATTTTGTTATTTTGTAGTCGTTATTTATAGACGCTTCCCCCTCCGATTTGAAGTGATAGCAGAGAAGTAGATATATATTTAATGAGTGCAAATTTTTAATACATTATTCAGAGAACAACCGTGGAGTTAAAGTGGTGGCTTGGAAGTAGGGATGTAATAAATAGGTAAACATTTTGTGCATGTTCTTTATAGACCACTTCAGAGTTAAAGTAATCGGGTTTGATTTGGTAAATGATAAATAGATAAAACTTAAAATTAATCATGTGTGGACTACCCCAGGGTTGCATTAAATGATGTTATGAGTAGTGGTGATGGCACTAGTTAAGCATTGATTACACTGTATTAATACTAGCTGTTTTGTAGCGGTAATTATAGGTTTGACATTGGTGTGAAGCAGTAGGAAAATTGTGAAAATTTGTAAGAGATGCTAGCAAGATACATTTATATGTAAACGTCGATACGTACGATCACAGGACACAAAGAATGACAGGAAAAGGTTAGAAACCAGACACCAATCGCGCCATCCAAACCCAAAACCACACTCCTCGCCTTGGTACCTTATTAGAGGCTGAGCTTAAGCATCTATTGAAATGGTCATGTAAGTCTGTTGGCCGTACAGTCCATGTCACAGTTTTGAACCCGTTAACTTCAAACGACTAGAAATGCGACCAAGCAGGTCTGTATTGGTTTTTTAATTTAGTCGGACAGGTCATTTCTTCACAATTAACAGTTAACTGGACCCATGGCAAAACTCAGGAAAGTGAGCCTACCAAAAGCCAATAAATACGTGTAAACAATTGATAACTTACATGTGTATTCGTAATTTTAAAGTTCTGCGGCGCGATTACAAGTAAATCTTATAGTACAGACTCAACCAATCTCAGCTACAGTTTTTATTGTTCTGTGGTACGCTACGTCAGACACGCAGGGAATAGGTTATTTATATTCAGTATATAGGTTATGGAGTTGAGTTATGAGTTTGAGTTAATTTTATAGAAATGTCAAGCATTTCAAGCATTTGTTTTATGGATATTCAGGAATCGTGAATAATGACGTCCTTCAAATATTCTAGTTATAAGTACCCGCTTTACAACTTTAAATTTTTTTTCAAAATATTTTAACTTCATGTCATGAACATAAATATACAGGTGATAGATATTTAGGGATTGTCCATAAATGACGTCCTACAAATTTCTTTTTTTTGTCATTTTTTTGATAAGTGATGGACGGCGACGATCTTGGGGTCTCTTCAATAATTGATGGACAGCAAGCCTTCAGGGACTTCTGAGAAAAGTGTTGGACAGCCAGTCTCTAGGGGTTTCTTCAATAACTGATGGACGGCGAGCCTCTGAAAGTTTCTTTCGTAAGTGAAGGACGGCGAGCCTCTGAAAGTTGCTTTCGTAAGTGAAGGACGGCGATCCTCCGAATGTTTCCGTAATAGGAGATAAACAACGAGCCTCTGTGGGTTTCTTAAATAAGTTAAAGACAACCAGCCTTCAGAAATGTTTTTGATAAGTTATGGACACAGTAGTGTAGTTTTGTATGTCCTGGCGCATCCACGACCTCAATGGTAAAAAATGGTATATTTTAATGATTTTTATAGTGAAATTTGTAGTTTTTGGGCTGCATATGTTGTAATATTGGCTTTTCGTATAATTTCTAAGTATAAGACTACTCGTACATGTGCCAGATCATACAAATCTACACTACTAGTATATAAATCTTTGTTTTAGTACTTACTACTTTGAATATATGTACAACTAGTAACCCAGCCCGTCCTGCGGATGGAATGCAACAACAGTTATGAATTTTTAATATAATTTATAGCAAAAATTTTAAATGTTTTAAGGCCACAGTTCGTTAGCTCCTGGTATGCCGAATACCGCACAATACCGCCTATCATTATACTAATCAGTAAAAAATTAAATTTTCAACGTTTTTTCGTCACATTATTATGTCTTAAATAATACGGTCAAAAATGTTACAATTACAAAATAGTGAAAGTTTGGAACAGCCTTTCCTCAGAAATTCAGAAAATCAGTGTTTACTCTAAATTCGTTATTGAAGCTAGGCAACACATTATTAAGCAAAGGGTGGAAGTTTATTTTCTACAATAGTAGCATTAGGTTGCATAATACGATTAGTTTATGAGTGTCTTAGTTTTAATATACTAGCGTGTAACGATGTAGTACTTGTAGTAACCTGTAGTAATAAGGGGAAAAAAATTATTTTATTTTATTTTTATTCTTTTGATTTAATGTAAGTAGACTTACAGTGTTGGTATTGAAAAGAGCGAATCGCTAATACTTTACACTTAAATAAACTAATATGATATGATATCTGCTTTGCCTACATTCCACCGGCATCTCAATATGGCAAACACATTGAAAACCTCTTTACGGACACTCCTCAACTAAAGAGACCAAGATGCATATTTATAAGTGACTATAATAGCAGAATTGGTAATTTTGAAAATAACTCAGAGCCTGCCCAGAATTTTAACAGAACCAGAAACTCAGTAGACGCACACACAAACAAACGGGGAAAGATATTGATTGAGCTAATAACCACAAATGGCCTAATAGTACTAAACGGAAGAAGCCTCTCTGATCGACATGGCAAACCGACTTTTATTGGACTAAACGGCAGGAATTTTCAGTAATTGAGTGCCTTGAATCAGATCATCTTCCAATACTTGTCCCAAATACACAGTCGAGACGAAAACTAATTGACACTGCAGGAACTGTTAAAACTTGTATAAGATGGAACAAAGAGCAAGCAATAGCCTTCCAATCGCAACTAAAAGTTAACAGCGTAGCTTTAGACTTTGACCATTGCGACTACGCAACTCTTAGAAATCTTATCTACAAGGCAGCAACAAAAGCTGGAATGAGTACGAAAATGACAAAAAGCACAAGGAGAAACTATGGTCCAAAATGGTTTGACAAAGAATGTAGCACCGCTAAACGAAAAGCACTTTTTCTCTTGCATAGTTACAGAAAAGACACACTGCGTTCTGGTCCAGCAAAAGATAGCCTTGAAAACTTCCTACAAGCCAAGAAAGAGTACCGTCAACTTTCTTTAGACAAAAAGAAAGCTTTCTTTGAAACTGTGCAGAAAGAAATCCATCATAGCAAGGGCTCAACAAGCTACTGGAAGGCAGTAAACATGCTAAGGGACAAGAAGTATAGCTTTGAATCAAATAACATTACCAACCCTCAATGGGTTGCTTACTTTCGTACTGTCTTCGAAAGCACAGAAACTGACGTCACGGAATTAAGAGAATTAAGCAGCATAGCTTTAGAATAGGACCCTGTCTTACTTGACGCTGAGATATCCATGATAGAATTATAAAAAACAATCAGCACCCTTGCAAATAATAAATCTCCTGGAGCTGACGGAATACCCAATGAAGTATGAAAAACATTAGACGATACGACTAACGACTACCTACTTCTGCTACTACATACCGCGAAAGTCCAACAGATTCCAAGCTGCTGGGCTGAAATCATAGCTGCACCAATCTACAAAAACGGCGACTCCGAACAACCGAATAACTACAGGCCTATAGCCCTCTATAACACTATTACTAAGCTATATACATGTATCATGTCCAACAGATTGAACTATTTTTGCTCCACCAATGGGATTATTTCAGGGAACCAAGCAGCCTACAAAAAAGGGCGAGGATGCACACACCACATATTTGCACTGTACACCTGCATTCTAAAGCAGCTCAACAGACCGGCTTTTAAGAAGAAAGGAAAACTGTTCGCCTTATTTGTAGACTTAAGTCAGGCCTACGACTCTATAAAAAGAAACAAGCTGTGGATTAGACTCAAGGAGGCTGGATAAAGTGATTGCTTCATTTTAAAAATAAAGGAACTATATGATTTAGCTAAAACTAAGGTTAGGTGCAAGGAGGGTTATACAGATATGATTAAAGTGATGGGAGACGTCCTGTCGCCAACCCTTTTTACAATATATATTGACAAAATCACTGAAATACTCCGAGCTAGCAACATACAGGGGATACAAATGTTCACCATGGAGTTACTTATTCTTCTCTATGCAGACGACATCATTCTCCTTGCATCAAACGAACTTGACTTGCAGAGGCAAATAAACACGCTCAGCAATTTTTTCGGAAAGAACGACCTAAATCAAAACTGACCAAAACCAAGGTCATGATCTTGAAAGGCAACAGGATCAGCAACTCAATCAAGTTTAAATGGGAAAGCAAATCACTGGAAATTGTTAATCAGTACATTTATCTTGGCGTACCTTTCACCCACAGCGGTATCTTTAATGTAGCAAAGGAACACTTCGTTGACAAAGCAAGAGTAGCACAAGCTAAGTTATTCGATCTCTTCTACCGTGCTAAACTAAAAGACATCAATATACACCTAAGACCATATAAATCCCTCGTCAGCTCCATTCTGATGTACGCTGCACCTGTATGGGGTTTGCGCTACAGCTAGGAACTGGAAACTTTCCAAACGATGTTTCTAGGAAGACTTACGGGCACCTCTAACTCTACACCAGACTACTTCCTCAGACTTGAAACAGGAGCGCAAAACATCAAACTGCAGTTATTTAAAGCATTAATGACGTTTCTGGGAAAGATCCTAAACTCTAACGAAAATAGTATAATCAGAAATTGCTATGAAAAATTATTACAGCTAAAAGCCACTGACCACAGATATAACTGGATGTTGCAAGTGAGAACGATCTGTGCTTGTACATCTCTAGAAGGAACGCTTAAGAATCTGAATAGTGGGTATTTAAAGAAGCATGAAGCTGAAATGCTAGAGAAATACAGACTCAACTGTATTAATATGGACGTGCAAAGGATGCAGAGCTGCAGCATGCTAAGGCACTACGGTCGTTTGAAGACCCACGCTCTCAGATCAGAGTACTTCGGAATTGATTTATCGTGGAACACGGTGAAGTTTATACTAAACTTGAGATCTGGCCTCCCAAGAATCGTCCTTAGAGGGAAGGTCACTAACCTTAATGGAATGAACAGAATATGAAAACGAGTAAAAAAACCTGACTGCAACCTATGCGGGAAGGAAGAGGAAGACGTTTTTCACGTAATGCTTAACTGTCCACACTACAAATCCCCAAGAACTAAATTCCTTAGGAATCTAAGCAATGTAGGAATAACTAGGAAGAACCTTACGGAACAAATTTTCTGCCATTACAACAATACAAAGGGATTTGAACTACTCTTTAACTTCTGGGATACAACCATAAGGACCCGGGATTTTTACTACGGATGCATTGGAGCGGCCTGACCCGCCATACCTCGACCACCTCACCACACCCCCCATACCCCTTTATCATTAAACTGTAAATGAATTAATTACACATCGAATACTTTACACCAAATAAAAACACTCTGTACTACCTTTTATACTACTTATGCTTTGTAAAATGATTCCAAATAATGCATACTACCTATTGTGTAAGGATAATTAATAATTACCATGCCCTCTTTCTAGATGCGGAAAATCAAGAAATAACATTCATAAGTATAACAAAGTCAAACAAATATTTATTACTATATTCAACCAAGGATCAATTACCCTTGTACAGTCAATTATGTAAATAACCAATGTTGTATGGGCTGCAGCCAAATCGACTCAATGAATAAATTATTATTATTATTATATGATATGATATGATTCATTATTTTAACTTCCTGCGATAAGATACATCAATTCTGTTGTTGTTGTTGGCTAACGTATTTGCTTAAGTCGCGCAATTTGTTTACATAGCTCATTTTTGTTATAAGCTACGTCTACATTCATCTCCTAGATTAAGAATTTAAAATAGGTGAGGTGAACCCAATCCCGGACGCCGGACACCGGAGTCCGGATTTTGTGATTTGGATTTTATTATTATGTAGATTATTTGAAATGTCGTAATGTTATGAATGTAGGTACGATTATGTGAGATGCAGATCATTATTGGTATCTCAATAAATTTAAAGCAGATATGAACAATCTGATTCTGTATATTTCGAACCATCTTAATCCCTAAAAACAGAAACAAGAGTAAAAAGAAACAAAAACAAGAACACAAATAATTTGCCTCTTGTGGGATTCAAACCTTTGACAACTGACCTGTCAAAGGATGCAATTACCTTGTCCCTAGTGCTATAGCATAGCTATTAGAAAATGTAATATCGCATCAAAATAAATATTGCAAATATCGCTATTGCATTGGGCGCATATCGCAAGTATTGCAAATTATCGCATCGTTTTTATAACAACAATTATTAATTGATAATTTGATAATTAAATGAAGTTTTTTGTGAATGAGACTGGCATTTGGTTTGAGTTTAAGTTTGAGGTACTTTTTATTTAAGTGTCAGGAAATTTAGTACACATATGCTGTTTTATATATGTTTTATTACCTATTTTATCAATATACAAAATTAATTATAATGGCGCCACTACTGACCCTTGAGGAACTCCCATATTCAGATCATAACTATCTGAAATAAAGTCACCAATTTTTATTTGAAATTGACGATTATTCAGAAAGTTAGCCATAAGTTTAAGTAAATGCGAATGTATACTAAAATTGTGTCTCAATTTAACTAACAGCTTCCTATGGTTTACAGAGTCAAATGCTTTCTGCAAATCAATGAAAACTGCAATCACTGCCACATTTTACATCAAAGTACCTAAATAATCTTGTATAAATTGTAAAGTAGCTGATTGGCATGCCCGTTCTTTTCTAAACCAGTGTTGTTGGTCACATAATTGAATATTGGACATAATGCGAGCATGCAGTAATTGCTTAAAACATTTAGCTAGAATTGGTAAACAAGATATAGGGCGATACGAAAGAGGATCCTTTATGTGACCTTCACTTTTATAAAGTGGAGTTACAACAGCAGTCTTAAAGTTAGATGGATATTTACATAAAGATTAAAAAGTCGTAAACATTAGCGCAGGAGGTAAAGCTAATGTATCTCTGCAGTTGTTTAATACAGTGAAAGGAACTTCATGACAATTATAATGTTTTCTTTTTACACAAGAAAAGGCAGACCGAACTTCATCCTCAGTAAAGGGCACAGGAGGTCCAATACAAACAACACTTTGAATAAAATCATCTAGGTCATCACAAAATGCCGGCTGCACTGTAAAAGCTTTAGCTAACTCTTCAGATATTACATCAGTATCATAAATAACATTTCAATTACAATTTAATTCAGTTATAACAACTGCTGACTTCGATTTCTCTACAAGCTTATTGTACACACTTCACACATTTGTCAATCTTGGAGTTTCAGAAAAT
This sequence comes from Dicyrtomina minuta, assembly GCA_949802685.1. Classification (NCBI taxonomy): domain Eukaryota; kingdom Metazoa; phylum Arthropoda; class Collembola; order Symphypleona; family Dicyrtomidae; genus Dicyrtomina; species Dicyrtomina minuta. The sequence continues at coordinate 22,586,691 of OX461810.1, forward strand.
TTGTGCTTAAAACAACTATATTTTGCACATCGAATCTCATTAATTATTTCATTGCGTATTGACTTGCACTGGTTCCATAAAGCATTATCTGAATTCTTTATGCTTTTTAATTTAAGACTATCCCTAAGTGTGCATTTTCCTTCTCAAGTCAGCTGTCAACCAACGTGAAGGTTTAGAGCACACTCGCATTTTGACAATCGGTGCATGCAAGTCCATAACACTATTTATAGATAGCTCAAAATAATTTAAAATATCGTCACAGTCATCAAACATACGCATTGTAGACCATGGAACTTGACTTAAGTCAGTACACATTGTTTTCCAGTTAACATTTGTAAATTTACGTTAACTTACAACCCTAGGCTCAAATTTAACTTTTGTAGCTTTCCGCACTGTAAAAACAGCATAACAATCAGAAAACTATACATTAATTGTACCATAACTACCATACATACTTCGGTTAGATGCATAAATACGATTAAAACTAGAGTGCTTGTCTATCGTTGACTAAGTTGGGGTATCAATAAGCTGTTTTAGGCTTTGGACATGAATTCAACAGCTGTTTACACTTTGAGTCTTTCACATAAAAGTCAAAATTTAAATCGCCTGTACACAATAATTCACAGCCTAAATTAATTAAACTAGAAAGGTACGTGTTAACGTACTCCAAGAATAAAGCTTTGTCCATAACTGGTTGCTTATAAACAACTGAAAGTATGATTGGCTTAGAATACGGAGGAAATAACCTAAGCGTCACTATTTCCAAACCAAGCAATACAGCTGGGACACTAATCTCATCAGTTGACAAAGGCACATAATAACAACACGATTAAATATAAACAACGATGCCACCACCAAAGCCAGCACTTCTATTCTGCTTATACAAATTGCAGCCATCGAAAAGAATTGGACTGTTGGCCATGCTAACAGTAAGTTTAGATTCAAAGATACACACTACATCTAATTTATAATTCTGTGTCAAGACCTTCACACTTTCAACTTTGGCATTATTTAATGCATTTTTATTCAGATGTAGAAACTTTAACCCATTCGACTTCAACATACTAACATCACTCTGTACAATACAATCGTCAACAGTGGCCTCAGAAGAATTACCATTAACATATGAGTACAGATTTATATCCGAAATTATCATCATAAAACCTATACATAAAAAGATTGGCGTGTTTGGTGTAGCAGAGACTAAAGAAAAAAACAAAATTATACAAAATGGGTGGTTGAGAAGAACCAACTGTTTTAGCAAGACAGTAAAACGCGAAGATATAAGAGAAAATTGACGAAGTAGTAGCAGTTGGCTCATTTTTGATAATTTACTTTCAGTTTGTTATCTCCTGCACAGTTAAATAATTCCTCCATTATACTATTTAGCGTGTCCTTTATTTCTTTAATATTTTTAGATGAAAACTAAATGATCAGGTCATTAGCGTATAGGAAAGCCTTGCACGTTTTGAAACTATCTGGGAAATTCTAGGTATTCATATAACACATTGTGCATTATGTAGTCAAATATTTTGGCTACGGCAGGTAACACACAGATTGGGCGGTAGTTATTTACATCCTACTTATGACCCTTGCCTTTATAAATAAGAGTAACTACTGCTTCTTTTTAGCACTCTGGATATATTCCGAACTCTATTGATAAGTTGAAAAGGTTGGACAGCACAATAGAAATTTGAACAGCTAGTTATTTAAATATTTGAATTTTAAGACCATTTGCCCCATCAGCGTTCCCACTTGTCTGTGCTGGTATTGCTTGCTGGACATCCGTTTTATTTAAGCATATTTCTGCTAATTTTTTATTAGATTTTAAGGCTGCATCAATTAACATTTAGATTGGGTTCTGCTAGTTCTAACTAGAAGGTTTTACTGTTACAAAGTGTTGAAATAAAAGGTTGTTTATGTCTTTTTGGTCTGTAATTTCTATGCCTTGCTCATCCTTTATTAAACTCAATTCTGACGTTACATTTCCATGGGGCTGTCTCTTTGTTAAAATATTTTTACGTTATTTTGGATTAAACGCAATGTTTAAGAGTATCAATTTCAATGTTTTGTGCTTTTTGTTTCTCCTCTAGCCTGTTTATTCTATTTTTGCAGCTTTGACCGCAATCCAGCTTTCTGTTGAGTTTAAAAGCGATGCTTGAGTTTTGTATTTATCTCGTTTGGATATAAGTTTTTCAATCTCTAGAGTTACCCACTTTGGCTTAGCGCTACTGACTCTGATTTAACGTTCATATCAAGATTAATGTCGCCAAATATATATGTTTCCGGATTTGCATTGGCTGATAATACACTATCTAGTGCCACACTTTCACGTAGTGTTCGAATGTCCAGCGTATAACAAAGAAAAATCATCAATATTACAAGAAAGGCTAATAACAGATCTAACCAAACTTAACTTTATTGAACAAATATTTAATGATAGTGAACTAACTTGTACGGACATAAACTTAATGTATACATTTTGGTGCAATATTTTAAAAAGAAGAAAGGTTGACGATAACACACAATAATTTAACAGTTTATAAGACCTATAAAATAATTATAAATATTAGCAATAGGGTAGGGTCGGGTATCTGGTGGTAGTCCGACATAATCCTACTAAGAAACAAACTATACTTTGTATGTAAACGCAGTAATAATTGTATCAACCAGATAAATAAATATATAATATTTAGAGTTTTATAGTGGGGTTTGCGGGCTTCAATTCTAATAGATTCTGTGAAGAGAGGGAAGGGGCTTGGAAATACTGATATATTCTAGCATTCGTTTGAATAAATAAGTACACCACTACCTTTTGTTTTACTTAAGTTTAGCTGATCTTGCCTTGAAATATTGTACTCTGCTGTGATGTTAAGTTCAGAGTTATTGATTCCAGTATGTAGCTAAGTTTTACCAACCGCAAACAAAACAAAATTTATAATAATATTCGTTTGAATTAATATTTTAATTTCAACTTTTTTTGATACAAAAAGTAGGTCACGTATATAAGGATGTTCAATTCTTGTTCCTTTTAATAGTTTACTTATAGGTACGGCAGTAGTAGAGATTTGCCATAGGATTGCGAATGGAGAAGTGAAAATGCCACATTGCCAGTTTGTAGGTATTTTGCTTAGTCCGTTAGATTTTTTAATGCAATATTGATGAAATTGCAACTTACACAGGCTGCAGTCTAGTGTGATCCAACTGCTTCGTGACTTCTTACATAAAAATCAGATAAGCTGTGGCGTCAATCCCTTGCAGTAGTTGCAAGTCCAGTTGTCCTTTAATAATATTTGCTTGAATTTATTAGTCAAGGTTTTTAAGCAGGTTCGATGGAATGGTCTCGTGCAGCTAGAACAATGTTTTGCTTGGTGGTTTGCTCTACCGACAAAATTACATATTCCAAAAGACACTGGGTTGAAGGTATTTACACCACACTGCAGTAAAATTAACTTGAGGGATATATATTTGAATAATAATTTAGACGAAACTGATGAGTTAAGGGGGTATGATTTCTTAAATAGCACTTAGTAATAGATATACAGAAGGTAAACGCTATAGTTACATAGACTAGAATAGTTTTACGCAAATAGGTCTTTTCCTGTTCCCGCAAACTAAACGTAAATTACTATGAAAAACTTTCGTTTGCACTATTCTTGTAGTTAAAAATCTAGGCAGAAATTTTTTTAAATTCAGTCAATCGAATTTGAGCACGGTAGTCACAAGCAAGCAGTCGTTTACGTGAAACTATGGCTTCAGGACGCCGATATTTCCTACTAAAATCACAAATATTTTAAGGATCGCCTCTTCGGCGATACTTGACTCGTCCTTACTGACTTGATCACTTTTCCAATTGACTTCAGTGAATTCACTAGTTCATTAAAGTTCATTAAATTATAAAAATATTAGGTTTTGCAAATCCTTTTTATCGGTAGCTGATACGGTCTGAATCTTGGAGCCATTTTATGGTCTAATGTCAAGTGTAGACACACATTACATTAACATCAAATAGTGGTATTAGTGCAGTGCTACTATTTTTCATATTTTGTTGTTGAGGCACAATACTTTAGAAAACCATAGTTTGTGCGGTTCGAAAACTAACGTCTTCCATTTCCACATTATCGATTTTTTTAAAAATTATCTTGAGTTTTTTGTTACTTTAGGGGTTTGTAAACACTAATGGCGTAATACATCGTGAAAAACTTTGGTCGATTTCATCATAATTAGGCTTGTTAGAAGTTTTTTAAAGACAGGCAGGATAATTTTAAGCTTGGTTGATAAAATTGTTTCAAGGTGGGTTAATAGGATTATTTATAAGCTGTAGAAGTAAGTTGATAATATTAATTATAGGTTGTGGAGGTTTGAAGGAATATTTTTAGGTTGGATTATTTTGAGGTCTATTCATGGGCGAAATATTATTTTAAAAGGAAAAATTAGGTGGGTGTCGCGGTATATTGCTTTGTTGTAAACATTCTTGTATCTTTCTTTGCTTTTTTTGTTCTTAAGCAGACACTTTGACAAATTCTTCATGAAGTAGTATTTTTAAATTAGCCATTTCATATATTATTTTAGCCGTTTCAGCTTGTCTCATCATCGTTAGCTCTTTATCTACACAAGGAAGTTTATATTTTTGATTTTCCTGTAATTTAATAAAAGAATAAATATTAAATAATAAATAAGAAAAAAAAGAATTCTAATAAAGAATAATATTAACCTCCAATTGCTTTGTGAGCAAATCATGGAATTTCTCAATATTTGTTATAGCTTGTTGAAAAGGATTGTATGTAGTTTGAACTACTGGTGGACGTTGAGGATCACTATTTTCAATAAATATGTTATGACAAATAGTACTATTGTATTTAAGACATCTTTTAAGTAGCACGTACGTATTGGGTCCAAATAGAGCTTGAAGCATAGCCTGTCTTTCTGCAGGCGGCAAATGACGTACAGGTGGTAAATTTGGGCTTATATTATCACGTAGATTAGGAGACGGTCTTGTTAAATATGGAATACCCTTTAAAATTAAGGCATCGCTTTCACTACCGCTGCTTGATCTGCCACCACGCATTCTTCTCATATTCGTAATAATCAACTATAACAAGTTTTAAACTATAGAAAAATAAAAGATTTAAATTATAATATTACAATAATCATATAAAATATTGATAAATTACTTGTAGTTGTAGTCGAGCACGTTATGCAGCGGTAGTTGATGTTATTCGTATTATATAGATTATGCTTTGGCTTTCAATAATAATAATATTATATGCTAACAATACAGTGGGCTTCACTTTCCGCGTCGAACTTCAAACAAATAAGAAAAGCATAAACTAAAAGTAGGCCACATAAAAGTCCAATCTCTCTTTCTGTAAATAAATTTAATAACTAGACAGCTTTTGCGAGATGAACTTTCACCAATTACTAAGGATCTAAATATATAAAAAAATAAATGAATGCTTAAATGTTGAATTCTTGATCCAAGCACATACTGTTGGATTTGTCATTTATTAAGTTCTATATTTTTAATAATAAATTTATCAATACGTGAATTAAATTTAACAATACGTGATTCAAGCCTTGCAAATTGTTTCTCGAAGATTTTTAATTTTTCATCTTGTAAAGCATTAACGTTTTCAATATTTGTAAATTTAGTACTAATATTTTATTAAACAACAGTACATCTACTATTCAAACATAAATGTTTAATACACACACTATTTATCATAATGTCAAGATAGACGTATTGAACCGTATGAGACAACAATTTTTTCCAGTAATATGAGACCGTCTAGCCCAAACTCAGCTAAAAGGCTGGGGACCGTTTATGGTTCTACAGTCGTAAAAGCTCGAAGCCAAAATGTATGCATATGTACTGATGCTGGAAAGAAGGCAAGTATGAGGGATCGGACTATGTATTGGATATAATACTGATACAACCTTTATTAAAACAATGAAGTACGAAGAGCAACAGCCATCCAGAGACTGGAGATCTCTTCCACGTCTTCTCAACAGCACGGAGTGCAGTTGAGAAAACTGTTTGCATGACGAGCGGAAACTCGTCATCATTCTCTGTCCGCTCTCACAACAATAAAATAAATGTATAATAACCTCGATGATACGATACGGCACATTGATAACTATAAAATAACAAGCCTTATTCTACTGGTTAAAAATAGATATATTTTATCTCTTTAAATTTTACTTAAGAATTCTATTATTATAAATTGTTCGGCCTAAATAGATGTTGAATTTGTGATAGGACTTTTAATAAGCCACATATAACAAAATATTGCAAATAGAATAAATGGCATATGAATTAGCATAAGAAATCGAACAAGAATCATAATTGAAAACACAAAGCAGGAATACTTATGTGATGATACTGATTTCCTAACCAATATTATATCTGTGTTAACTGTTTTTGACGATACAACGCAGTTGAGTTCCACTTGTATTAACAAAATATAAAAAATTAATCTAAAGCGTTTTTACTTGGTTTCGCTAATTCAAAAGCGATTGACTTTAAGTTAAAGAGTATTAATAAAATGAACTAAACACGTATTAACAAGGTTAAGGAGGTAGAGCCACAATGTGTTAACAAAATACGAGATTTAAAGTCAACTTGTATCAAAGTTTTGGTATGTATTTTGACAAAGTAGCAAAGAAGGATTTTACGTGTACAGACATAATAAGGACTCATATTTGTACATATTTTGACAAAAAAAGAATTTAGAGTTTACGTGTTATGCCATGATTGATGAAGTTGAAGTAGAAATATATGGTACGTCAAACAACTAGGGGTGAGATTCTGTTTTGTTTTTTCCTTTTTGGTTTTTATGTTGGATCTGATCCTGATTCTAATTCCGATGATGCTGATTATGATACCAATAATAATAATATTATTAATAATAAAAATAATAATAATAATAATAATGATTCTGATTCTAATTCTGATGATGCTGATCATGATACAAATAATAATGAAATTAATATTAATAATAATATTAATAATAATAATACTGATTTTGATTCTAATTCTAATTATGCTGATCATGATGATAATAATAATAATAATGATTATGATTCTGTTCTTAATTCTGATTAAAACTTTATTTAATAATACAATAAAACCAATATATTGTACCAGGTATATAATCTGTAACTTTAATTTGTAAGCATGTATTAGATATTCAAAACATTGTAGTTTTCAAGTTTCAAAATTAATGCATGTATTAGCAAAATCCATAAAATTTATAGCACAAATGTTTTGACTTAAACTAGTTGTTTAAATAGAAGGTGTGTTAATACGAATAAAACCAGTTAAAAATGCTATTTTATCATTTAGTTTTGTTATTTTAAGATCTCTAATGACAGGCTTTTTATATTGTTGTATACTTATAGCTTCTAGTATTGATAATGGTATGTTTTTTAATCTTGCTTCTTGGAGCCTAAGATCATTGTTTATTTTTATTAATTTTGCATTATTTTGCATTAATTTTACCATCCAAAAATGTAAATAATAAATTTTTTAATTAAAGTACGGTTTGAATTTACTGCTCCACTATTAATTTTACATTTTTTATTAAAAGCAGTTGTTTAATCGGTCAAATCACGTTTAATTCCTTCAATTACACCTTAAATATTGTCTGTTGCACTGTTTTGAACAGCTGAAGTATCTTTTAATTCAGATGTTTTAATAGTTATTGTTTTAATTTGATTATCATTACTTTGTATTTTGTGTTTAATACAATATTAAATTATTAATAATTAAATATTGTATGTTAATTTTTTAATATCAGTATCAAGTTTTTAAATATACCCAAGTTTTGAAACCATTTATTATATAATATTTATTTGAGTAGTTTATAATGTTTATAAATTTTGCGTCATAATTTTTTTCTTATAAGATAGCTAGCTACCACAAACTGATAACTATCAAAACTAAGCTAGCAGCAAGTAAATCAGTTATTATAAATATTTATAAAAATATTTATTGTTTATATAAATTTTTATTTATATAACGGCCAGGAAAACAAGTAATAAAATACGTTTATACAAATATATATATTACACTAAAATCCATCGATGATTTAAAATTTACTAAAGTTGGTAATAAAAGAACATTTAAAAATAAATTTAAATTTAGTTTTAATGTGACACTAACTAGAAAAAACTATAGAAATAGATTAGAATGTTAAGAATATTTTTAAAAAATATTAAAAAATTGTAAATTACAATAAGATAACTTGGCTTAGATGATATTGAGGTGATAGGACTTTACGTAGGAGCTCGCGGTACTATTACTGAATTTTTTATAGATTTCATGAAATCTTAAGCATTTACTTCATTTCTTATTAACGTAACAACAGTGCTGAAGAAATCAGTACAGATTTGCTAACATCATCTATTTTCTACAGTTCCCAATACATAATTGGCTACACTAAATATACATTTTATTCATGAATCTATTTATATTTCCTCGTTGATAAAAAGTTTTTGTTACGCATACGGAGTCTTATTAGGCTACCCTCATTGGAGGTCAGTGTTAACTTTAAATAAAGTTATTTATATATATATATATATATAAATCTAAAACTTTACGGTTGCTATATTTTTAAAAGAAGAATAAAAATGTTTTTTAAAGAAATCAATATTGAATGTAGTTTAAAAGATATAGGAGTAACCTATTTTGATTATGAATTGTCTAGAATAAATATTTATTATGTATCTACTAAAAATAATCTATATCATTATTTCGTGCAGTACAGGTCAGCATAGGCCATTTATCTAACACTACTATCCTTTTCAATCAAACTCCTTCTACAGTTTTTCGAATTAAAGCATTCTTAGGGTGTCAGTAGATAGGCCTTGGTCCAGGGGACCAGGTTGCGGTTTCGGAAAATTTAACGTTTTGACATTTTTTGAATTATTCACGTTTTAACATTTTTTATTTTCCACCAATCACGGCGCTGCAATTCGAATTTTAAAAAATTCCAGGAACCTGATTGGCTTACATAGAGATGAACAATTTATTTTTATGCAATTCGAATTTATTTTGAATTCAAAATATATTTTAAATAAAAACTAACAGTGGCACAAAGCTGAATGAAAATTAATTATTCAGTAATAAAGTTTTAAAATTGCTTATAATAATATAATCATTTATTTGATTTAATTTGACAATAAATTGTTTCTGCTAACACTTTTTTTTACTTTTATTTTTCAGGTGGGTCCATAAATAGTAACTATGCCCACATTACACCTACTTTATCTCTTAAGGAATGCACAACAATGGGGTTTGGGTTTGCCACAGTTGGTAGCCTCTATACGTTGTGTGCTTCAGTTTTCAACTATTTGCAATATTTATGGTACTATTTGACGCGTTTGGTAAAAACTTGACCCAGCCAAGTCCAAGTACCTGAGATCAAAACTGAGCCCAGACATGTCGGTGACCATAGCGCAAACAGGTCAAATCTCTGAATAAAACATACCTCAAGCTCGCCTGCGGGAAAAACTTAACCCAGGAATGCCTTTGATTGAAGCTTAGCTCAGACAAGGTTGTGATTATACAAAAGTAAAAGCATACCTGTCACTATTATCTCTTACTATTAAAGTAAAAAAGATTATGGTTTTCTTTTTTCAGTTTTTTTAATGGTAACATTATTCAGGTTTCGTTAGATCGGTCTTGGCAACAAGGATGGTAACCATTCAAGAGTGGAAAATTGCAGTAACGTTTTGGCCCTTTTGTAACTGTTTAACACTTTTAGCGTTTAGCCAAACACGGCCTCATATTTAAATTTTAAAAATTAGCCCTATCCTGGGCAAGGTAGTGACTAGTCCGCACTTGACTGCCTTCTTAGTCGGGAGAAATTTATTCTCTTCTTTTTTTCCCCCTGTGAAAGTTTTGTGGTAAAAAGTTGTTGTGAGTCTCCAAACTTACCTTTGGGATGGACAATAAGTCTGTTTCGTTGGTGGGGTCGAAATTCTTATCAAAATTTTACCTTCAATAGCTTTTTTTGAGCATCTTAAGAAGCTGAATTTGAAAAAATTGTATCCTCATTGTGTTGCTGTGGAGGTATCTTACATGGATTCGACATTGGTCTGTGCTGCGGTGTTGCGTTTTTCATATGCCACTGGGGATCCCGTTGGCTAAAATTAAACATTGTTATAATGGGACGTCCGCAATGGGCCTTATTGGCCTTGGCAGTGTCTGTGTGGTTTAATTTATGATCTACATAGTGCCCAATAAAAATAATAATAATAATAATAATAAAAAGGTAGTGGCTATAGCCTGCCCTGTGCCAGTCCGTGAACACAGCGTAATGCAGGCAAAAATCTGGTAAAAAAATATTTCGACAAATCTTGTGGGCAAAGCTTAAGAGGACGTATGCTGTGCTTAGGCAACCCCGCGCAAAAAATAATAAAATATGCAACCTGCGAAAAATAGGCCATTGTATAGTGGAATTCATTTTGTTCAAGAGGCAGTATAAATTCTAAACGGCGTTAAGGTTTGGTAATTCTTGGTAATAAGGAATAAAGTATTTAGTACCAATTTTTCATTATAAAATTTATATTCAATCTTCGAATTTCTGAATATGTAATCGAATCTAATTTATCAAATCCTAATTGTTGGTTGGAGGGATTTTACTCACATTGAATCAATGACTGACATCGTTGAAAAGTGCAATACAAAGACAGCAAATTTAAATGACAAAGTTCAACGCCGTTTTATGAATTACTGCTACTCCGAATTTTTCTGCCGTTGCCCCACTGCAGCCCTTGAGAATAGGTTTTGCAAGTGCCTCATTACCAACATAGGAACAAAATTTTGGTGACCCCTACATAAAATATTTTCATATTTTTGAGTAAGTCATACATTTGCCTAGGGACTCCAGAAGAGATATTTGGTATTTTCTTCCTATATAATCGCTTGTTAATTTTGACGATTTTAACTTTCGGTTAGTGACCAAACTAAAAATATTTTTTGAAATTTTGCTTCCCAAGTCCCTAGATACGACATCAAGCAATGTGGAAAAAATGTTACATAGTCGTATCTATTTTTTTATGCCAGTTCTATTGTCGCAAACAACAGCATACGCGCCCTGAACAAATATAATGTTATGGGATCTATGAGGCAAAGCCTTAATTCTGGCCTAACATGAGATCAGAACTGAGCCCAGGCATCAGTGACCATAGCGTAATAATTTTAAGTTTCTGTTTGAAAAGTACCCTAAGCATGCCTGCGGAAAAAACGTAGACCAGTCAATGTTGCAATTAAAGCATTTTCTGGGCAAGTCCGTGACCATAGTGTAAGTCAGACAAATCTCTGGTAAAAAGTCACCCCGAACAAGCGTGTGGGCAAAGCTCAACAAATATAATACTATGGGGTCTGTGATGCAAAGTTTTAACTTCGGGCAAGCCTGTGGTAAACACTTAACACAGCCAACACTGCAGTAAAACCTTATCACAGCCTCCGACAAAAGTCTTCCACTATAGAGTTACCCCGTAAAGTCACTGATCAAAATTTATGCCAAGAAAGTCCGATTCCATAGCGTAGCCCGGGTAAAACTCTGAGCGAAACGAAAACTGACTCATAGCACACCTATGGAAAAAACTCAACCCTGACAAAGTTGAGATTAAAGCTTACCACGGGCAAGTATATGGTCAAAACATACCCAGACCAACCCTGTGGCAAGGACAGTGTAATAGAAGGTGGGTTACTTCCAGCAATGCAAATAAGGGGATCGGGTCCTCTTTATGGTGACGTTTTTTGTTGATACCAAAGTTTTGTTCCCTCGAACAGGAATATGTGAGTGAACGTGCAAACTTCCACTAGCGTCGACTTTTAACTAATAAGATAGTGCGTTTTGCAGCTGCTATGCTATGACTCCACATAGTGAAATAGAAAATAACTTAAACGAGATTTATTTCATTTTTGCAGTTGTTTATTAATTTATTTTAACATTTAACTTTAAACAAATTGCTTAGATTTTTTAAAATTAATTTTTGATTTGTATCGTACCTCGTTTAAATACTTGACTCGTATTCGCATACGAGTGTGAATGAATTTTCTGATTATTGGCAGATCAATAGTCGGATGCAGCCTATGAATGTGATGTACTCATTTAATAGCACAATAATTACTGTGTTAGTAATATGGATAAAGGTTACGAAATTCGTCCTCACATGAGACTGTACTTGTGTAGATATAATTGTTTGGAATGACTAATCCGCCTCTTGACAGCATTTCAATCCATGAAAATGACTTGTGTGCAGATTTATTCTGCCCATTTAATTCACTGCTAATGCTACCATATACTAATTTATTTTTTCTACCGAGCTTCAATGCTAGATACCCTGCTAAATACCTTAAAGATTCTACATCTACATCTTTAGTGACTGAAGGGTTTTTTTATTTGCCTTTTATAAGAAAAAAAGTTTAGATATTGTGTCATGTTACAATTTTATAAAATATGCTTAAATTTTCAAAAAAAACGTTGATTAACATGCCACAATATCTAAACTCTTCATGACTTCATCCATAATCCAATTTTGCAGTACTTCTTTCCGTTTTTTATTTGAAATTATTGGAGAGCTTAAATAAGTATTACCACTTTCCCAATCATCCACATTACTTCCGCCAGGAAGTTTAGGCTGAGAGCCAAGTAATGCTAATCGCATTCTGTACCTAAACTCAGGCGCCGTTGGGTAGGAATTGGGTCCACCAAATGAACGGATTCTTGAAAAGAAGCTTTCGAGTAAATCTTGATTAAGACGGGACGTTAATATGTAGTTAACTCCGAATTTACATTTTAATTCTGCAAATAAACCGAAAACTGATTACTGAGTACAATATAAGTATGCGTAATTCAAAAGTTTACATAAAAAAGATTGCATCGGTGCAGTCAAAGTGAATTGATTATTGTAAATATTGTCAACATACTATTGTTTTCTACTTGAGCATCTGAGCAAGATTCCATAATCTCTTCAATTTGTTGTTTCTGATTCCTTTTTTCTAATCTTGACTCCCGGCTGTTGTTTTGAATTTTTGTAGGTCGAAACAAAAAACATGCGGAACTGCTCTAGGTTTCAACCTTTTAATTGTGGGTAATCCTAGTAACTCGTGTTTTAAGTCTCTCTCGTAATCACTACAGACAAAATGATCGGAACACACTGTGGCTGATTTAACATTTACTGGATCCTGTTGTTTACATTTCAGAAAACACCAATTGCTAACTTCAGGATCTTCAGGAAATCTATGAAACACAAGATCATTTCCACGTTCCTGTTTTGCTTTAGATGAATTTGTACACTCCGCAATAGCACAAACTAGACCCATTTTATTAATTTAATTATTTAATTATAGCAAAGTAACTATTAAAACACTAGAGATCCTAGTTAATAGTTAAGCCGGTTGAGGATGCAGTGTTGTGCAAACTTCGCGCTCAACTGATATCAACTCGTGACGTCACGCATTTTTATAAGAAATACTTGAAACCCCATGGGTACATTAGTAAATTGCGATCCATCCCACCTCTTAGTATTGTATTCTCCTTGCCCTGTGGTAATACTCACCTTACCTCGATGCACCTTTACGTAATACATTATTTAATGAACGTGTACCCGTTAATTAATTAATTAACCCTCAAGTTGATTGATTTACCCGTCGTTCTAACACTACGGTAAATTTAAATGTGTCGTCCTAATCCCTCCAGTGTTACCTTAACACAAGAGTGCGTTGTTTTGTTGTGGGTAGCAGAGTAGCGCTAATACGTGAGTAGCCCAAGCGGCGGACCCAAAAGGCGGAAGCGTCAGTTTCGGGCCGTTTTCCCCCAAAGATATTCTTTTAACATTGTAGAGGTTTGAGTTAACTAATTTTAACGACCCCCCTCAATATTATTATCTAACCTTAATCCTACCTCCCCCCCCCCCCTTCTGCTAGCAACCCGTCTCGGGTTGCCTGATTGCCAAAGACGAGCGATCTGCCCAGAAGACTGGGTATCCTAATGTTAAACATTTGGCCAAAATCTCTCTCTCTCTTTTTGAGCTGGCCAATGGGCAGCTGAGACCATGTGTCCGACGGACCAATCAGCGATTGAGACCATGTATGATAGCTACCAATCGCTTTAGTTTCCGCTAAACTTTGAATTTGAACTGAAACTCAATTACGGAATTTGAATTTGATTTATTCCTACCAAAACAAGGCAATCTTACTCAAGTTTATCCTTGCTGGTGGGAAGGCGTAATGTGGAAATGGGCTGGACTATTTTCCAGGAATCATAACATATCTCTGCCCAGTCTTCTAGGCAGATCTCTCGTCTTTGCCTGATTGCTAGTCTCTTAATTAACGCGTGCAGTGTTACGTGGGGTTGCCAACTTATGCAGTGCACTTCTACAGTTTTTTGAGCTAACCCCTTATTGAGGTGTCATTAGATAGCCCTTGGTCAAGCGGAGGCCAACCTGGTCTTGGAAAATTTAGTGTTTTGACACTTTTCTGAATTATTCACGTTTTAACTTTTTAGCTCTGCACTTCACCTATCACAGCCTGAGATTCACATTTTTAGAGCTGGATTAATAATTCATTTTTTATTGATAACAAATACTTCGAGAATGATTGCAGTACAAGTTTGAAGAAAAAATTTCAAGCAGATAAAACAAATGCAACCTGGCCAGAAATTGTTAGTAATAATAGTAATTTCAATAATTTTGTTCAACCACTTCATTTTTATCTTCGTATCTATGTCTACAATATAGAACCTTCACTCCATTCAACGGGAAGTTTTGCAATAATATTGGCGTAACAGTGTCGCGTTCTAAGAATTTATTTTTATTTTTTATCCCTAAATTAAAACTTAATAATGGTATATGGGTTGGCCACAGTTAAGTGCAACGAAGTTAAGCCTATAATCCAATGGATGCCTAAATGAATACAGATAATAGAACTTACAGTATATTCTATAATAGTACGCACCGCGTAATATTTAAATTTGAACCTCTTAGACCCGCGTGCTACTACACACCCGAGTACTAAATAAATTGTACAAATTCCCAGTGTATGAAAATTATTTTCTCCTGCCATTACCTTGCAAACAACCAGTTTTAATTTGACATTTTTTCTGTCTCCCCACCTGCGTACTATCACATGCCCGCGTACTATTTCAACTAAAGCAGTTGGTTGGGTTATTATATTATATAAATTCTTCTATTATTACGTAACCAGGGCAAGTCACTTATCAAAATTTACTCCAAGCAAGTTCGATTCCATAGTGTAACTGGCGAAAGATTCTGGTCAAAACCCACTCCTATCACGCCCATGGGAAAAACTTAACCCTGTCAAAGTTAAAACTAAAGCTTACTCTGGGCATGCATCTGGTCAAAACTTACCCTCACCAACCACCTATTGTAATAATGTAACCCAGTAAAGACATTAATTAAAGCTTACACCGGGCAAGCCTAAAGTCGATTTCACCACAATCAATGGAACATATTATACAATGTATAGCTAATGTAACAGCTAAAAGCGAAAAATAGATATTACCAACATTTAATTGCAACCCATCGGGTTGCTAACCTGCTAGTGTAGTTTAAAAAGATGCAGTGCCTGATGCAAAATCTTTAATGAATGAATCTGATTCTAATTCAAAAATAAATAAAAAAAAAATAAAAATCATGAATAAAAGTAAAACTGAGGATGATGATAATAGTTACCGTTAACATAGAAAATACATGGAAACAAATAGTTAATAAATTAGATGTAAAATATTCAGATAAATATTGGGTTAAAATTATATGAGCTGTTGCAACAACAAGTAAACAAAATAATTTTTATGGACTAAATGCAGCAGATTCATTTTCTAGGTTATCGACAAAATGTAATGATAGATATTATGATGTTGAACGAGTTTACTAAACAAAAACAAGTAATGGAGATATTAAATTTTAGATTTTATTTTTGATCACATATTAAAATCTTTTGGTGATGTTGTTAGTATTGGTAAATATATTGAAAGTATGTTTAAACTAGTCATTGCAAAATATCTAATAATATTTATTAGAGCAAAAGATGATGTAAGCTTTTGTCTAGAAACAAAAGGTGAAATACCTAATATTCGATTTAAATATATAGACAAAAAAGAATTTAAAGTTCTTTCATTAGAACACTTTATATTACATGGTTAAAATTTTAAAAAGACAATAAATCAATATCAATTATAACATTTAAACCGAATAAAAGCAGTCGTGCTTGGGTGAGCGGTTAGGACTGCAGACTGTAACGAAAACAGTCTCAGACCTGGCTTCAATCCTCGGTCACTGCTAATCGTTTACGGCTCGGTGTTGTGCGGTAAACGTCACTGGATGGTTGATTGAAACCCAATCTCCTTCGGTGCTCCTTAGTGACCAGTACTTACTGTATGGGCCTAGGGAATGAGACTCCTTTACTGTGGAGGAGGGGACGGGATAGGTGAAAGGGCACAAAGACCGAGACGATCTAACGCGGTAGCCTCCTATTTCCTCACCCACAGTGACTGGTTAAGTCTGGTTGTATGAACGTCGGTTAAATCGACCCAATGAATAAATTATTATTATTTAAACCGAATACTAGTAATTCTTAATTATATATTATTTATAACTGCTATGTATATGATATATTGAACCAACAGTAGTGAAATATTCAACTTTATTATAAAATGGCTAAATCATATTCAAACCAAAAAAATTAAAACGAAAAGAGCTGTAGTTTTACATTTAAAAGACGAACAAGTAGATAAAGGTATTATAATTAGTTTTTTGTCGAACTTTTTATTTCGATAAGATATTCGATGACAATTGCATGCATAGATTCTTTAGTTAAAAGATATAATGAGCAATTGATAGGGAAAAGCTTTATAAACGTAAATGAGTTAAGTTTAATAGATAATTTATCCTATAAAGCTGCATGCGATGTAGTAAAAGAAAATAACAGAAGATCAAATTAATTTTGAAATTAAAGGGGGTATATGTTTTGACTTTGATAATTGTTCCAATTACATTTTTAGTACTCATTATAATAATTTTGTTAAATTAGAATAAAACGATAAAAGATTTATATTTTTTGATTGTCCTGGCACTTATGTTGAAAATAGTAAATGCTTTGATGATTTAGCAGAAAATAAGCAACAAACTGCTAATCATTTTCATTATTATAAAATTATACAGATCTAGTAAACGTAACACATTTAATGAAATAAAAAAGGAAATGACATTAGCATCTCAAAATTCGGTTATAAGATTTGTATCATATATTAAAAAATATTATGATGATATATAAATGATTCTAATAATTTTAAAGATCAACGTTATATTAAAGCAACGTATCTTTTTGATTTATTAAAAACCTGGTGTAATGAAAATAATGAAACCAAATTAACAAGTGCTACATTTATATTGAATTTAAAATTATTCAATAATAATAAAAACATATTTATTAACGGATATTCTTATTTATTTTAAGCGTATTAGTTTACAAACAATAGGAAACAGTAGTGGACAGCAGTCAAAAGTAGAGTATACATTCGAAGCATAACGAATACTAGTTTTATTTGTTTTAACCTAATTTATGTTTAATATATTGTTTTCCTATATAAAATTAGTTGTTGTTCAATAGTGTATAGTTAGTGTATAGTTAATTCTACATTTTAAAAAAATATTAAAAATTATATATTTATAAAGTATATGATAAACTAACCACTAACTATGCACTCTATACACTATTGTAAAATAGCAGGTTAATAAATTATATTTTCCGCTTTGATTTAATCAAATTGTAACATTATACTCTTCTTATTAAACTAATAATGTTAACGTACAGTACGCACTACAAAAACCTACCATACACTACTGTACACTTCTTAAAATTGAGTGTATAACAAAAAAAAGAAAAATAGAAATAATTTATGTTATAATTAAAATAAATCGAAAACAGCTTGTGTGAATGCAGACGCATTATTACTAATATAATATAGTAACTCTAAACATAAGAAACCACATGCTTTAGTACCTGTATCTTAGTTCTTTATAGGTTAAATAAAATTTATCATTTTTAAAATAGTTACATAATTCTAACGGTGGTCCAAGTGCAAAAAAATCAAAATAATAGTGTTTTGTATTAATTTTATACCATTCAGTCCAATGTGTTCCTAGATTATTATTTCCATCTGAATTAAATATTCCAATTTCTATATTCTTAGGCTTTCAGGGTGAATTATCTCTCATGAATACACCAAAAAAGCCTACAAGACCCTTCAGGTCGCCACCAAAAACATAAGTTCTTTGTTTATTTTCTGTATTATTTAATATTTGTTCAAAATATTTATCGATTCCTATACTTGTTTATGTTTTTAGGAATAAGGCTTGAAAGAAACCAGATCCCGTTTTATTTTCAATTTCTTTATTATATTTTTTTTAATTCTGCTAAATTATTATTTTGGGATTTTTTATTATTAACTGCATTGGCAGCCTTTACATCACCAATAATAGCCGCTGCTTTAGTAATTAACGAAATTAGAGCTAAACGAGGCAAAGCACCTCCTGATTTAATATGTTATGATAAATCTGTAATAATTTGTTCACATTGCTTAGCTTATCATTTTAAATCAAAATTATAGTAGTATATATATTATAGTATTATAGCAGTATTAATTTGTTTTATTTGTGCTGAAGTAAGCCCAATAGAATAACCATTTTCTGCATTCAATTGTTCTTTATTTAGATGTAAAGGTAAACCTTTTTAATTAGTAAACGCATCTCCAATAGCAGCATATAGGCTTTCAGTTAGAGGAATATTGTTCATTATTTATATAACACAAAAAACATAATAGGTATTTATATATGAACTTGCATTTTTTTATCACCTGTTGTGGTCATAGTCATAACCCTTTCTCAAATTAAAATAACATGCAGTTGTATTTGCTGGTACATTTTGACTAAATTTAAAATTTATTTTAATAATCATTGTGTTACCAATAATACGATCTTCTTGGAAAAAAGTATCAAAACTATATCAAGAATAAGCTGTTTAAAATCGTAATGGGGCTATTTTGAGTTGTAAAATAGTCAATAAATCTCTAAATTTTGCATATTTACCATGATTTTGTATATAACCTTATCCTGGCATACCTTCATTGAAATTAATTCCAAGACATTTAACAATATTCAAAGCTATTCACCTATTATAAAAATTACAGTGATAAAACACGCATACGGAGTCTTATTAGGCTACCCTCATTGGAGGTCAGTGTTAACTTTAAATAAAGTTATTTATATATATATATATATAAATCTAAAACTTTACGGTTGCTATATTTTTAAAAGAAGAATAAAAATGTTTTTTAAAGAAATCAATATTGAATGTAGTTTAAAAGAAATAGGAGTAACCTATTTTGATTATGAATTGTCTAGAATAAATATTTATTATGTATCTACTAAAAATAATCTATATCATTATTTCGTGCAGTACAGGTCAGCATAGGCCATTTATCTAACACTACTATCCTTTTCAATCAAACTCCTTCTACAGTTTTTCGAATTAAAGCATTCTTAGGGTGTCAGTAGATAGGCCTTGGTCCAGGGGACCAGGTTGCGGTTTCGGAAAATTTAACGTTTTGACATTTTTTGAATTATTCACGTTTTAACATTTTTTATTTTCCACCAATCACGGCGCTGCAATTCGAATTTTAAAAAATTCCAGGAACCTGATTGGCTTACATAGAGATGAACAATTTATTTTTATGCAATTCGAATTTATTTTGAATTCAAAATATATTTTAAATAAAAACTAACAGTGGCACAAAGCTGAATGAAAATTAATTATTCAGTAATAAAGTTTTAAAATTGCTTATAATAATATAATCATTTATTTGATTTAATTTGACAATAAATTGTTTCTGCTAACACTTTTTTTTACTTTTATTTTTCAGGTGGGTCCATAAATAGTAACTATGCCCACATTACACCTACTTTATCTCTTAAGGAATGCACAACAATGGGGTTTGGGTTTGCCACAGTTGGTAGCCTCTATACGTTGTGTGCTTCAGTTTTCAACTATTTGCAATATTTATGGTACTATTTGACGCGTTTGGTAAAAACTTGACCCAGCCAAGTCCAAGTACCTGAGATCAAAACTGAGCCCAGACATGTCGGTGACCATAGCGCAAACAGGTCAAATCTCTGAATAAAACATACCTCAAGCTCGCCTGCGGGAAAAACTTAACCCAGGAATGCCTTTGATTGAAGCTTAGCTCAGACAAGGTTGTGATTATACAAAAGTAAAAGCATACCTGTCACTATTATCTCTTACTATTAAAGTAAAAAAGATTATGGTTTTCTTTTTTCAGTTTTTTTAATGGTAACATTATTCAGGTTTCGTTAGATCGGTCTTGGCAACAAGGATGGTAACCATTCAAGAGTGGAAAATTGCAGTAACGTTTTGGCCCTTTTGTAACTGTTTAACACTTTTAGCGTTTAGCCAAACACGGCCTCATATTTAAATTTTAAAAATTAGCCCTATCCTGGGCAAGGTAGTGACTAGTCCGCACTTGACTGCCTTCTTAGTCGGGAGAAATTTATTCTCTTCTTTTTTTCCCCCTGTGAAAGTTTTGTGGTAAAAAGTTGTTGTGAGTCTCCAAACTTACCTTTGGGATGGACAATAAGTCTGTTTCGTTGGTGGGGTCGAAATTCTTATCAAAATTTTACCTTCAATAGCTTTTTTTGAGCATCTTAAGAAGCTGAATTTGAAAAAATTGTATCCTCATTGTGTTGCTGTGGAGGTATCTTACATGGATTCGACATTGGTCTGTGCTGCGGTGTTGCGTTTTTCATATGCCACTGGGGATCCCGTTGGCTAAAATTAAACATTGTTATAATGGGACGTCCGCAATGGGCCTTATTGGCCTTGGCAGTGTCTGTGTGGTTTAATTTATGATCTACATAGTGCCCAATAAAAATAATAATAATAATAATAATAAAAAGGTAGTGGCTATAGCCTGCCCTGTGCCAGTCCGTGAACACAGCGTAATGCAGGCAAAAATCTGGTAAAAAAATATTTCGACAAATCTTGTGGGCAAAGCTTAAGAGGACGTATGCTGTGCTTAGGCAACCCCGCGCAAAAAATAATAAAATATGCAACCTGCGAAAAATAGGCCATTGTATAGTGGAATTCATTTTGTTCAAGAGGCAGTATAAATTCTAAACGGCGTTAAGGTTTGGTAATTCTTGGTAATAAGGAATAAAGTATTTAGTACCAATTTTTCATTATAAAATTTATATTCAATCTTCGAATTTCTGAATATGTAATCGAATCTAATTTATCAAATCCTAATTGTTGGTTGGAGGGATTTTACTCACATTGAATCAATGACTGACATCGTTGAAAAGTGCAATACAAAGACAGCAAATTTAAATGACAAAGTTCAACGCCGTTTTATGAATTACTGCTACTCCGAATTTTTCTGCCGTTGCCCCACTGCAGCCCTTGAGAATAGGTTTTGCAAGTGCCTCATTACCAACATAGGAACAAAATTTTGGTGACCCCTACATAAAATATTTTCATATTTTTGAGTAAGTCATACATTTGCCTAGGGACTCCAGAAGAGATATTTGGTATTTTCTTCCTATATAATCGCTTGTTAATTTTGACGATTTTAACTTTCGGTTAGTGACCAAACTAAAAATATTTTTTGAAATTTTGCTTCCCAAGTCCCTAGATACGACATCAAGCAATGTGGAAAAAATGTTACATAGTCGTATCTATTTTTTTATGCCAGTTCTATTGTCGCAAACAACAGCATACGCGCCCTGAACAAATATAATGTTATGGGATCTATGAGGCAAAGCCTTAATTCTGGCCTAACATGAGATCAGAACTGAGCCCAGGCATCAGTGACCATAGCGTAATAATTTTAAGTTTCTGTTTGAAAAGTACCCTAAGCATGCCTGCGGAAAAAACGTAGACCAGTCAATGTTGCAATTAAAGCATTTTCTGGGCAAGTCCGTGACCATAGTGTAAGTCAGACAAATCTCTGGTAAAAAGTCACCCCGAACAAGCGTGTGGGCAAAGCTCAACAAATATAATACTATGGGGTCTGTGATGCAAAGTTTTAACTTCGGGCAAGCCTGTGGTAAACACTTAACACAGCCAACACTGCAGTAAAACCTTATCACAGCCTCCGACAAAAGTCTTCCACTATAGAGTTACCCCGTAAAGTCACTGATCAAAATTTATGCCAAGAAAGTCCGATTCCATAGCGTAGCCCGGGTAAAACTCTGAGCGAAACGAAAACTGACTCATAGCACACCTATGGAAAAAACTCAACCCTGACAAAGTTGAGATTAAAGCTTACCACGGGCAAGTATATGGTCAAAACATACCCAGACCAACCCTGTGGCAAGGACAGTGTAATAGAAGGTGGGTTACTTCCAGCAATGCAAATAAGGGGATCGGGTCCTCTTTATGGTGACGTTTTTTGTTGATACCAAAGTTTTGTTCCCTCGAACAGGAATATGTGAGTGAACGTGCAAACTTCCACTAGCGTCGACTTTTAACTAATAAGATAGTGCGTTTTGCAGCTGCTATGCTATGACTCCACATAGTGAAATAGAAAATAACTTAAACGAGATTTATTTCATTTTTGCAGTTGTTTATTAATTTATTTTAACATTTAACTTTAAACAAATTGCTTAGATTTTTTAAAATTAATTTTTGATTTGTATCGTACCTCGTTTAAATACTTGACTCGTATTCGCATACGAGTGTGAATGAATTTTCTGATTATTGGCAGATCAATAGTCGGATGCAGCCTATGAATGTGATGTACTCATTTAATAGCACAATAATTACTGTGTTAGTAATATGGATAAAGGTTACGAAATTCGTCCTCACATGAGACTGTACTTGTGTAGATATAATTGTTTGGAATGACTAATCCGCCTCTTGACAGCATTTCAATCCATGAAAATGACTTGTGTGCAGATTTATTCTGCCCATTTAATTCACTGCTAATGCTACCATATACTAATTTATTTTTTCTACCGAGCTTCAATGCTAGATACCCTGCTAAATACCTTAAAGATTCTACATCTACATCTTTAGTGACTGAAGGGTTTTTTTATTTGCCTTTTATAAGAAAAAAAGTTTAGATATTGTGTCATGTTACAATTTTATAAAATATGCTTAAATTTTCAAAAAAAACGTTGATTAACATGCCACAATATCTAAACTCTTCATGACTTCATCCATAATCCAATTTTGCAGTACTTCTTTCCGTTTTTTATTTGAAATTATTGGAGAGCTTAAATAAGTATTACCACTTTCCCAATCATCCACATTACTTCCGCCAGGAAGTTTAGGCTGAGAGCCAAGTAATGCTAATCGCATTCTGTACCTAAACTCAGGCGCCGTTGGGTAGGAATTGGGTCCACCAAATGAACGGATTCTTGAAAAGAAGCTTTCGAGTAAATCTTGATTAAGACGGGACGTTAATATGTAGTTAACTCCGAATTTACATTTTAATTCTGCAAATAAACCGAAAACTGATTACTGAGTACAATATAAGTATGCGTAATTCAAAAGTTTACATAAAAAAGATTGCATCGGTGCAGTCAAAGTGAATTGATTATTGTAAATATTGTCAACATACTATTGTTTTCTACTTGAGCATCTGAGCAAGATTCCATAATCTCTTCAATTTGTTGTTTCTGATTCCTTTTTTCTAATCTTGACTCCCGGCTGTTGTTTTGAATTTTTGTAGGTCGAAACAAAAAACATGCGGAACTGCTCTAGGTTTCAACCTTTTAATTGTGGGTAATCCTAGTAACTCGTGTTTTAAGTCTCTCTCGTAATCACTACAGACAAAATGATCGGAACACACTGTGGCTGATTTAACATTTACTGGATCCTGTTGTTTACATTTCAGAAAACACCAATTGCTAACTTCAGGATCTTCAGGAAATCTATGAAACACAAGATCATTTCCACGTTCCTGTTTTGCTTTAGATGAATTTGTACACTCCGCAATAGCACAAACTAGACCCATTTTATTAATTTAATTATTTAATTATAGCAAAGTAACTATTAAAACACTAGAGATCCTAGTTAATAGTTAAGCCGGTTGAGGATGCAGTGTTGTGCAAACTTCGCGCTCAACTGATATCAACTCGTGACGTCACGCATTTTTATAAGAAATACTTGAAACCCCATGGGTACATTAGTAAATTGCGATCCATCCCACCTCTTAGTATTGTATTCTCCTTGCCCTGTGGTAATACTCACCTTACCTCGATGCACCTTTACGTAATACATTATTTAATGAACGTGTACCCGTTAATTAATTAATTAACCCTCAAGTTGATTGATTTACCCGTCGTTCTAACACTACGGTAAATTTAAATGTGTCGTCCTAATCCCTCCAGTGTTACCTTAACACAAGAGTGCGTTGTTTTGTTGTGGGTAGCAGAGTAGCGCTAATACGTGAGTAGCCCAAGCGGCGGACCCAAAAGGCGGAAGCGTCAGTTTCGGGCCGTTTTCCCCCAAAGATATTCTTTTAACATTGTAGAGGTTTGAGTTAACTAATTTTAACGACCCCCCTCAATATTATTATCTAACCTTAATCCTACCTCCCCCCCCCCCCTTCTGCTAGCAACCCGTCTCGGGTTGCCTGATTGCCAAAGACGAGCGATCTGCCCAGAAGACTGGGTATCCTAATGTTAAACATTTGGCCAAAATCTCTCTCTCTCTTTTTGAGCTGGCCAATGGGCAGCTGAGACCATGTGTCCGACGGACCAATCAGCGATTGAGACCATGTATGATAGCTACCAATCGCTTTAGTTTCCGCTAAACTTTGAATTTGAACTGAAACTCAATTACGGAATTTGAATTTGATTTATTCCTACCAAAACAAGGCAATCTTACTCAAGTTTATCCTTGCTGGTGGGAAGGCGTAATGTGGAAATGGGCTGGACTATTTTCCAGGAATCATAACATATCTCTGCCCAGTCTTCTAGGCAGATCTCTCGTCTTTGCCTGATTGCTAGTCTCTTAATTAACGCGTGCAGTGTTACGTGGGGTTGCCAACTTATGCAGTGCACTTCTACAGTTTTTTGAGCTAACCCCTTATTGAGGTGTCATTAGATAGCCCTTGGTCAAGCGGAGGCCAACCTGGTCTTGGAAAATTTAGTGTTTTGACACTTTTCTGAATTATTCACGTTTTAACTTTTTAGCTCTGCACTTCACCTATCACAGCCTGAGATTCACATTTTTAGAGCTGGATTAATAATTCATTTTTTATTGATAACAAATACTTCGAGAATGATTGCAGTACAAGTTTGAAGAAAAAATTTCAAGCAGATAAAACAAATGCAACCTGGCCAGAAATTGTTAGTAATAATAGTAATTTCAATAATTTTGTTCAACCACTTCATTTTTATCTTCGTATCTATGTCTACAATATAGAACCTTCACTCCATTCAACGGGAAGTTTTGCAATAATATTGGCGTAACAGTGTCGCGTTCTAAGAATTTATTTTTATTTTTTATCCCTAAATTAAAACTTAATAATGGTATATGGGTTGGCCACAGTTAAGTGCAACGAAGTTAAGCCTATAATCCAATGGATGCCTAAATGAATACAGATAATAGAACTTACAGTATATTCTATAATAGTACGCACCGCGTAATATTTAAATTTGAACCTCTTAGACCCGCGTGCTACTACACACCCGAGTACTAAATAAATTGTACAAATTCCCAGTGTATGAAAATTATTTTCTCCTGCCATTACCTTGCAAACAACCAGTTTTAATTTGACATTTTTTCTGTCTCCCCACCTGCGTACTATCACATGCCCGCGTACTATTTCAACTAAAGCAGTTGGTTGGGTTATTATATTATATAAATTCTTCTATTATTACGTAACCAGGGCAAGTCACTTATCAAAATTTACTCCAAGCAAGTTCGATTCCATAGTGTAACTGGCGAAAGATTCTGGTCAAAACCCACTCCTATCACGCCCATGGGAAAAACTTAACCCTGTCAAAGTTAAAACTAAAGCTTACTCTGGGCATGCATCTGGTCAAAACTTACCCTCACCAACCACCTATTGTAATAATGTAACCCAGTAAAGACATTAATTAAAGCTTACACCGGGCAAGCCTAAAGTCGATTTCACCACAATCAATGGAACATATTATACAATGTATAGCTAATGTAACAGCTAAAAGCGAAAAATAGATATTACCAACATTTAATTGCAACCCATCGGGTTGCTAACCTGCTAGTGTAGTTTAAAAAGATGCAGTGCCTGATGCAAAATCTTTAATGAATGAATCTGATTCTAATTCAAAAATAAATAAAAAAAAAATAAAAATCATGAATAAAAGTAAAACTGAGGATGATGATAATAGTTACCGTTAACATAGAAAATACATGGAAACAAATAGTTAATAAATTAGATGTAAAATATTCAGATAAATATTGGGTTAAAATTATATGAGCTGTTGCAACAACAAGTAAACAAAATAATTTTTATGGACTAAATGCAGCAGATTCATTTTCTAGGTTATCGACAAAATGTAATGATAGATATTATGATGTTGAACGAGTTTACTAAACAAAAACAAGTAATGGAGATATTAAATTTTAGATTTTATTTTTGATCACATATTAAAATCTTTTGGTGATGTTGTTAGTATTGGTAAATATATTGAAAGTATGTTTAAACTAGTCATTGCAAAATATCTAATAATATTTATTAGAGCAAAAGATGATGTAAGCTTTTGTCTAGAAACAAAAGGTGAAATACCTAATATTCGATTTAAATATATAGACAAAAAAGAATTTAAAGTTCTTTCATTAGAACACTTTATATTACATGGTTAAAATTTTAAAAAGACAATAAATCAATATCAATTATAACATTTAAACCGAATAAAAGCAGTCGTGCTTGGGTGAGCGGTTAGGACTGCAGACTGTAACGAAAACAGTCTCAGACCTGGCTTCAATCCTCGGTCACTGCTAATCGTTTACGGCTCGGTGTTGTGCGGTAAACGTCACTGGATGGTTGATTGAAACCCAATCTCCTTCGGTGCTCCTTAGTGACCAGTACTTACTGTATGGGCCTAGGGAATGAGACTCCTTTACTGTGGAGGAGGGGACGGGATAGGTGAAAGGGCACAAAGACCGAGACGATCTAACGCGGTAGCCTCCTATTTCCTCACCCACAGTGACTGGTTAAGTCTGGTTGTATGAACGTCGGTTAAATCGACCCAATGAATAAATTATTATTATTTAAACCGAATACTAGTAATTCTTAATTATATATTATTTATAACTGCTATGTATATGATATATTGAACCAACAGTAGTGAAATATTCAACTTTATTATAAAATGGCTAAATCATATTCAAACCAAAAAAATTAAAACGAAAAGAGCTGTAGTTTTACATTTAAAAGACGAACAAGTAGATAAAGGTATTATAATTAGTTTTTTGTCGAACTTTTTATTTCGATAAGATATTCGATGACAATTGCATGCATAGATTCTTTAGTTAAAAGATATAATGAGCAATTGATAGGGAAAAGCTTTATAAACGTAAATGAGTTAAGTTTAATAGATAATTTATCCTATAAAGCTGCATGCGATGTAGTAAAAGAAAATAACAGAAGATCAAATTAATTTTGAAATTAAAGGGGGTATATGTTTTGACTTTGATAATTGTTCCAATTACATTTTTAGTACTCATTATAATAATTTTGTTAAATTAGAATAAAACGATAAAAGATTTATATTTTTTGATTGTCCTGGCACTTATGTTGAAAATAGTAAATGCTTTGATGATTTAGCAGAAAATAAGCAACAAACTGCTAATCATTTTCATTATTATAAAATTATACAGATCTAGTAAACGTAACACATTTAATGAAATAAAAAAGGAAATGACATTAGCATCTCAAAATTCGGTTATAAGATTTGTATCATATATTAAAAAATATTATGATGATATATAAATGATTCTAATAATTTTAAAGATCAACGTTATATTAAAGCAACGTATCTTTTTGATTTATTAAAAACCTGGTGTAATGAAAATAATGAAACCAAATTAACAAGTGCTACATTTATATTGAATTTAAAATTATTCAATAATAATAAAAACATATTTATTAACGGATATTCTTATTTATTTTAAGCGTATTAGTTTACAAACAATAGGAAACAGTAGTGGACAGCAGTCAAAAGTAGAGTATACATTCGAAGCATAACGAATACTAGTTTTATTTGTTTTAACCTAATTTATGTTTAATATATTGTTTTCCTATATAAAATTAGTTGTTGTTCAATAGTGTATAGTTAGTGTATAGTTAATTCTACATTTTAAAAAAATATTAAAAATTATATATTTATAAAGTATATGATAAACTAACCACTAACTATGCACTCTATACACTATTGTAAAATAGCAGGTTAATAAATTATATTTTCCGCTTTGATTTAATCAAATTGTAACATTATACTCTTCTTATTAAACTAATAATGTTAACGTACAGTACGCACTACAAAAACCTACCATACACTACTGTACACTTCTTAAAATTGAGTGTATAACAAAAAAAAGAAAAATAGAAATAATTTATGTTATAATTAAAATAAATCGAAAACAGCTTGTGTGAATGCAGACGCATTATTACTAATATAATATAGTAACTCTAAACATAAGAAACCACATGCTTTAGTACCTGTATCTTAGTTCTTTATAGGTTAAATAAAATTTATCATTTTTAAAATAGTTACATAATTCTAACGGTGGTCCAAGTGCAAAAAAATCAAAATAATAGTGTTTTGTATTAATTTTATACCATTCAGTCCAATGTGTTCCTAGATTATTATTTCCATCTGAATTAAATATTCCAATTTCTATATTCTTAGGCTTTCAGGGTGAATTATCTCTCATGAATACACCAAAAAAGCCTACAAGACCCTTCAGGTCGCCACCAAAAACATAAGTTCTTTGTTTATTTTCTGTATTATTTAATATTTGTTCAAAATATTTATCGATTCCTATACTTGTTTATGTTTTTAGGAATAAGGCTTGAAAGAAACCAGATCCCGTTTTATTTTCAATTTCTTTATTATATTTTTTTTAATTCTGCTAAATTATTATTTTGGGATTTTTTATTATTAACTGCATTGGCAGCCTTTACATCACCAATAATAGCCGCTGCTTTAGTAATTAACGAAATTAGAGCTAAACGAGGCAAAGCACCTCCTGATTTAATATGTTATGATAAATCTGTAATAATTTGTTCACATTGCTTAGCTTATCATTTTAAATCAAAATTATAGTAGTATATATATTATAGTATTATAGCAGTATTAATTTGTTTTATTTGTGCTGAAGTAAGCCCAATAGAATAACCATTTTCTGCATTCAATTGTTCTTTATTTAGATGTAAAGGTAAACCTTTTTAATTAGTAAACGCATCTCCAATAGCAGCATATAGGCTTTCAGTTAGAGGAATATTGTTCATTATTTATATAACACAAAAAACATAATAGGTATTTATATATGAACTTGCATTTTTTTATCACCTGTTGTGGTCATAGTCATAACCCTTTCTCAAATTAAAATAACATGCAGTTGTATTTGCTGGTACATTTTGACTAAATTTAAAATTTATTTTAATAATCATTGTGTTACCAATAATACGATCTTCTTGGAAAAAAGTATCAAAACTATATCAAGAATAAGCTGTTTAAAATCGTAATGGGGCTATTTTGAGTTGTAAAATAGTCAATAAATCTCTAAATTTTGCATATTTACCATGATTTTGTATATAACCTTATCCTGGCATACCTTCATTGAAATTAATTCCAAGACATTTAACAATATTCAAAGCTATTCACCTATTATAAAAATTACAGTGATAAAACACAGAAATATTAGATTTTTGATTATCTGAGCGATTATTTAAAAATCCAACAACAAATCCCAGGCATTTTTCAGAAATTTTGGTACTTGTTTGATTAAAAATTCAAAAGGTATTTTGAGTCAAATTAATAGATAATTTGTGATATTTTTAGAAATTTCTGTTTTTGTTTGAATGTAAAGGTATTCTCCATGTTAAACAAGTTATATTTGTTTTGCCATCAACTACATCATCTGTACCTGCCGTTTCTTGAGCACTTGATTTAAATAATAGCGTTTCCATTTATAACTCTATTCAAATGAAAAGAAACTCTTCGTCCTGATACGATTTTACAATAAAATCCTAATGGATGTGAAAATAAAATTATAAATTTGGCTTTTTCTTTGTTTTCATTGTTATTATTTTGAAATATTAAATCATGTCTATTAGCAAGCCCAGGGTTTTTATCAGTTGATGCTAAATAGTCATGATCATTGAGAGACCAGCATTAAGTATTGCCATAATTTGAACTAAAACTATCCTGAAATCATACGTCAATGATCCTTGAATTAAACTAGTTTGTCTTAAATTTGTAAATTCTTCTACGGTTGTATCATCAAATCTTAAATAAACCTTATCAAAAATAAATAGGACCATTGATAGCTAATTTAATTAACTTTTTTCTGCATATCTTGCTCCATCTGCTTGTTTTATTAAATCAACTAAAATAATAAATTCATTTAATGTCCTTAAATGCTTTGCAATGATTGATCTTACGTCATAATGTCAACTGTTTTTCAGTAAGCTTCCAACATGACATTTCCCTAGAACATGAGCGATTTTTTCTTTCTCTTTACAATGCCTGCAAAGGGATGATTCCAGAGTACGACTCTAGCTTCAATTGGGAGAGCATTTATCTTTAATGTATTTAACCATTCAGACGAATTTTATCCGCGTTTTTTAATAATAATTTGATTAGCGTAAGGACAATCTTTATACATTTCTACTTTTTGTCCCTGAAGTGAAAGTGAACAACAGTTTTGAAATTCCTTAATCTTCAAAACTTCTTGCAGAATTTTTGCTGGCTTTGTTCTTAGGCAAGATTAAAATTTACTTTGAATTTCCTCTTCATCCAGCTCTAGTGCCTCTATGCAGATTTTCATTTACGAATAAGGATGTTTAAAAAAATGTATATATGGACCGTAGGAACCTAACAACACAACGCAAATAATAAAATGTATATATAGACAACTTTATTCAAAAATAAACTTGACACTGTCCTCCAATGAATATCGCCTAAAGACTCAGTATACGAGTCATACTTTTGTTATACATAATTATGTCATCTTTAGTTGTTTAAACTTTAAATAGAAAAAATAAGGTAATGCTTGTAAAAAACAGGTGATGAACACAAAGTTGCACCGATTTCTTTAGGACTGACGTTACAATATCTTTAATAAGCGTAACTGGTAAACACTGAGACTTCAGGAAGTCAAGGAAGAACTGTAAGCCTCTAGCACCGACGTAAAGCTCAATGACCTGGATATCGTCAAGGCCTAATTTCTCTTGAATACGGAATGCATGGCTCGTAATGAGATTTTTTTTCCTGATTCACTGATTCTGCTTGATTTTTTTCATTCTGTTTCATTCTTACAGTAGGATCAAGAATAAATCCTTTTCGCGAATCCTAATTGTAAGCTATGATATCCACCGTTTTGGAGCCATTGCCAGTACACTCCGCTTCTTCAAGAACCTTGCAACCTAGTTTGACCATGGCTTCAGCGAGTAAGCGCCTTACAGCATGGTGTCTATTATTACGTATCAATTCCACCCGGGGACAAGATCCAAGGATATGACCTAGTGTTTCTAACTCAATTTAACCGTGGCGGCAGCGAAATGTTCCTTGATCAGGTCTTGGGATGGCATTGACGGGTATAACATTTCCCAACATTTTAATTGCATTGGCCGATTCGGAAGAAGAAACCCCATTTTTAGAATGAATCTATTTATTCGCCTAAGGACATGCTTTAAACTGTATAACACCCTGGCCTTTCTGCGGAAGTTTGCACGGATTCTCATATTCAAGTAATCCCAAATGGTCACGAATAAATTTACTTTTTTTACCACGATATGTATTCATACTGTCTCGAACATCATCAGGAATGTTTACGAAATTCAGACATTTTGTTCGTTCAACTTCCAAATCTCTAACCTCTTGAATTAAAAGATGCTTTGATGCTTACAGTATTTCGGTTGCATTAAAATTCTGTAAGCCTGCTTTCCACTTAACTCTTATAAGTCCTAATCCTTTAACCTTGGGGCTAGAATACAACATGGTATTTGGAGTACGAGCAGGCAGCATTATCATTTCTTTAGTAGCACTTCTAATTATTTTGTCAAATGCATCAAGAAATTTTGTCGATAGTTTTCTAAGCGGCGCATTTTGAAATTGATAAATTAACGTTGGCCAAAGGTAGTCTTTCAAACCTTTTAATTTCTGGTCTTGCCTCAGCATGGGGGTAGATACTAACTTTTCAATTTTGCTGTTGAATTTTTTGGCACATTTACCTTTATTAAACACTATTTCGTCACAAAGAGTTCAGCGGTGAAGCTAAAGGCAACCAGTCGCATTTTCTGAGCTGCTGCTCCGACTGTGTCCTTCAGTACTGCAACCAATACACAAGCTATAGCTTGTGTACTTGTGCACACTATAGTGTGCTGTTATCTGGTTTGGTAGGCTTGGAGGGGAGGATGTGATAAGGTACTCTCGCCATCGGATTTTCGATTCCGGAGGTCGTTGGTCTTTATTTGCATCTCCACTCAAGTCTCAGTGCACAAGTAAACAGAGATAGCAAAAGAAGTTATCAGTTAGGGCATTCGTTGAACTCTTTAGAATACTTCTTTCTATTATGCTATCCTTGAACTCCAAGGTATTGGCAGTTGTAGAAGAGAGGCAGATAGGGAAAATCAGTCTCTGGGCTATGTAGTCCGGAGGCTTAAAGTACCTTTTTTTCACTGAATTCCTGTTAATCTGGATTATCCAAATGTGTTCGGAATCTCAACCGCTTTGCATGATCTGTCTGTTGTGTAAGAAGCTCCGAGCAAACTTGCATCAACTTTAGCCGATTTTGTGCTAGATAGATTATTCATCGCAACCGAGTTTCCTGGCATAGTGGACTCAGTTGTTATATTTTAATTCCTCTCTGGATTAGCCTAGGAGGAATCTCGCAGTATAGGGTTTAGCAACTAGTTCAATAGGAATGTCCAAGGTCTACTCACGGAAGGCTTCACGCAATCCACTTATTGGGTATGTCCAAGGTACAAATTCCTTATAACAAATTATTTTTAGAAAATGGGACAGCAATGGTTAAGTAATGGACTGGGCTATGAAATGACTGATACGAATCTGTGAGCGTGTCAGTTATGGAACCCATAAGATACATACATACATTTCGTCACAAAACGTGACTCCTAAATACTTAATGGTGTCATTTTTCCCCATGTAATTAATAAAAGTATTCGGAGCTACCTCTAGCGGAGTTTGGCAAAGCTCACCTTTCACCACACTGATGCCAGCACTTTTTAGTGGATTCATAAGTATCCTACAAAGATTGCATTACTTGGAGACCCCTGTACTGTTTTGAACAATACAGCAAAGCATTAGGAGAATTATGCGGGAAAAAACTTTTTAGGGGGCTGATTTAAAGGTGCAGTTTGAAGAGAGTAAGTTAAACAAGCCCACAGATACTGATTAATAATAGCAGCTTCCTTAATAGCAGCTTCCTGACATACCTGTAGCCAGCACCGGCCGTTGAGAGCTCCGAGGGCAGGAGAATCCTATACCACTAATCGCAATGGCGACTCCTCTCGTCAGATGCACTACTGACTGCGTATCTCCACCGTAGAACTAGCGCATCTTAGCTATCTCCGCTCACACCGCACCATCCAATTTCCTCCCACAGCCATATACTGAGCATACGTGTAGGCCATAAAAACAGCACGACAGCGTGTTACTCTCATCCCCTCCGAGGAGGCCACTGCGAGAGGTATTTAGGACGTCATATCGGACCATTAAGCCACGGCTGCCCCGCCCGTAGTCGTATTGACACGTCGGTAACCCCGTAGTGGTACTAATACCAGGCTTGGAGTATACGACATTGTCCCCCCGGACATTGTCCCCCCGGTCTTTTTCCCCCCGGACACTTTCCCCCCAATAAGCAACAGCGGACGTTTTCCCCCCAGACATAAAATTTAACAACTGTTATGTTGTAGTTCACTATCGTGTGAAGGTATGAATTCGGATAAAATTACGCAAATGTTGTCAGCTAGACTAGGAGGTATGGATATTAAGTAATTTGCCATGATTTGCCTACTGATTACAACGAAAATTTTAATGTCCACAATCTACAAATCGAATAGTTGTTAGTACATATGTAAGTAATACTAATTAGGAGCTAGTTTGTAATAAGCATAATTTTGTTAAAATTGAAGATAGATTTAAAAAATTGTTATTAAACTTTGGAAGAAAAATAGAAAAGTCAAGCAGATATAGCTGTTGGTTAAAACCATATTTACGGTCAAATGAAAGACCAGATAGACTCAATAAGAAATATAGTGTAATTGGTTGTTCAAAAGAAATGCACAGGTGTTCTACGATGCCCTCTTTAATTAAGCTCTTAATGGAAAAATAGTGTTTAATGTATCCTCATCTAACTTAAACTCTTTAATCACTGCGCTTGTTATATGTCGCGTGTACCTCTTCATTTTTACCGAACTGGCCCAATATTTAAGCTTTATTTTTAGGTGATTTTAGCTTAAGAATGTATCCTCACTAAAAAAATCCAATTTGTCTAACTCTATCTAAAATTATTGTATACTATTTTCAGCATGGTCAGTACAGTCTACCTGTGGTCATGCTGCGTATGTATAAATTATATGATCATTTTCCAATGAATAAAAACCCAGCATAATAATAATAATAATAATAAATCTGCGTAAACTTGCGTACTTTTGTTTACCACGTTTGGTTATCGGGTCGGCAAGATGGGAATACACAAATGCGTTTCGGTTAAAACTATCAGTTTGGGTCACACTATCAGGTTTAATTTTTAGAATTTCAGATTTTATGTTTATTTTGATTAATATTCCTTGTGAGAAGTTTATTTGTTAGTGTAGTAGGGTGAAGTACTGTGTGCATAAATTATTTTTAGTTACTTTCTTTTTATTTTTTACTTTTTCCATCCTATAACTAGGCATTGTTAAGCAATGATATGATATATAAGTACGTAAACTACTTACCTATATCTCCTACACTTCAATTTAAATCTATTTTTAAAGTTTGCGGTTTAATAAAGTATATTTTGCATTGGATTCGTGAGATAATATACAATCAACGAGAATCAAATAAAAGCACATATTTTTATTAACCTGCATTTCATAAACCATCTCCTATAACCTTACAACACCGTGAACTTCAGTAACCTAAATAAGAGTTTGGGGGGAAAACGTCCGCTGTTGCTTATTGGGTGGAAAATGACCGGGGGGACAATGGTCGGGGGTAAAATTTCCGGGGGGACAATGTCCAGGGGGACTTTGTCGTACAACCCAGGCTTAGTCTTCGTACTACGCGTGTCGGTCCGTAATAAGCGGGGGAACCTTTGGTCATACTAATACGCGGGTGGGCCGCGTAGTCTGGTGAATTCAAGCGTAGGCCTGTAACAACCCATCGGGTTGCCATTTGCTAGTTAAATTGAAAAGACTTGAAACCATGTCTTCTTGTAGTCTCACTAGTCAGTTAATCGCGCATGGAATGGAGTTCCGAAAAAAATATATAAATTGTTGCGTTTGAGGATACAAGTTCCGCAGACAAAAATCGCAGTTTATAGTAAAGTTTTAAAATTAATATTAGTATTTACTAGTTTTATTCAATGGGAAATCGTACGAGTGTGATTTCTTTCCCAATTTTCTACAGTGCATCATATCCCTGGCTATAAGCAACTAAAGGGTGTTACTTGGATGCTTGGAGTTTCGAGATGCACCGGTGGAAGGTTGATTACTTTGTTGGGAATAAGACACCAACATCCAAAGTCAAGTAACTTGTAACCACCGTAAAGCTGAGCTGTAGAACTGGCAATAGAAATGAGTGAAGGACAACAACGGGACTTGCCTTCCCTGTTTTTTTAACATTATTTTCTATACATTTAGGGATTGATTACTTTCTGTTCGATCATTATTAACCGCGCACCACGGAAAGAGCAATTACGTAACAAACGAACAAACCACAACATAATGAATCACGCAGTTTTTCTCAATGTATCTCTTTTTTTTACTCTTTCTTGTTCTTTAGGTTTGTTCCACTCGACTATTTCACCAAAAACTCGAATGTTAGAGCAATAGAATGGCAAACTCATGCATGAACTTTTGTGTGCTAGTTCGTTTGTGATATCCTTCCACACTATTTATTTCATTATATTATACATGAACTTCATCGTCTCCACCGCTTTTAACAATGCCACTAATCTTTTTTCTCTTTTATTCCGCCTTCCCTTCCTTTTTCAATTCTTTAGTTCATACGTTGTAACTGTAATGCATACTACACCACATTTATTCTCATACTTAATTTCATTTAAAAAATGGACTATTTCATGCGTCGTAGATATTCTTTGTAAAAAAGGCAAGGTATTAAAGGTTCGTTCACCTAATCTCATTCAGCAAATAAATAAATATTCATTTTTCACAAGTTCCACTCGTGCGAAACATTTTTCAATCATTATAGTAGGTACACTAAGGGTTATATCAATTTAGATTGCTATACTCATTTAATTATGAATGGTTAGGTAAACCCTGGAATCTAAATTGAATTTGATAATATTTTTATATTACTTTACTGTGCGTCGATCAATAGAGCTATTGTCGTACATAACTTCGGGATGTAAAAGCAGTTATACTGTTTCTAGAGGATAGTGCTTACACGATATTATAAAAATACTGTACAGGTAATTACAAGTGAGTATCTCATTGAATTAAATGTCTTTGAATGTGGGAGACTCAAAATAGTACAGGCTGGGTGCATTCAGCCTTTGACCTTCCGTCCGACACTAACTTTTGCGAGTCTTCCTTGCTAAGGTTTACCTATTAATGGAATGTCAATTGCCTTATTGGGAAACGAATGAAGTTTGTTGTGGATAGCCAAACCATATAAGCGTATTTGAAAACAACAATAACTATCAAGACGCACAACTCAACTAAAAGTTGAGGGGAATAATCCCCTGGAAAGTATAGCTTACCTTATCAGCGCGTGACGTTATTCGTGAATATAAATAACTCAACAAGGGAAACCTTGTAACAATTAAAAGACTGAGCTGCAAATTCTTCAGATATTGCGCATAATTGGTACCCTTCAAGACCTAAAAGGACATTCCATGAACAGCATGGCGTACAATTTGTCCCCTTGAAGACAAAAGATAACTCCTCAACAACAGTGTATAATTTGTCCCCTTGAAGACCAAAAATAACTCCTTAACAGCATGGCGTACAATTTGTCCCCTTGAAGACAAAAAATAACTCCTTAACAACACGGTGCATAATTTGTCTCCTTGAAGACCATAAATAAATCCTTAACAACACGGTGTATAATATGTCCTGTTGAAGACCAAAAATAACCTCCAATGCCCACAACCCACAGCCCTAAATCTCGACAGCGGCTACTTTTATTCGCAATATTGCCTAAAAATTTGTTTTCAGTTAGCCGTACCTACAGTCTTAAATTTATAGCTGCGCTGAATGAAAGGTTGACTAGCGCCCAAAGTAGATGCTGAGCTTACAGCGAATAACTGCTTTAATAAAGGAGTAGAACCTATTGTGGCAACGCTTAAACTACGACAGCGGCTAACTCCACTTTAGCTTCTACTTGAATTTCTAATTTGATAAAGTCGCAATAAAAACAGGGATTATTAAAATAATAATACTTGGATACCGTCATTTATGAACGATCCGTGTATATATTCTTGTAGCATCTTGCGTTCAAAGTATCTGTTTACCTAATTTTTGAACAAATGCAGAGCGAATCCCTAAAATAGTGATAATCAAAGTATGAATACTGGAAGCATTCCATAATATGGGTACCCGTTTAACTAATATTAAAACTTATGACAGGTGGGATACTTGAAATAGTAATATTCAAACAACGCCATCTATGAAAGATCTCCCTATGAATACTATTAAAATCATATGTTGAGGACATACGTCAACCTAATTTCTGAACTAATTACAGTGGGGATCTCTAGAATAGTAAGATTTAAATGACGTCATTTATAAACGATCCATGTACGTACGCTTGAAAAATTCAGTGTTAAGGATATAATTTAACTCTGTTAACTTAATTTTAGAACTAAAGGCATAGGAATCTCTAAAAAAGTAAAATTTGAATGACGTCATTCATGAACGATCCACGTACGTACGCTTGAAAAATTCAATGTTAAAGATATAAGTTAACCTAATTTTAGAACTAAAGTCATAGGAATCTCTAAAATGGTAAAATTTGTATGATGCTCTGTATAGACAAACCCTGCATGCATACTAGTAAAATCTTATGCTAAGGATATATTATGTCAACCTTATTTCTAAACTAATGACAGTGGGGATCCCTAAAATAGTAAAATTTGTATGACGTTATTTATGGAAGATCCCTGCATGCATACTAGTAAAATCATATGTTAAGGTTATATGTCAACCTAATTTCTGAACTTATTACGGTGGGGATCCCTAAAATGTTTAAAATTTGTATGACGTCATTTATGGACGATTCCTGCATGCATACTAGTAAAATCTTATGTTAAGGATACATGTCAACCTAAATACCTGCCTCGATATATTCAAAGTTGCACTTGGGTAAGACTAAACAATAGAAGTTCAAACTTTTATGCCATTCGGCCGCCAATCACGTGAATTTCTCATTAAAAAATTTGATTGGTTGTAGTAGTCTGTGTGAATGCCCATAGATTTTTACCCGGTGTGTTTAAACATACAAAAGTACATGGGCAAACGCAATGTCCGAGCATAAGTACGTAAATGTAACCTAACGCGAGCTGAGACCTGGTTTTTAAGCTCGTTTAAAATAAAGTGTAAAAAATTTTGAGAGTTAGTCCATTTAATTTGTAATTCCAAAACACTTAATAAATAGATCATAACCAAAAATCGACCGGGGGAGGGCCCGAATTAGATTCTGAGCTTTAACAAAAGCGCAAGACAATTTACGTTACGCTAAAAGATGATATAAGATTTATGGAAGCTCCCCTTCCTTAAATAGGCCATATACGAATGTGCGTGGCATTTAGTTAAATATAGCTGAACATTTTTTATACACATTTACAAATGACGTCATTTATGGAGACTCTCCTACCATATATGAAAGTACGTGGCATGTAGTTAAAAAATTAATAAGGTTGGAAATGGGGGTAATTAAAATGATATTTAAAGGACGTCATTCATGGACGATCCCGGAACATCTATCATATGTATATTTATGTTCATGGCATGAATGTAAAATATTTTACAAAAATTCGGCGCTTCGCGCCGGATTTGTCGACCGGGGCGGGCCCGAAGTAGATGCTGAGCTTTAAAAAAGTTGCAAGGCCATTTATGTTACGCTAAAAGATAATATAAGATTTATGAAAGATCCCCCACAATAATTAAGACATATAATAATAATAATAATTTATTCATTGGGTCGATTTAACCAAAGCTCATACAACCAGACTCAACCAGTCACTGTGGGTGAGGAAATAGGAGGCTACCGCGTTAGATCGTCTCGGTCTTTGTACCCTTTCACCTATCCCCGTCCCCTCCTCCACAGTAAAGGAGTCCCATTCCCTAGGCCCCTACAGTAAGTAGTGGTCACTAAGGAGCGCCGAAGGAGATTAAGGTTTCAATCAACCATCCAGTGACGTTTACCGTACAACAATGAGCCGTTAACGATTAGCAGTGGCCGAGGATCGAAGCCAGGTCTGAGGCTGTAGATTTCGTTACAGTCTGCAGTCCTAACCGCTCACCCAAGCACGCCTGCTTAATTAAGACATACATATACGAATGAGCGTAGCATGTAGTTAAATGTAGCTGAAAAGTTTTTATGAATTGCACCACTCACAAATTATTTCATTTATGGAGGCTTCCCATCAATAAGCCATATATTAAAGTACGTGGCATGTAGTTAAACTAGTAAGATCCCATGTCAAATATATCCGATTCCTTAATTCTTGAACTAATGACAAATGGGATTTCTGAAGTTGTAATTTTTAAATAACGTCATATATGGACGATACCTATATGCATATTAGTAGGATCCTATGTTAAATAAATTCGATTGCTTAATTATTGAACAAATGAGAAAGAGGATCTCTAATGTAGTGATTTTTAAATAACGTCATTTATGGACGATCCCCGTATGCATACCAGTAAGATCCCATGTCAATTATATCTGATTACTTCATTCTTAAACAAATGACAAAGGGGATCTCTAAAATGGTAATTTTTGAATAACTTCATTTATGAACGATCCTTGTATGCATACTTGTAAGATCCCATGTCAAATATATCCGATTACTTAATTCTTCAACTAATGACAAAGCAAATTTCTAAAGTGGTAATTTTTAGATAACGTCATTTACGTACGATCCCCGTATGCCATATTAGTATGATCCCATGTTAAATATATCTGATTACCTAATTTTTAAGATAATGACAAAGGGGATCTTTAAAGTAGTTATTTTTATATAACGTCATTTATGGACGATCCCCGTATGCATAGTAGTAAGATCCTATGTTAAATATATCCAATTAATTAATTCTTGAACTAATGACAAAGAGGATTTCTGAAGTGGTAATTTGGGGTTCTTGAAACTATGATTTTTGAAAGACGTCAGTATGGATGACCCCTGAAAAGTAACCTATTTAGGTAGATATGTCTCTGTAAATAGGCCAAGTGCACTGTGTCTGTTCTGTTGAGTCGTGAATCCCGCCATCCTTCCTTGAATGCTCATGTAATAATGTTATTAGTTGTTGTTGTCTGTCAGAATGCCCATAGATTTTACACCCGGTGTGTTTAAACAAACGAAAGTGCATGTAGATTTTGTAGCAGATCATTATGTACCTAGCATGTAATCAAAGGAGCACTGAGACCAAGTTTTTGCAGTTTTTTAAAATGAAGTGTGAAATATTCTGAGAGTTAGTCCATTTAACTGCTAATCTAAAAACATTTAATAATAAGATCATAACCAAAAACTATACAGCTCATCTACATCGCATTTCTGAGAGTATACAAATTATTTCAATCCATGTAGTTCAAAAAT
Organism: Dicyrtomina minuta; assembly: GCA_949802685.1. Lineage (NCBI taxonomy): Eukaryota > Metazoa > Arthropoda > Collembola > Symphypleona > Dicyrtomidae > Dicyrtomina > Dicyrtomina minuta. The sequence goes on from OX461810.1 coordinate 22,627,972, forward strand.
GTGACCTGTGGCGTCGGACAACGGAATGGAGGACAGGCAGAGAAAAAGGGGGACGGACGGACAAAACCATTTTATTAGATGCTCTATGAGCTAAAGCTCAGCATCTAAAAATTTGCATTTTTAAATGGGGGTACTTGAAACTATGATATTTTAAGTATGTTATTTATGGACGTTCCCTAAATATCCCCTGTACATATATGTATTTTCATGACGTGTTGGTAAAATATGTTGAAAACAAATTTAATGTTGTAAATAGGGAACTTAACACTATGATATTTGAAGGACGTCATTATAAACGATCCCTGAATATATATAACCTATATACTGAATATCTATAACATTAAACTTCGATATTTGCAGGACGCCATTATGGACGATCCCAAAATAGGTATAACCTACATACTGAATATCTATAACATTAAACTTTAAAAATTGAAGGACGTCATTATGGACGATCCCTGAATATGTATAACCTATATTCTGAATATCCATAACTTAAACTTTGATATTTGTACGACGTCATTATGTACGATCTCTGAATAAGTATAACCTATATTCTGAATATTCATAACATTAAACTTTGATATTTGTAGGACGTCATTATGTACGATCCCTGAATAAGTATACCTATATACTTATTATCTATAACATTAAAATTCGATATTTGTAGGACTTCATTATAGACGATCGCTGAATACGTAAAACCTATATTCTGAATATCTATAACATTAAACTTTGCTATTTGTAGGACGTCATTATGTACGATCCCTGAATAAGTATACCTGTATACTGATTATCTATAACACTAAACTTCGATATTTAAAAGACGTCATAATTAACGATCCCTGAATATGTATAACCAAAATATATACTGATTATCTACAACATTAAACTTCGATATTTGAAAGACGTTATAATGGACGATCCCTGAATATCTATAGCATTTAACTTCGATATTCGAAGGACGTAATTATGGACGATCCCTGAATATGTATAACCTATATACTGAATATCTATAATTTATTCCCAGATTCCCAGCGTGTCTGCCGTAGCAGACCACAGACCATAACCATTGAAAGCTGTAGGTGAGATTGGTTGGGTCTGTACTATAAGATATACTTGTATTCGCCGTGCAGAGCATCAAAATTACGTGGCATGTACATGCATTATCCATTTGTTTACACGTATGTATTCGTTTTTGCCAAGCTCCCTTTTATGAGTTTTGACATGGGTCCATTTAACTGTTAATTGTGAAGAAATGGTCGTACAAAAAACAATACAGACCTGCCTGCTCGAATTTCTGATTGTTTCCAAATTGTTTAAAGTTAATGGCTTCAAAACCGTGACCTGTAGTGTACGGCCAGCAGACGGACGGACGGACGGACTTGACCATTTCATTAGATGCTTAAGCTCAGCATCTAAAAACTATACATCTCATCTGCATCGTGAATTGATATTTACTATCTTTGTAGTAAATACGCTGATATTTTCCTTGATAATATAGGATGAGTATGAAGTCTGTATATCTGTAAATGGTGATTAGAACTTTTATGTTGTATGAAATAAAAGTTTGAGATCGCTGTGTTTTTGAGAGAGAATTTAGTAGTATGTGTTTAATGCTCGAATTGTAATGAACAAGTGTTAGTGTTTTAGTTTGATTTCAACATAATATAATAATTTCGAATATTCTGTGTGTGATAGAATTTTGGGGAGGAAAAATAGGATTATAATATAAGGAGTGGTGCTGAAGGAAAGGTTGAAATTAAATGTAGGAAAGTTAAATCCAATATAGAATGTGGGCCATTAATCATACTGCTGGCTTCTTAGAATCCGTAGAAATATAATAAGATTATAATTAGTCTCCTTCGTGCGTCAGAACATAATTGTCATAAGGAAAGAATGACATTATTCAGAAATGTAGAATGTTTGTTTTACATTATACAGTGTAGTGTGTAATAGTGAAATATTATAAAGTAATATGATGATGTAAGAATGCGGTATGAATATATCGCCATGCGGTATATGTATATCGCCGTTCACATCGCATGTGTGAGATTTTAAAAATTTGAATCAAATTGCTTGAAAAATGTGACCTATGGCGTACAACTACGGAATGGAGGACAGGCAGACAGAAAGAAGGACGGACGGACAATACCATTTTATAAGAAAATCTATGAGCTAAAGCTCAGCATCCAAAAACCAGCCTGGTTTCCGCCATAAGGAGTGGTGCTATTTTCACTATTTTGTTCACCTCAATGATATTATTATGTATTTGAAATACAAATGTCCGGTATGGAATTGCCTAGGGGAAAAAATTCTGAGGAGGTAAATGTCCGGCATGAAAATTTCAATTTACCAGTACATGCAATTTTTCAATAGGGACGTTTCTGAAATACTGCTATTAACTGAAAATCATAACAGCCACAGTGGCTGTTACTGTTAACTTATTATGTCATTTATTACTTAACCTAAAAAAACGCATAAAGTAGCGTCCACAAATGACGTTATCAAAAAGTCCCCACTTTTAGGACTCTAGTACCCCGTAGCTTAACCATTACGTAAATAACAATTTTTAACATGGGATAATATCATGACATATTTTGTCACCAGTCGCCAAGTAGACTCATTGAACCTACCGATGACGTCATTTATGCACGATCCCTATCTGCTTTAAATGTGCGCTGGAGTAGCATTTTTGGGCTAAAATTTAATGTAAAACGATATTTGTTGACTTTTAATGATACACTGAAAATTGAAAATTGTGACCTTTGTTGCCTTTATTTTCCCATTTAAAATTGTATGTTAAAATTTAAGTTTTGAATTTCCAAGAAAATTTTTAAAATGTCCCGTGCTTTAGTTACTTAGCAAACAAAAATTCACTCAAGTGTCTATGCCAGCTGAAGTGTCCAGGGTTGGTAGAAGACGCTTTGGTCACATTTTGCCGAATCCTACTGTTACACCTGAAAACGTTCGCAAGTAAGTATAGGCATATTTGGCAGGAATGGTACCGCTGCAAGAGGTTCCGGCCGGAGTAGTGCCGGTACGAGTGGCATCGATACGAATGTTACGGGTGCGAGAAGTACCGGAATGAGAACTGTAGACAAGTAACATCCTATGTTACTTGTGACTGTTACTGTGACTTTCGCTTTTAAAATGGTTACACTAATGAAAAAGGAATACTCAGAATGATGATATTTGAACGACGCCATTTATAAGTTGTTCCATTCAATATTATGTAATGTTGTATTTAAACATGTAACACATTCGGGATCGCCCATTAATGACTTCATCGGTCGGGTCAACGCCAGTCAAGGGCTCTGCCTGTAGACTAGTAATATCCCATGTTAACGACATTAGTCTAAGAAAAAATGGTTACACTAATGAAAGGGGGGTATTAGAAATTATGATACTTGAAGGACGTCATTATTGGCCATTCTTTTACCATGTATAAGCAAAATTTTGAGATTTGATCTATTTAACTGTTGATTGGGAGAAGACGGCCAGTGCAATCTCAATTAAAAACTATTCAACCCACATTCGTCGCATTACCAGGTTTTTAAAAGTTGTTTCAGTTAAATCGGTTAAAAAATGCAACATGTAGCGTACAACTTATCAGTGGCCGCGGAAGGTCAGTTTTCTAGGGGGGGGGGGCAAGCCTATGTTAAGCATAGGTACATAAAGTATGTACCCATTTATTAACATTAGGAATTTAAAATTTCAGGGCGGGACAATGCGCCCGTGTCCCCCCCCCCCCCGGTTCCGCGGTTCCTGCGACTTAAGGACGCACACAGAAACAGACAGGATTCGCGGTTTTTATACATGACCGAAATGGAGTGTAAAAAATGTTGAGAGTTGGTTCACTTAACTGCTAACTGGCAAAAACTTTTAAAATGGATTGTAACCAAAAACTATACACGACATCTTAATCGCATTTGTCAGCGTTTAGAAGTTTGGTGGTCAAGATCAGTTCAACAATGCGACCTTCAGCGTACGACATTCAAAAAGGGGGACAGACGGACAGGCAAAACCATTTTATTAGATGCTCAATCAGCAAGAGCTCAGCATCTAAAAACTGATGAAAATTTGAGTTATATTTTAAACCCTTAAAATTAGGAATGACGTGAAAAATGTTAGGATGTCAAACTGCAAGCAATTTAATTTTCTGCCGATTAGAACGCTTGTGGCCAGCACAATATTACGTGATTGAGGTATAAAATTTTCTGGTATTTCCTGATTTTATTACTCAAAATTTCTTGCGTTTTAGATAATAATAATAATAATAATTGCATTTATTCAAGTGTTAAAGTGATAACAGTAATGTTTTTTTCGTCACCGAACACACATAGTTTAATTAAAATAAATAAATAAATAGATAGTTTTAATAAACAAATATATATATATGTAAATAAATAGTAGTAGTGTAGTGCATATATATGTATTATATACTTTGTATTTAAATTGCGGTCATATCACATGAAATAAATAGTATAAATTTTAGATAATAAATTAGTCTATTCGTTTGTTTAAAAGGTATTTGCGTATTTCTGCATCAAAAGCTGATGGTGACGTAATTTCTTGTATCTTGGTTGGCAGCGAGTTCCAGATGTGAGTAGCAGCATATGAAAATCCTTTTCGGCCGTATTGGCCGACCATTATGGCGTGTATTAAGTTGTTAGGTTTCCTGAGCTGTCTTGTAGTCCGTTTTTCACGGTTGGCTATATACGTACTTTTTTAATAAGAACTTTTTTATTTTTTATACGATTTTTTTAACTTTGCTCTGGGACGTAAAAAAGTGTTTATGTAGGTATTTTAATTGGTATAAATTTTTTCGTTCTTCAAAGGAGAGCCAATTGTTTTCCTCTATTATGTCATGGAATGTAGTAGTTGCGGTATTCTTTTTCCCGAATATCTTTGTGGCAATGTTTTAAATCATTTTATTAAGTCTGGTGATTTTAGTAGTACTCACGTTTTCCTATACTATAATTCCATAATCTAGGATAGATAGGATTAGACTCGCACTGAATATTTGAAGGTTAAGTGCACTTTAGAATTTACGATATCTAGATAGTAGTTTTGTACGTATGTGCATTTTTGTGCATACGGCTTCTATGTGTTTCTCAAAGTTTAGGTTTTCGTCAAGTAATACGCTTAGATATTTAAATTTACGTACTTTCTCAATTGTGTTATCTCCTATTTTGATGTTTGGTGTAAATTCCTGTTTGCGCGTAAAAGGAGATTTAAACATCATCCATTTTGTTTTTTCCAGGCTGACGACCATTTCATTTTTACGTGCCCATGTAAATAAGTTATCAACGTCTTTGTTGAGTGCGTTTTGAATTTCTTCGGTGTTAGCTGCACTGTAGTAGATAATTAGATCGTCAGCGTACAGTATACATTTGCATTTTTTGAAAATATTTGGCAGCGCGTTTAAGTAGATGGAGAACAGTTAAGGGGAGAGACAGCTTTCTTGCGGAATTCCTTTGTTAAGTTTCATTGGGTCTGAAAGTACGGTCCCAACTTTAACTTGTATTTGTCTCCCAGTTAGGTAGGATTTAAACCATTTTAATAAATCTCCTTTTATTCCCAGGTTTTTCATTTTTGAGATTAGCTTATCGTGTCCAATTAAATCAAAAGCTTTAGTAAAGTCCACAAATACTGCTCCTGTGTGCATCCCTTAATTGCCTGCTATGTAACAGTCGTTGGTAAATTCGATAAGTGCACTTGATGTGGAAAAGTCTTTGCAAAACCCATGCTGGCTTGTAGATAGCAAGTTATTTGCATCTAAGTAATTTATAAGTTTTTTGTGCACAATCCAGTCAAATATTTTAGATAAAGTGGGTAGTATGGCTATTGGACGGTAGTTGTTTGGATTGGATCGTTCGCCTTTGTTTTTGTATAACGGGATAACAATTGCGTGTTTGCAGCATTCCGGATAAATTCCGTTAGATTATGAATACTGGAAGAGGCGTGCTAAGAATGTTGACATACATGCGCAGAGAATTTCAATTAGTTTAATGTGAACTCTATCTGCTTCTTCCCCTTTATCTGATTTCTGGGATTTAATTGCTTTTATTACCTCATTAATGTCGATTTGCATATTGTTGTGCTCAGCCTTTGGTCTTATAGCGGCAGCTTGTAATATATCAAGTGGGTCTATGTTACTGATATAAGTAGGTTCAGGTGACGTAAACTGTTTGCATAAGGTATTTGCTATGTCTATTTCTTGTTTATAAGATATGCCATTACTTTGTATTGAAGTTATTTTATTTTGCATTTTAGCCCTTCCTATATCTTCGTTAAATGATTTCCATATTTCTTTGCTATAGTGTTTGGAGCTGATAGCGGTCTTAGATATATTGTTAGCTTTCAATGCGTCTTTTTTACGGTTAATATGATTCCGTGCTGCTTTAAATTCAATCCACTGCTTTGTAAGATTTGTAGCTTCGGGTTGTTTCTTTAGTTTGTCGCGTGTAGTTATAAGGTTTTGAATTTCCGCCGTTAGCCACTTGGGCTTGTTTGTATTTGTGCGTACGGTTTTTACTGGAGCTACACAGTCTATTACAAACCTGGTTGTGTTTAAAAAGAATTCAAATGCACTGTTGACGTCATTACAGAAATCGAGCATGCTCTATGGGGCTGTTTCAAATTTGTTTATAAGTTTACTGTGGTCGATTTTTTCAATGCTTCGTGTTGTTATTATTTTTGATTCTTTTCTTTGTTGCGAGAAGTTCCTAACTGTATAAATTAGGTTGTGGTCGGCTATAGTGTTTGTTATTACTCCACTTTGCGTTTGGAGTTCAGGGCTGTTGGTGAGTATTAGGTCTACAGTGGTGCTACTTGTTGTTGTGGTTCTTGTTTTTTCGTTAATAAGTTGATGGAATCCGCATTCCACAGTGGTAAATTTAAATTCTTTTGCTATGGAATTTGAATGCGAATGATCAACGTTGAAATCTCCTAATAGGTATGTTTCCCTTTCTCCTTCATTTTGAAGTATTGGTTTTAATTCTTCTCGTAGGTTAGATGTAAATTTGGGTGGGCAATATACGGCAATAATAATTATAGGTTTATGAAATGGTTTGCTTGCAGTTATTTTAACGGACTCGATGGGAGTGCTAAAAGGAGGGGCGTGTTTGCTGATGACCCAGATATCTTTTGCATATATCAAAATTCCGCCTCCTTTTTTGACGTCTTGTCTATTTCGGTCTTCTCTTGTTAGACTGTATCCAGCAATTTGCACTTCACTGCTATCTATATTATTATGTAGCCACGTTTCACTTTATATAAGAAAATCAAATTCCATTGTGTGGAGCAGTAATTTGATGTCGTCATGTTTGGACGCAGCTAGAATATTTCTTACGTTCAGGTGACCTTTTTTCGTTTTTTTATTCAGTTTTATAACGGGCTGTAATGCTGTATTATTGTGTTGTGGTTTTGAATTGTTACCATTATCTTTACTTATTATACATTTTTCACAATCCCAGTCGGTCTTTATTTTCTTGATGTTGTACGATTTTCGAATGCAACATTGGTGGAATGCAGTGTTACATGTGTTGCACTGTGTTGTTAACCACCTCTTGTGGTTTTTATCACAAAAATGCACTGGGATATTGTTGGAGTTATGCAATTAGTGCATATCCATGCTGTGTCTTGGATAATTTTGAACTTGTTAGTTGGAATTTTTATGCAAGTTCGGTGGAAGTGCTAAGCTTTAGCTCATTGAGCATCTAATAAAATGGTTTTATCTGTTTTTCGTGTGTCTGTCCGTCTGTCCCTATTTTTAGATGCTGAACGTAAGCATCTATTGAAATGGTGCATGCCTGTCTGTCTGTCTGTCTGTCTGTCCGTCTTCTTGTCGCACGGCACAGGTCCCATTTTTGAGCAGATTAAATTCAAACAACTTTTAATTCCCCACAAATGCGAGGGAGAAGTGCAGTGTGGTTTTTGAGCCGGATCGGAATTATAGTTTGTCTGCAATTACCAGTTGAATGGACCAAGAATCAAAATCTCGTTGTCGGCATAAAAAAGGAAGCGACTTTACACGTCATGCACATACCTACCTGAGAGCTTGTAAAGTCTCGCCAATTAAAATACACATAGGACGTTTTCACGAATTTACATTATTAGTAAAGGTACATTTCCAATATGTAAGTTCACAGGGCAGCCCGGTATAGTGTTTGTGGGTTTGGGAATGCAGTGTGGAATTGGAAAATATTCACGCTAATGACGGGGGTCCACGCTTCGAGCACTAACTCAGCTATTCGAAATTCTCCTTCCTCACTATTTTACAGATTCCTATTCATTACTACATGGCACGGAAATACTCACGTAAATGGGTTATAGACGGTGACGGATAGTCTACAAATGACGTTAAACGACGTTCTTCAAATATCATAGGTTTAGGTACCCCCCTTTCTAAGTTTAAAATTTTGTCCATCCTATGTTAACTATACATCATGCGCATACGTGTATGGGTTAAAGATGGTGAGGGGTCGTCCACAAATGACGTTAAACGACGTCCTTCAAATATAATTTTAAGTACCCCCCTTTCTAAGTTTAAAATTTCTGTCATCCTATTTTAACTACATGTGAATTCTAGTCTCCAGTTCTCATTTCGGTACTTCTCGCACACGCATCATCCGTATCGACGCCGCTGGTACCGGCACTAATCCAGCCAGTACCTTTTGCAGCGGCACCACTCGTGCCAAAAATGCTCGTATCTAGTCCACTTTTTACCGAGACCACTACTGGTTGCACATATAGCCATCATTCTATTCAAACCTTAACAAGTAGTTTCGGTGCGACTTGTATTCGTACCATACGTATCCTTACTACTCGTACCCATACTTCTTGTACCCGAACCACGCGTATCTATATCACTGGTATCCAGCTCATGCGTAACAAGCATTGTTGTACAAAAAGCATTCGCACCTATTTTAGAGCCAAATTGCCTTGTAAGCTCAGCATCTACTTCAGGCCCCCGGTAGACCAATCAGGCGAGAAGAGCCGGATTTTTCTGTTTCTCTTTTTTCCCACATTGTCACCGTCCTGCTTCAGATGTAATACATTTTTCTAAAATGCTCCACCGTTTCAGCTTCGAACTACATTTCTGACTCAATTGTTACAAAAGTGTCGTCATGGAAGGTAAAAATATTATGTTGGTGTTTTCAACTAATTTGCGTTGGATTGAAAGAATAAGAAGCCAATTGCTTCTGGTATTTTAGTTCAAACAAATGCTGCCGCAAGTCCATCGGATTCTTAAATTCACGCTGGTTGGGGCTGTCGTGATGCCATTCAATTGGCTGCACCAGCAGTTATAAACTCAATGGACGTGCAAGCGAATGACTTCAGGAACTGTCTAGACTTACGACAGAATGACTTTAGGAACTGTATGGACTTAATACAGAATGATTTTAGCTGTGAACTGAACGCCAGAATGAATCTTCACCGACAATATGCAGAACAGGATCTACAAAACAAAGCCTGAGAATAATTTAAATATTTTTATAAATTACATCTTAATATACCCAATCTCAATAGGCCATCTTTCCCAGCAACTCGTACGGAGTACGAATGTACACTCAAACCTCTTGACGTAGTTGAAATTTTATTTTCAAAATTTTATATTGGAATTTACGTGATAGTTTACCGAGTATATATGTATTATCGAAACCGCTTTCGGCCATCTTATTTCTCCCGGTTATGCGGCTTAGTTTGGCGTAACTCCAAGGTCTCCAATAACACCCTGGGTTTTGCTTAATTAAACTTGCATTTTATAAATCAATCCCGGTCGGTATATAAATTTTAAATGACTTCCGTGACCAAATTCTACGTATCTCCCGGGTTGAGTTGCTAGACGAAATACGGTAAGTATAATATGTATACGGTATATATATTTGTTACACGTTACACGGTTAATTCTGGTGGCTATCTCTGACCTACAAAACTAGTAATCTTAAGTTAAAAGGAAATAAAAGAGGTTCGTGTGCAAAATTTTGATTTTAATGTTACGCCTTGACTTTTGCTTCAGTTGATATCAGGTCCTGCATATATTTGTTTAAGTTAAAAGCTTAGAACTATGAAGCTCTTGATTGTTTTCAATCCAACTCAAATTACTTACTGAGTAACCCATTCCATTGTAGCAGTTTTAAATTGCAAGACGATATTCTTGATGTCATAAATTAGGAAAGAATTCGAAACTGAATCAGTGGAAGAATGGTACCAGAGAAGAAATATATTGGGTGAAGCGGCACGATGACGAAGTAGGGCGAGGAGAAATAGACAGGAGAGAATCGGATTTTAGGAGATGCGTCTCGAGGAAATGTCGAGGGAAAAGTGCGGTAGATTCGTTTTACTGGCGCGGGGGAAATTTTCAGTTCGGAGGAACCCATTTACCCATTCGCAAATGTTTTATTAATTATTGGAATTCTCAATGATATTTCAATATATTCAATAATCCTCCTAATAATTTCAACACCCCAAAATATTTTAATTAGTTTTACTAGTAATAATAATTGTTCATAATTAAACTGTTATGGACAACACTAAACATTAAACTAACATATACAACTAATTCAAAATGAAAAATCAAGATTTGACATATTCACAAATTCACAACCAACAAATAAATCATGTACCCGCCAAATCCATTTTATTCAGATGAAATTTTAAAATGAATTTGATGAAATCGATGCACATACAATAAATTCAACTAGTAACACTAATAGTTAGTAAGCTTAATTAAACTCATAAAGCGATGACTATAGAATAATTTTTTTGTATTGTTTGATAACAAATTCAGAGTCATTTATTTCGCCAAGAAATATTTAATATAACCAAAGGAAATCAAATAAAACCTGGCACTATGCAAATACAGTTTGTAAAGTTGTTTTACCCCTCAATGTATTGAACAATAAACATTTTCTAAATGTGTGCTTACTGCAAATAATTTAAAACATATCTTATTTAATTATACATTACAGAGCACTAAAGAACAAATATCGTGTTGCACTTAAACATATCACAAAAGGACAAAACAATAAAAAACAATCAACGACGTGAATGATCGGACAACAATAGACTCCGCAGTCTACACAGTCTGTAAAACTTATGGCAACTAAAATTATCAGTTAAAACAAAAATGAAGGATAGGAAAGATATCTAAAGGCAGTTTCAATCAATTGTCACAATCGTTTTTAATAGAATTTTATATACTAGTTAACATGATTATACGTATAATTATATTATACTTCAATCAGTAAGTCTCACACTCACGACCATACTCTCATGGTTTTTCTCCATAAATGATTTATTTCTTCATCAAACTTTGGACCACGTTCAACGTGCACTATCATGAACGGCATTTTTCGAGCCCGACGATCTCTCAACCACTTCCTGTACTCCTCCGGTTCGTAAGAATACCGAAGGTTCAAATAAAAAGGTTCTTTTTCAACTAATTCGCGAAGAACACCAGTCACATACACATCATCTATCCAAAAAAATCTGGAATTACGGCTAACCTGCAAGATGCGTTGAAGAATGTCAGGCGTTATTAAGTAAGCTAAACCACCACAGTACTTTGGATAGTTTTCATGAGGATATTCTTCCCGGGTGACGATCCATTTTTTTCCCACTACTGTAGCATCTGGGTCAGAAGTTCTTACAGGACTAGTTCCTTCTGGAAACACATTACACAGTAGTGTATCCTCTGGATGAAAACCGTAGGTTCTAGATGTAAATTCAAATAGCTGAAACATATCTATAAAGGCGTCATCATCAGTTTTTAGTACAAACGTTGCACCTGGACAAAATCTTAACGCCCACTTGTAGCCCATGAGGTGTTTATACGTAAGATTTCTGTAGGTATCGGGAAAGTTTCCGGAGACTATATCACCAAATATTGCACTTTCCCGAAGTATTGATTTCTCGATCAACGAGTCAGATTCCGAGTATGAGCCAAGAAGAAATACAAGACGTATATCCCAGCTCTTGAGTGACTTTACAGAGCCCCACGTACTCCTAATTGCTTGCCTCTCAGCAAAATGTTCTGGAGCAGAATGCACAATCACCATAAAGTAAACACCATCTCCTAATACTTTTGATCTCTGTATTTTTTCAGAAGGCAATAGACCTTGTCTAGATGAGGTTTTTAATTTTGTAGCACAAATTGAAACATTATTAAGGATAAAATAGAAGTCTTGCATGTCAAGCAGGGAATTCAGCTCGGAGTTACTTGCCTTAGTGTCCACAATACTCTGTTTGTGAATTATCCATGTTTGTAATTCTTCGTGAATGTTATATTTGCTCGCGTTGTATACATCTGAATCTGATTCGGTGCGAGACAAACATAAAAGATTGATGACTAGTGTATAAGTTCCAAAGGCAAACAAAAATATGCTTAAAACCTAGAAATAAAATAAATTTTAGATTAATTAAACAACTACAGAATTCTTTCAGCATTTCTACTCGTAATTCTAACACGCTTTCTTATTATTGCATTTCTCATAAATAAATATAGGTTTGGCATGCGTCTTGAATATTTCGACATATCATAGACAAAACTACCGGCTAATCTACACTTCCTGCTCCATTAGGTTAGGTTAGGTTAGATGCAGGGGGGTCTGGGGGTGGCGCAGCCCCCCCCCAGTAGGAAGAAAACACGTTCGCATGATTTAGTCTGTCTTTAATGGAGCAGAAACCGTAGATTCCCCAAACTACCTACCCGATGCGTGTATGCATCTGGTTAGTTCGGTTTTGCAACAAATCTATCCATCAGTAGTTACTTTTGATAAATTTCATCCGGGTTTCCCGCCGTTTTGGCGAAAAAACCTCACGGCGGGTTTTCGGCAGTTTTTTGGCTTTTTTTCGGCGTATTTTTGTGCGGTTTGTTAATTTTTTTTGCTGGTTACTAGTTGCGATTTTTACGTCTGTCTACAAACAGTCCGGCGGCAGCAACGTACTCAGCGTTTTAATGCTCACTTTTCACATTTTCCTTCTCCTACCATACAACAATCGAATGTGAGAATTTGATGGAGTGATCGGGTGCAAACTACTAGCATATTGGAGTTACAAATCCATCCACCTAGTCTAGTGTTGTAATTTATTCACAATTTTTTGTGAATATTGTGATTTTTGGGATCCGATATTGTGCACAAATTGAGTTGTGCACAACTCATTTTCATAATCACAGATTGTGATTGTGAAAGATTGTGATTGTGAAAGTTTGTGATTGTGCACAATCTTATAAAATGATTTAAATTAAATGGCATAAAAATCAAACTAATTAATAAATTAAATAACTAAGAAAATCTACACATGAACGATGACAATTTTGCATTTTGTGACTAGATTTTCATAAAACGTTAACGTTGTCAGTCAGCTCACTGACTAGTCAGTAATAACGATAAACTTAACAAGTTTTATTTTAAAAAAGCTCGCTTTAAATAATAATTAATTTGAAAGCGAAACTTAATTGAAATTGGGAAGCACGAAAAAGCTAACACACTTACACTCCGTTTCTCACTTCTAATTTTCCAACCGCCCAGTGCCGCCCACAACTATTCGCATGCAGTTTTTGAGTTTGATTTCGACGGCGAACGTGTAGTAGTGAGGAACAGTTCGATTGGTTGGAAGTTGAAAACTTGACAAGGGAAACCCCTTGGGGAAACTGGAGACTCCTTATTTACAACTTGTACCCATGAAGAAAATAACCTCCCTAATGTTCCCTTGAAGGCCCAAAATAACCTCCCTCATGTTCCCTTGAAGGCCCAAAATAACCTCCCTTATGTTCCCTTGAAGGCCCAAAATAACCTCCCTCATGTTCCCTTGAAGGCCCAAAATAACCTATTGCTAACATTCCTTACCCTCACCACGAATTAGTGAATATTCGTAACACTTTCGAAAAATTTGTTTTAACCACAATGTATTACTAAGTCGAACCAAGAGTCTTTAATTTATACATTATTATACATTCACCATAATTGTTCCAGTTCCAACGCAAGCCATATAAATGAGGTTCATAAGTTGAAAAAGGCATAGGTTGAATAGGTCACCAGTTGAATCGGAATAAGTTGAATCGGGATAAGTTAAATATACCATAGGTTGTATCGGTCATAAGTTGTATCTGAATAAGTTGAATCGGAATAGGGTGAATTGGCCATAAGTTGTAAGTGCCAGGTTGTAAGTGATAAGTTGTATCAGATAAGTTGTATGCAGACAATACCCATTAGTACTAGTTAAAAAATCAAAATTAAATAGCATTTTTACAGTATAACGCAGCGTTTTGAAGTACTAACTGATTTTTTTATGTTTTAGTAACTTTGTCTTAATCAACTTAAGCACTTTAGATCAATAAAGTATATTAAAATGCTCCTCCGATAAATAAAGAATGAAGATGTGTTGTGAAAGACATTAGGAAATAAATATTATTTTTGACGGAAATTTCTAGGTGGGTAGGTAGATAGATGTGAAGCTCCAATATGCTAGAAGTTTTCACCCGATCACACCATTGCATTGAAACCTCACAATCAACTCTTGAATAGTTGGAGGAGGAAACAGTAAAAAGTGAGCATTAAAACGCTGAGTATGTAGCTGCCGGTTAACAAACCTAACCTAACCGGATCGGGTCAATTCCGGATCAGGTTGATTTGGAGCGCTGCCGACCTTTGGCCGGCGGTATGTATAGTACAGTATAATTCGTACATAAGGAATCCCGTGGAACCTTCCTTTTAGCGGTTATTCCTTTTAACCGTTTAAGGAATTTTCCTTGTACGCGGAACATTTTAAATATTTACAGATATACAGTTGAAGTTTTTATTATAATAAAAGCCACAGACAATTTCTTTGTCGGTCATTTCTTCTTCCGTAAGCAAGTTGTCATCTATAGACGCATATGCAGAAAAAGTTAGTGCCTCTACTTCAAAATTTTCCATATCCAAAGCTGTAGCCGCTTGTTTCAAGTTATTTCTTAATTTTCTCCTCAATTTTTTAAAAAATTTCTTTTAAATGACCATAAATTCCATAAAATGGAACAAAATCAATTCCTTATAACGGTTTATTCCTTATGTCGAATACCTTTTAACCAGAAAATTATAACATTGCTAGCATACACGGCCAACCAAACGGTCTATTTTTCTTCCCTATATCGGTTATTCCCTTTAACCAGGTTGCTTACATACAAATTATACTGTACTGAGGATATATGGCAGGTAGTAGCATTTTGGAGTGCTGCTAACCTAACCCACTAACTTAACCTAACGCAACCCACTGACCTAACTCACTAACCTAACTTTGGAGGATGGCGCTAGGTTGGGTCCTATATAGTACATATACATATGTACAGTAATAAGGATATATAGTAGCAGGGATATATATTGGGTAGTAGCGTTTTGTAGCGTTCTGTGGCGGGTGCTGACGGCACATTGTTGCAAAAATTCCGGGCGGGTCGCAAATTTGGCGGATAGCCTTTTTTTGCAGGTGCCGACGGTACGCTGTTGCAAAAATTCCTGACGGGTTGCGAATTTTGTGGATGGCCATTCGTGGCAGGTGCCGCCGGTACGCTGTTGCAAAAATTCCTGCCGGGGTTGCGAATTTTGTGGATGGCCATTCGTGGCAGGTGCCGCCGGTACGTTGTTGCAAAAGATTCTGGCGGGTTGCGAATTTTGTGGATGGCCATTCGTGGCGGGTGCCGACGGTACGTTGTTGCAAAAATTTCGGGCGTGTTGCAAGTTTTGCTGGCGCGTTAGCACCGCCCCCCGCCATCTCTCTGTAGCCTCGCTGCAGCACTACCGCCGCCTCTCTATGGCCCCTCCATTTTGATTAAGAGCCCGCCGTTGCGTCCGCCGTTATCCGCTATTTTCAATGCCGTGGTTGCATTCCGCCGTATGTTTATGTCCCCTCCGACGCGTCTGGCATCCCGGCGTTTAGCATCTCTCCCATCTCTCTTCACTATATGACTGTGCCCTGAGCCCGCCTGACATGCGGGAATCCCACCGTAGGGGAAGCCCATCCTGCGTGAAGTCCAAAGATGCCCTGAGCCTGCCCCGCCCTAAGAAAAGCTCGCCGTCGCCCTTGCAGGAGCGTTTTACAGCCTTGAAGGAGCCTGCCGTCGTCCTGTGGAAAGCCCACCGTGCCCTGGGTCCACGAATATGACTTCCAGCGTGAGCTTGCTATGCTACTATGCAGTGGTGCATAGTAATGTAACTTATAATAAACATAAAGCATGGGACCGTGCACAAGTTAGGTCACGATGTGATAATAAAATAATTTTCTTGCTTCAGTTCTGGCGTCGGCTTTAGTCCTGGCTTTAAGTTCTTACACTTGGAGGCTACGGGTGAAAAACGTTAATGGCTGAGGGTTGCGTGGCCGGGTGCTATGTGAGGATGCTATTTGCAGGAGAAAAGTCCTTGCGCATTCTGAATTAGGACAGTGAAATAATTTTATGCTCTTTATTTTACATAGCATTTCTTGTGAGCAATGCATGAAATTTTTTTTATAATTATTCTTAAAATAAGCTTATTAAAAAACATTTACAGATTCCAATTGTTTAATTCCTGTTTTAAAATTGTTTTGACAGTTTTTAAAATTGTTTTAAAAACTAAATTATTTTGTTTAACATTTGGTTTTTAAAATTATATTATTTATTTAAACATTTCTTTTAAAAAACGTTTTTAAATTAAAATATTTTATTTAAGCATTTCTTTGAAAATTATTTTTTTACAAACTTTTGTTACTTCTAAATTACTTAAATTGTTACTTACTAAATAAGTGATTTTTAACTAAATCATTTTGTAATAAAAATGACTATTTATTAATTACGTTACACTTTGTACAAACATTTTATGCATCTCTTGGTTCATTTCTAAACTATATTGTTATTGAAATAATTTTAAAAGCATAGTGCAAAAACGTACTGCGCAGTTTCATCTGCACTATAATTTATACAAAAAGTATTTTACATATCTAAGCATATAATAAACGATGCATATAAATTTTAAATTTGCGTGTATGTTTTGTATTCATTTTTGTGTGTTTGCAAATGTATCGTTGCACCTATTTTAAAATTAAAAAGTTTCGCCAAAGCATACAATTTTTACAAATTTTGATTCTTTTAAACAGATTTACCTACACGTAATGCTACATCACGGGTGTCGTATTACACACAAAACAATATGTTTTTTCCAAACTTCTAGTTACTTTACACCATTTGTTAATTGCAAAAAACTCGTCTAAGTCAATCCAATCATTGTATAGTGCATTTAAACATTTAACTACTTTTTCATCTTTTTTCTTTTCTTACATTTCACATTGTGCACAGTATTGCTTGTTTTTATACTAATGGTTTGCAAACTCAATGGCATATAGTTGATGATTTGCAAAATTTGATGGCATATAATTTAACCAGCAAAACTGCAATATCTCGCAGAACAAACTTTGCAAAGTAATTGTATCCATTGTGGTTTTGCACAACAAATTACAATTTGTAATTTTGGGTTGAGAACAACACAAGGTTTTTAATTTCATCGTTGTTCAATTCAATTTGCGGACCCAACTATCCTACATACTTAATTGATGTTTGCTCTGAAACTGGGCAGTGCGGTACAAACTTTGAATTTTTCCCTTTATTGAAGTACGTGAGATTGAGGTTTTCAATTTTGTCCTCTGGTCTTTATAACAGCTATCTGTCCGTAAATAGATATGTATATATCGGCAGTAGAGGAGGACTGCGGAAAATTTGAGCACAAACACTGAGCATTTACTGCTCCCGGAATCTAAAATAGTTCTTGAGAATTTAACTATGCTAAAATTGTGTTTTATATACTGGCAAACACCGAATTTTTATATCTACCGGTAATGATTCCAAAATTTCACTTGTGGAACCACTGCCTTCTTACACAAATATCTAAAATCTTGATCTTACTTTGTAATGCTTTTACTATATAATTAAGCCTAAAACTACTAGAGCATACATTCCACTTCCGGAGTAATTAAACTTGAGTAACTATTGTTTACAAACCTAAGATATATTCATAATTCTATTTCAAATTTCTTCAATTTTGCCCGAGGTCAGCTAGTGATTAGGTTCACCATTGACTACTCGTATATTAAATGCTTGATCTGACTTTCGGGCTTTTAATCGGACAAGTTTAATTTATACTTAAACAATATTTTAAATTATTAAACAGTTGAATCGTGTTGTCACACATATTATTTACTAGTAAGTACATTCTTTGATTTTATTTGTTCACAAATACGACACGGAAATTGAACAAGCTTATAACTCTCCTCACACAACTCACTGCTACTGTTAAAAGAAATTGCACCGACTCAACCCGTCACAATCGGGTTGATTCAGTATGATTTGACAAATATTGACGAGCTAAGGAAAGAAATTGGATCTGTTTGATTGAAAGCAAAAATTCTAACGTAAAAAAGCTTTAAAAATTAATCTATTCGATAAAAGAAGATTTCTGTGTCACACGCTATGACGTACTGGACCTAAAAGAGAGCAACCGTAAGCTTAATTTATTTGTATGTGGCTTAACTGACATTACTGTTGAGTCATCTAAGAAAACAATACTAGAATTCATAAAATCCTTTTTTGTCAGCAAAATCAATATGAAATCCGGAATTACTCCCACGCCTACCAATGTCAAAGTGTTACCTCTGCTAGCTAATAGACAGGATGCAAAGATCTGTACGTTCTGCCTGTTCAGTTCAGTTCAAGAATCCAACAAAATCCGACATGCACGTTCACTTGTAACACAGGTTTTAGCATTCTTGACGACCAAAATCCAAAACAATTTAAACCCTAAGTACACATCTTGAAGGAAGTTAACCAAAGAAATAAAGAAGCAGGGGAACAAGTGGTAAAGATATGGGGATATCAGTATCTTATTGTTTATGACCAAGGCGGCAATGTTACTCCGTTTATCTCTGATGGTAAACAACTACATGCAATTTAAACAATTCGTGGCTTCAAAAGTAGGCAGTAGAAACCAAGCTCTAAGAAGAAAAATCAAGATTGAGGAGTTAAACAACCCAGAGTACACACAACCGAAATAATAGTATGGAATTTAAACGGCCTACAGAATTTGTTTTCTTTAAACGACATCGACTTAAATGTAATATTGTCTCGTATTGTCTGCCTAACTGAAACTTGGTTTTATAAACCAGATTCAAAATTTTGAAAAAAAAATTTGTTTATTTGGATACGTCTATCTGCTTATGTGAACTTAGTTTTTGCAAATGCTTATACTTTTGCTCAGTGTTAAGTGAATTTGTTTTCTCTTCGCCGACATTTTAAACAGAATAATAATGCTAATGGACTGAAAAACTACTCATTGTAGTTTCGAGCAGTCAACAGTCCCCAAGTATGCTGTGTATTCTATAAATAACATGACCTACCTAAATGCACTTAAAAATATGGTACTTATTAAAGTCATTGATTAGGTAGCGGCACATTTAAAAATATCAGAATGAATGAATATAACTGAATCAATGAATTCAGTTCAGCATAGTAATAAAGCCTGCTCATTTTAAATTGTAAAGTAAAAGGCGTGCACCCTGTTAGGGAAGTTAAATTGAATATTTTGAAATTTCCTAATATTTTTTAAAAGTACATTGTCAATTGTCTATACTATCCAGCTGTTGAAAGTCAATTACGATTAATAAGCTTTAAAAGGTAATTTAATATTTAAAATTTAATATAAAATTAGCAACATGTAGATTGAAATACTGTGTATTGTATGTAGTAGGTAATTATCTGTATTTTTGGAATATTACATTTATTCGAATTTTGGTTCATAGTTACTTGTTTCCTTAATTTCAACATTATTTTTATGATTTTTCGCAGCTTGATCCACAGTGCAGAAACCACAGAACCTTTTGGATCCCATTTACAAGTATTAATTTGGTTTTTAAAACAATTACCTACCAAGTGGCAGAGGTGAAGTTTTTTTTTACACAAAAATACCTACACACCTAGGAATATCAACATCAAAACAGGTACATACTTTATTAAATATTCACAGATGTTCATGTTTTTGTACAGAATTAAACGCTCTACACAGTAGTCATAACTGGCAGTTGATTTAAAAATTGTTTTAATTATTTTGTTACAGTTGGTATTGCTAAGAAAACTTTGATTATAAAAACGATTGTTTTTCATTCAAGGATTTTACTTCTCTCTTTCTCTCTACTAGGTACGTGAAACTAAAAGTTTTAACTGTATCAATGTTTTTGTACAAAATTGAACGCGCTACACAGTAGTCATAACAAGCAGTTGATTCAAAAAACGTTTTTATTATTGTTTTACAGTTTTTTTGTCATTCAAGGATTTTACTTCTCTCTACTAGGTACGTACAACTAAAATTTTTAACTGTATCAATTTTTTGTACAGAATTAAACGCTTTACACAGTGATAACATATAAACGTTAATTATAAAATTGTTTTTATTATTTTTTACAGTTTCCACTTAGCAATTTTGATTTTTTCGACTCAAAAATACCAACATTATTCTACTTTAGCGCTTGTGGGAGCTTTGTTTATAACACCAACACAGATAAATTCAACTACAATTCGTTAAAAAAGACAAACGTGAGCAAAATATAGTAACAAGTTTTAATAACAACTGAAATAGCTTTTTTGGTTTAAAAAGTTTTGATAAGAACATAAGACAGCTAAAAATTGAAAAAGATCTAAATCTTCACTAAAAAAGTTTCTATCAGAACTAAATAAGCTTGTTTAATTGAAAAAGATTCTATAAAAACAAACAGCTTTAAAAAAATTTAAAAGAAATTAAAACAAGTAACAAACAAACATTTAAAATGCAAAATACATTAGGTAAAAATATGAATAAACAATTGAGTTATTATTCTTATTTGGTTTGAACTGTATATTTCATTTACCACTATACAATATAACGAAAGCAAACTATTGATGATATAAATACGAGTACTCAAAGTTTAGTTAATTATAATTGTTTTAATTTGTAAAGCCTATAAAGCAAAACTGTTGTAATTTATTATTTCTTATGCATACTATTTGAGCTATCGAATTTTTTACTTCAGCTAGACTTTTTAACAAGATTTAGAAATGTTTTAGAGATTCTTTCTTATTTAAGCAATCGATTTTTTCTACTTCTTGTAGACTTTTTACCAAGATTTAAAAATGTCTTGTTGATTCTTTTTTTAAGCTATTGTTTTTTTACTTCAGCTAGACTTTTTAACCAGATTTAAAAATGTTTGTGATTGTTTTTTATTTAAGCTATCGATTTTTTCTACCTTAGCTAGACTTTTTAGCAGGATTTAAAAATGTCTTAGTAATTCTTTTTTTAAGCTATTGATTTTTTCTACTTTAGCTAGACTTTTTAACAAGATTTAGAAATGTTTTAGTGATTGTTTTTTATTTAAGCTATCGATTTTTTCTACTTTAGCTAGACTTTTTAACAAGATTTAAAAATGTCTTAGTGATTGTTTTTTATTAAGGCTGACAGAAAGTCAATGTTTTGTATATAAATGATATGAACATGGAAGACGTACCCAATTAATAGGCTTTAAAAATTAAAACAATTATAATTAATCAGAATCTTGTAATGTTATAACTGCAAAGGTTTTTTTTAAAAGAGTGATACTGAGTCAGTAGAATCAGTCTCATCCCGATAAATAGTTTTATTTTTTGCCGTATTTTCCGAGTCAGGTAAAATCAGTTCACGTCCAGCAGCCAGCAAGACAGGTTGTAGTCATGGGACTCTCCCCGGTTGCACTGGCATTGGCTTTGCTTAATATCAGTTGTTTTCTCTGGGGTTTTCAATCCAAGTAATTACACAAGTCACAGGGCATTCGTGGGAAACCAAAATATTTAACGTGAAATTTGGCTAGTGTACTTTAATTTCTCCAATAACACCAGCCCAGCTTAATTACTTCAAATATTCTAAATTCCAAATTCCAAATTCCTTTGCATTCTTACGCAAAAACAAACTCAGCTTTGACATTTTTGCATTCATGTGATCTAATCGCTGGAATTTTAACTGCAATAATAATAATAATAAAGTGATCACATCGTACAAGAAAAAGTTAAAGCTGGAACTTCTTAAGTGTGGTGTCAACATAATTAATTCATGACCAACTTGCAGCGTGTGTAATTTAATTGGCAAGAGTGGTCAACAGGGACTTGTATGTTGTAGCTGCACGAAGTTCTATTACAGGACTTGTCTCAAATTTTTCACTAATAAATTCAAGGCTGTTGAACCTGATACTTGGGAATGTGCTCAGTGCCAGGGATCGACACCTATTCAGATTTGCAAACTATGCGGCAAAGATATGAAACAGTGGCTCAAGGCCCAATGCATTAAATGCAACTTGACTTTTCACCATGCGTGCATTAAAAAATAATTCAGTGTCAAAGCGATAAAATTTGAATGCAAATGTCAACCATGCCTAGAAATTACAGAGCATCCATCAACATGCACCTACACAAGCGAAGCAGAAATTCCTGTTATCCCAAAGTCCAAGGGTATAAAAATAGGGCATGTGAATGTACGTGACATACGTTGTCAAAGAAAGACGATATTTAAAATATTGTACAATCTAACAACTTTAAAACATTTATTTTAAGTGAAACCTGGTTCAGCAGTGACGTTGATAGCACAGAATTGAACATTTCAGGCTACATAACTATTCGCAAAGACCGTGAGTCGATAAATAAAAAAAGCAGTAAAGGAGGATTACTAATATATTTAAAAGACAGCTGGAGCTTTGAGGTGTGTGAAACTCGTTTGCCCCAACCTATAGAATCGTTACACATAGTCGCCACTAAACTCAAAACAAAAGCGCTTAACATTATAGCTGTTTACTGTCCACCTAATTACACCAAAATCATTCGCACTGAAATAAATAAGGTACTAGCCAATCAATTTTCAACAGAAACATACATAATTGGGGATCTGAACATCGATATGTCTACCTTTAACACTGACGCCAGAGAAACTAAGTGCAACCTAGCTCAGTTTGGATTTAACCAAATTATAACTCAACCTACCAGAACAACGGCAACAACCAGGACCTTACTTGATTTAATTATAACCAATGTCCCAAAATTGCATCTAAGCAGCGGAGTCATACCTTGTGGTATTGCTGACCACGACTTAATTTATGTGATTTGCAAAACGCAAAAAATCAGGCATTTGTCAAAACTAGTCCCATCCAGGTGCTTAAATAAACTAAATCCTGACATATTAGTTAGGAAATTTTCTTCAGCGCCTTGGTGGGCTATTGAAAATTGTAGTCATGTTAACAATGCTTTAACTTTTTTACAACTACAACAAATTTGTGTCGCACCAATGCGGATGGTTCGCGTCAAACAAAATAAACCAAAGTGGATGACTCAGGAAGTTGAAGCACTTACAATAAGCAGAGACAAATTAAAACATGTTGCAATGAAATCCCAGCACACCTCTGACTGGATTAAGTACAAAGCCCTCCGTAACCAAATTAACAGAGACAAAAAGGAACTTAAAGCAATAACCATCTCTATATTAGCAGAAAAAAGTGTAAACAGAAGTAAAAAATTCTGGAATTCGCTGAATGAAAACACCGGCAGACGTAAAAAACCTCAGAACATAAACTCAATCAAGAGCAATAATGTACATATTACTAAGCCTGAAGATATATGCAACATCCTTTGCACGCATTTCGCCTCTATAAAACCACCAAATCTCAAGCTTGATACTTTTCACTCAGTTCTAAACAGTGCTGCTAAAAACTCATCAATTATTATGGACGATATAATTATTCATACGTCAGACGTCACTTATGCGATTAAAAATCAAAACTCGTGCAAAGCAGAGGGGTCAGACGGAATTCCCATCAAGATCACTAAAATTCTTGGTGATCATGTCTTGCGGCTGCTTACGTCCTTAATCAATCTCTCCATAACTTATGGCGTCCACCCCGACTGCTACAAAGAAGCCATAGTAATTCCATTATTCAAAAACAAGGGAGAAAGAACTATCATGGACAACTATCGCCCTATCTCCATACTTCCGACAATTGGCAAAATTTTTGACAATACCATTCATAAGAAACTTTTAGATTTTTTAAATTCAAATAATTTATTGTCACCCAGTCAACACGGATTTAGAAGTCAATTTTCCACTTCAAGTGCCCTGGTACAATTTTCCAATGACTTAAGCTTAAGTTTCTTAGCGGAGATAAGGGGCAAATCACAGGAGCTGGTTTTGTAGATTAAACTAAAGCATTTGATATGATTTCTCATAAAATTCTTTTGCGAAAATTAAGAGATGTGGGTGTTCAAGGAAACATGCTGAGTTGGTTCTCATCATACTTAAGTGATCGTCTTATCAAAGTGAAGGTTGGTAATTGCTTTTCTAAAGCTAAGTTCACTGAAAGAGGTACGCCACAAAGGAGCTGCCTGTCCCCTTTGCTGTTTTCAATTTACATCAACGACCTTCCGGAAACGTTCACTAAATGTAAATGTATCCTTTACGCTGATGACCTCATTTTCTACTATTCATCCAAGGACGCCAAAGAAATTGAAGTTGCTCTTAACGAGGACCTTCAAAACCTACTTATGTGGTCAACTGAGAACGAGATGGTTATCAGTATGGAAAAGACCAAATGGATGAAGCTTTGCTCGCCTTATACCCGTAAAAGCTTAACTGATACTAAAATGTACATTCAAATTGATAGTACTGAATTTGAACAAGTGCAAACTTTTAAATATTTAGGGATAATATTTGACAAAAACATGAATTTTGAAGAGCACTTCAAGTCCGTGTGCACCAAAGTGAACGAAAGAACAAAATTAGTTTCTAGATACAAGTCATTCTATAACGACGATGACATTAAGGTGTTCTCCACTATCCTGATTTGTTCAGTCATGGATTATATAATAATGGTTTGGGAAACTTATGCGAATCCAAAATCCTAAAGCTCAACAACATGACTCTCTTTATTTTTAAACAGCTATTTGGACTAAAAGAATCTCCAAGTTTATCTGAATCTGGCATACTGGAAAAAATGAACTGGCTGCAATTTGATGAGCGTAGATCTGTAAATAAGTTGAAATTCATTTATAAGCATTTTGTGAACTCCCAAAGTAAAACAAAAAGTAATTTTAAGCCAATATGTTTCAAACTGTAAAGACACTTTGTCAAGATCAGTCCGAAAACTTCTGAACTTACTACATAATGCGAAGGTAGGGAAATACGGCCAGCGAAGTTTTTCGTTTGCTACAGTTCACGCATGGAATTCAATCCCAGCAAGCATCCAAGGAACAGTTAGGCACACTCAATTAGCGGATGCGGTTATACAGCACATAGTGTCTAAGGGAATTGATTTCAATTTTATTTCCTAACTTCTTTTTTGTACAAATGTTTATCTGCGTTACTTACGTTGATAATAGTAATTATTTGATTTTTACATTTGTAAAATTCTTAAATATTTTTGTTTCTATGATTATACAGTTTTAGTGGTGTTCGGTGACGAAAAGAACAGAATGTTATCACTTTAAACACTTGAATAAACTGATTTAATTGATTGATTCCAAGAATTGTTTACGTTTAGGTTTGTCGCACTAGTGAACCTACTAAAGTCAATTGGAAAAGGATCTCGCTGGGGTAATTTTCTTGCTGTTCAACGTATTTTCTGAGCCAGGTAAACCTCAAGTTGTTCGCGTTTAGGATTTTCGCTTGAGTCAACCTTCTGCGTGTAATAAAAAGGTCTTATTGGTTCAATGTATTTTGTTTTTCATTGTATATGCCAAGCCAGAGTAAGCAAGCATTGAATAAAAAGTGTGATTTCCATGTTGTTTTCCATTTTATTACTAACTGTATGTGGCATTTACATATTTATGGGCATATGTCAGTTGGTGTTTTCATGTTTCTCATAAACTAAAAGATTACTCTCAGAAAAGATGTCATCGCCGATTTTTTTAGGATTAGCGACATCTAGCGGATTTTATACGAACTAAGGTTGTTTTTCTTTATTTAAGATACTGCCAATAAAAACAAAGTAGTTTTGAAGATACAAAAAAGAAAATTATTGTAAAACACAATTAAATTAATATACAACTCCTGCTAAGTAATCTGTAATTTCTACCGATAAAACATTTCTATCTACTTTAAGAACTTCAGATTTCTTAGTGTTATTATTACCACAGAGTCCTATATGTCTGCCGTTAATAGAAATATCACAAATATCCATTAAGAAATTAGTACCCTCAAATAATTGGTCCAGTAATACGACAAATACCTGTTCAAACTCCATATCCTTCATTGAATTTTCTAAATTTTAGTTGACATGTAACATTTTCCTTACCGTTTGAACTTACTGATTAAGGACCAATAATTTGTGCCATTAAACTTGTTTCTAGGTTCCTAAGACTTTTATTTATTCTGATTACTTCTAAATTAATTTAACCTTCTAAATCCGTAAATAAATCATCTTTTGCAGTAACTTCAGCCAGATTATTACTTTCAATTAATACCATAATTCTATTAACATCTTCTTTAAGTTTTGTTTTATTTTCGGTAATTCTGAAGTTAATTTCTTAAATAGAAGTACGGTTTGATTTTACTGCTAAAGAATGAGTTTTAAATTTGTTAATAACATCAGATGTTTAATTCGTAATATCCCCCTTTATTCCTTCAACTACACCTATAAGATTATCTATCTCACGACTTTTATTATCTAAAAAATCTTTTAATTCATCATTCTTAATTGCTAGATTTTTAATTTCACTTTGTATTTTGTTCCATAAATTTAAAGTACTTAAATTAAATTCGTATTTTGTTTCCTTGATATATCCTAGTTTTAAAATTATTTATTACAAAATGTTTATTTCATTACTTGCGTTAGTGCTACGCACGCTTTTGTGAAATCTTCAAGGGAGCTTCGTCCCTTATTATTAACAATATTATACATTAACTGTAGACATAAGAAACCACAAGCATTTGTACCAATTTCTTGTAATTTAAAAGTAGATCATAGAATATCTAATTTTAAATAATTTAATAATTCAACAGGGGGTCCATGACCAAAAGAATCAAAACAATAATTGTGTTAATGATTTTTATACACCGAAGTCCGATGAGTTCCAGGATTATTATTACTATCAAGATTCTTTTATTATGAGTCTTATTTGACGTTTAATTTGTACTGCTTCACTCATTTATATAAGTTTATTTTATAACATACTTATCTTTTATGAATAATTTCTTTAGGCCTGCTTCGCTACACGTCTTTTAACACAAGGCTTTATTTTGCTCATGGTTTTGCTTGCCTTGGCTCTGCTTGGCTTTGAGGTTTGTTTTTCTAGCTTAGCTTTGCTATATTTTGAATTTTGTATTTGTTTGGGTGTCAAATCTACCCAACTATTAAAATTATAAGAATAGCCTTTCCATTTTACTAGTGCTCTCATTATATTTGGATCTTTTGTTTTTCTACTTTATAATAAATTCGTATTCAAAATCTTATTCTTTGTTATATAGGGTAATTTCATTCACATAAGTTTTTTTAATTTCTTGATCATGAGTCAACAAGTTTTTAAGTTATAGGACTTGTTGGTGAAACTTCCTTGATATATAGTATTTCTTCTGCAAATTGAGGTTTATAACCTCTATCAAACTTTGTTTTAAATAAATGTGTTTTAACTCTGACCTGGGCGTAGCACTTTTTGTAAATTATTATTCTTGTTTTCTATGAATTCTCCTAATCTTAATTTTGAACCATAAAGATTTGAATATACTGTTAGTTCATTTGTAGGTTGACATGCTTCAATTGGTGTCATTTTCATGCTTGTTTGTTTTAAATTATTATAAACTGTTATAAGATCTTGTAGAACAGAGACCCATCTAGTAGTTCCTTGTTCTGTCATATATTTATACATCTTTTGTTGAATTGTTCTCGCAAATTTATCTACAATCATTGCTTTTGTCTCATGTTCAGTTGTTTACCAGCTAGTATTATATTTTTTATACAGTTAATTAGTTTTCTTACCACTGTATTCAGTTTCTGTATCAAATTGTAGTTTTTTGGGAGTACGTCCCAGACCTAATAATAATTCAAAACTATCAACTAATTCATCTGCATTTTTAGTTCTTTTAAGGTATCGCCCATCTATATTTAGAAAATGTATCAATAATTAAATTAATACATCTATATCCATCATTATCTTAAGTCCATTTCTCAGACATAAAAACTAAATCAGCTTGCAAAAATTAAATCTATTGCAGGTGTGTAATATCTTCTACGTTTAAATTTTGTTATTTTATCTAAATATTTAGTATATGTATCTTAAGTAGCTAGATATTCTTTGAATATTTTTGGTTTTAGACCTGATTTTCTAGATAATTCATTTATTTCTACATATCCTGTTAAAGGGTCTTTATAAACGGTATCTAGAATTTTATTATTTTTATCATCTACCGAGTGGGGTCAAGCCCCTTGGGGACTACGTTGACTCTGTTCTGGCTCTACCCTTAAGGGACTTTGTTCTGCTTCAAGAGCCACGGAGTGGCTTGAGTCCTCCAGACGCTCTTTGAACCGTCAAGAATTCTTTTGATTAAGACCTAAGTATAAAAATAATTTTGGTTAAATAACTGCTTTAGTCGCAACACGTTTTACTTTTTCACTCAATGCAGGAATTTATATTCCATCTACATCTTTAGGTAATTTTCTTTTTGCTATATGTCTATTATCATTATCTTTAACCCCGGCTTGGTAGTTTGACGATGCTAAGGCATGGTCACACTACTGAGTTGGGCTAGCCGATCACGCTCTGGATTGAAGTTGGGTTTGGTGATACGTTCTGGTTGCCTGGTGGGGGGCTGGATGGCGTGTTGTTGAGAACTAAAGTGAACGGGCGCTCTCCTCACATATATCTGTGACAGTTCTACTGTCTGAGACAGAGATGTGGTGGATGGCTTAATGTAGATACCTACTGCCTATCACTGTATATTTATATATAGTTCAATATGCAATCATCATCTCCTTCTTTCTGCTGTGTAACTACAGGCGTCATCTCCCAATGACTTTCGATAAGATGTTGTGATTGGTGGGGTGTGAGTGTGGGCTTATCCTCGTCTTCTCTGGAATTTGGCGGTTCTGGACGATTCTTGGAGCTACCCTCACTCATCCCCTCTGCTTGCAGGAAAAAAAATCTCAAAGCATATCTGGTGAAGACCAGTATAATATACATAACGCTGACAATCGGTCGAAATTAAGTATTCACTATCCATGTCATTTAAATAATATACTAAGTAAAGGTATGCGATAAGGAGCTTGAGCGACATGTCCATACATGCACGCAAAGTACCAACATCGTAAAGCAACTTGTATAAATCGAGATATACCTTAAAAAGGTTAAAATCGTAGGAACATACATACATTATCATTATCTTTGTATACATTATATGCTTAATCATTATGCATTGCTCCTTCATCAACTCTATCTACTGGTTTATCACCTCTAGCTATTCTTTCTTGAAATTTAGTTCAAGGTCCTAAATAATTACTACCTGGACAATGTACTTCACCTAAATATTTTCCAATTGCATCAACAATATCACCACCCTTTTTTGTAGATTATTTAGATTTAATAAATTAATATTTTGTGGTATTACAGTTAACACATTTTTTCTTCTTTATATTTTTGTTATTTTTGGTAACAGTACACTTAATTTCTTTATTAGGTGTTTTAACCTTGCACATTACGCAGAATATATTTTCAGGCTTTATTAACATATATTTTTATGAATATATGGGTTTCTGTGTTTACGTACTGTTAACGCTGTATTAACGTTGTGTTGTGTTAACGTTTTTTGTGTTAACGTTGTGTTTTTGTTAACGTTGTGTTGTGTTAACGTTGTGTTCATGATGTATGTATGTATGAGTTTAGAGATTTTCAACCTAAAGGTTATATCCCACTCTGTTGCATTATTGCAACAATTTTACTGTGTGATTTGAAGATCCCGCAAAGTTGTATTATACTAAATCGCATTGGGCTTCGCATCGTATTTTTAATTAATAACCTACACTTGTAGTATTTGGTGTTCGTCGCGACTCGCTGCGGACCATTTTGCAAGCATATATTTAGGCTGGTTTGCACCAGAACAACTAGTGTATATTTTCCCTTTCGGAGAAGAAACTCGCCAGAGTATCTTATGGAATCGAAAGAACGTTCTCAGGATCCTCACGACTCCAATACGCTCTGGCAAGCAAACCCATCAGCGAGCAACTCTATCGAACGTCATCGGGTGGCAACACTTGTAGTATATTTTAGGAGAGAAAAGCTTCGAGGAGAATCTTAAGTTAATACATATGAATGTACGAGAGTCAGGCAAAGTAGGTACCTACTATTAAGCAGCACTGAAACTCCGTCTCAAGTAGATGACTACCACGGATTTTTTCAGCCTGCACCCAACTCCCTTAAACTCTCACTCCCACCCCAGCTCAACTCCTCACCGACATACCAAGCTCTATCACCAACACCAACTCCAATCTAGAGCGCCACCGACTCCCCCGACCCAGCAGCTCAGTAGTTAAACGACTTGGCCGCCGAGCCGGGATACGTTGTGTTCATGATGTGTTAGCGTATGTGTTTATTGTGTAGTGACGTTGATGTAATGAAACTAGAGCGTGAAATAGGAAGGAATAAGATCTAGTGAGTTATCATCAATGAGAATGTCATGTTTTTTGTAAGTACCAACTGGTTTTAAACCCTAGATTGTTAAATACCTTCCCACATTAGTTTCTAAAGGTAACGTAAGCATTGCAGTACAATGACTTGGTACATAAATATCTTTATTAGCGGACCTTTGGTCCTTGAGGGCCTTGCCCGTTGTATCATTGGTTTTTATTTGAAGTTTGACTTGATCTATTTTATATGTTTCTGAGTGTACTACTTTACATCTTAGAATAGCATATTTCTCTCAAATTTGCAACTGACTCAATTTGACATACCCTTTGAGTGTCTCTGCCGTGTTTATTTTATGAAAAAAAATTTAGAAGTAAACTTTTAAATTTAGGGTAAAAGATGTGTAGATATTTTTAAGGAAAATTAACTAATTATAGGTGTGTAAGATATCTACTAGGTGTATAAAAATTGTCTAAATTATGTATGTATCGCTTTTCACTAGCGTTGGAATCAAAATCAATAGTTATGAAGGAATATTTCTTATCCCAGCCTTTTTTACAAAATTCAGTATATTCCATTAAATCTATATCTATTGCTATCCTATCTCTATGCAAATTTTGGATATCATTGCTATATAAACGGAATAAAATTAAAAAATTAGAATTGATACGAATAGACCTTCGATATAATTCAAAATAGGATTGACTAAGATGAAATACACAAATATTATTGTCTTCCTCTTGTGAAATGAATTTTCATTATATCCTGGTTTTTACGCCTCATTACATCATCAAAAATTATAAGAGTTTTTAATTTAGAATCAATTTTACTAGGGTCTGGTATAACATCTTTCTTGTTAAAAACAGCTATAAGTTTTTCTCCTTTACCTTCCTTTATTACTTTGATTCCTTTGCCTACTTTTTCTATTAGTTGCAACGCACATAGAACATGTTTTGTATTTTATTTTGATTTTCAAATAAATTAACCACATGTTGTTTTGATAGATTATTTTCAAATGCTTTTATTAATATTTGATATGTGTCCTGTTGAAGACTATCTCCCACTAAAATTAGATTATTATAGTGTAGTACTCCTTTTTCTAATAAGAATTTAATAACTAGACAACTTTTACCAGAATTACATTTACCAATTATTAAAGATCTAAATATATTAGGAAACAATGGATTATGATTAAACTTTCGATTTTTATTGCAAACATATATTTTTTCATCATAAGTCATTTATTAGTTTCATTATTTTTTATTATCAAAATAATATCAAGTCTCGAGTCTATTTTGGAAATTTGATTTTCTAAGATTTTTAATTTTTCGTTTTGTAAAGCATTAACATTTTCAATATTTGTTAATTTAGTAGTAATATCTTTTAAAACAATAATACAGCGACTGTTAAGACACAAGCGTGTAATTCAAACTCCCATTAATAATAAAATAAATAAATAAATAAATAAATAAATAAATAAATAAATAAATAAATACAAACCTAACAAAGCTTTTTAACTAATAGAAATTTGTGTCATAAGTTTAGATTGTATATTGGATGTTCTATGCCTTTTAATTTGATCACTGCGTACTTTACGTCCGCATTTACGTGCAGTTTTGTGTTTGGTTTTTGTGTTATAACACATTTTCCATTCTGACCTCAGACCTGTTTTAGATGCTGAATATTTTCTAAATTCAATTGGTTGTTTTTCGATATTGCGGGTTTTTCATTTATAAATAATGTCAGCCATTTTAATACAATTTTATTTTTAAGGTAATTGATTTTAAAATATGTGATTATGAACCATTGTAGGTTTAAATTTAGTATATTGTTTGACCCACTTTTACCTAATGGATGGGATGCTTAAACATCAGTTTACTTAAAACAAAATTCTTATAAAATGACGAGTCAAAAATGTGAAACTTGCGACAAGCAAATATTTAAGGCAAATTGGAGTCATCACCTTAAATCTAAAGTACATTTAGATATAATAAAAAAAGGTGCTGCTAAACTTGGATGTGAGATATGCAATGTTAAAGTGGTAGATATGGATAAACATTTACTAACTAAACCTCATATTGAAAATACAAAAACACCTATTAAAAGAGAAGAAACAAAATATTGTACTGATTGCAATAATTTTTATCCTATAAAATTATAGAATAATCATATAAAATCTAAAATACATTTACGTGAAGAAAAGATAACAAATAAAAGATTAAAGTATGATATTCTTTTTGAAAATGATAAATTTATATTGCATAAATATGAAGAAGCTTTACAAAGTACATTCCTTACATTGAGTTTAGCTTTAAAAAATGATACAAAACTAATCGGAATAAATAATACAGAAGTATTATATAAAATTTATAATATTGTTAATGACAATCTTAAAACAAAACAAATAAAACAACAACTAGTTTTACATGAATTTTTTAAGAAATTTATACCTGCTACAGGCGATAACACATTTTAGGTTATGACCTATTCTTCTAATAATCAAAAAATACTGAAAAACGAAGGTAATAATTCGGGTATTGCCGAATGTTTTATTAAACTACGAACTAGTATAGATGAGAAAGATAATAATAAAGCTTATTACAAACTTGATGAAATAAATTAATTTGATTTCAAACTGAGGGAATATAAGCCTTTGAAAGACTCATCCTATATTAACTTACCAAAATGAGTACCTGATAAAAAGGCATGTATCAATATTAAAAATGAAGACCAAAAAGGTTTCAAATATTGTATGTTATACCATAAACATCAGAATGAAATTATAAAAGATCCACGAAGAGTTTCAAATTATATCAAATCTGATTGGGACAATGACTTTAACTTTAGTGGTATAGAATTTCCTGCAACTCTTAATGGTTTAAAGAAGTTTAGAT
Organism: Dicyrtomina minuta; assembly: GCA_949802685.1. Lineage (NCBI taxonomy): Eukaryota > Metazoa > Arthropoda > Collembola > Symphypleona > Dicyrtomidae > Dicyrtomina > Dicyrtomina minuta. The sequence continues at coordinate 22,661,518 of OX461810.1, forward strand.
TACAAAATGATTTATCAAATAATGTTTATATTCTAAAAGGTAAAACAGTTGATATTTATAAAACCTTTAAGTTGTACAAATAAAAAAGTTAAACATGAAACATGTGCCTATGCTTTTACTAGTGTTAGTCAAAATAATATTCATAACAAATTTAAAACCTATACTGGGTGTAGTGGGAAAGATACAACTAATAATTTTGTAGAAGCTTTTGTTAAGGAGGGTGCAGAATTATATAAAAAGTTAAAGGATAGATCAGAAAAATTTAAAAATCTTATGTTATCTCTTGAAGAAGAACAATTATTTCTTAAAACTACTGAATGTCATTTCTGTAAAAAAGAATTTAATAATGATTAAGAATCTGTAATATATAATGCATTGGGACTAAATGTTAGAGATCATTGTCATATAACGGGGGAATTCAGAGGAGCAGCTCATATTGTTTGTAATGTAAATGTTAGAACATCATTAAATATACCAGTTGTCTTTCATAAAGGCATGAATTATGATTTTAATTTTTTTGTAAGACAACTACATTAAATGATTTCATCAAGAGCATGTAAAACTTTTGAATGAAATATTGTACCTCCAACAGAAGAAAAATATTATTCAACAACCGTTCGAATACCTAATACAAACATTACATTTACATTTAAAGATTCATAAAAATTTTTACCATCTTTATTAGACACGTTAGCATTTAATTTGAAAAAGGTAATATTAGGAACTAAAAATTGACTACAATTTTTCGAAGATAAACCAGTTGAAATTCAAGAATTATTAACACAAAAAGGTGTGTTTGTTTATTTATTTTTAGACTCATTTAGTAAACTCCAATACGAACGTTATCCTAGATATGTAGATTTCTATGATGTCTTAAAAAATAAAAATATTTCAGAAGAGGATTATAAAATAGGTAAAAAACTATGGAATTATTTTAAGAATAAATCTAGCAATGGATATACATTTAAAGATTATATGGAAATGTATTTAACATGTGATGTCCTAATATTAGCTGATGGTTTTTAATCATTTAGAGACTTATCATTAAACTTATAAATTAGATCCTGCGCATTATACCACAACCCCCGGCCTTTTTTGGAGTGCTATGTTAAAACTGACTGAGGTTGAAATAGAACTTTTAACGAATCCAGATATGCTTTTAATGTTTCAAGAAAGAATAAGAGGTGGGTTATCCGGCATAATGAATAGGGATGTAAGAGCTATCCAAGAATCGTCCAGAACCGCCAAATTCCAGAGAAGACGAGGATAAGCCCACACTCACACCCCACCAATCACAACATCTTATCGAAAGTCATTGGGAGATGACGCCTGTAGTTACACAGCAGAAAGAAGAAGATGATGATTGCATATTGAACTATATATAAATATACAGTGATAGGCAGTAGGTATCTACATTAAGCCATCCACCACATCTCTGTCTCAGACAGTAGAACTGTCACAGATATATGTGAGGAGAGCACCCGTTCACTTTAGTTCTCAAAAACACCCCATCCAGCCCCCCACCAGGCAACCAGAACGTATCACCAAACCCAACTCCAATCCAGAGCGTGATCGCCTAGCCCGACTCAGTAGTGTGACCATGCCTTAGCATCGTCAAACCACCAAGCCAGGGTAATTTTCGATAATAGTACGAACTTCATGATGTCTGCTGGTCCTCAGTAAGCTTTTCACATGACATTTACCTAGAACATAAGCGAGGGTTTCTTTCTCCATGCAGTGCCTGCAAAGGGATGATTCTACAAAACGATCTAGAATGGCTTTAACCGGGTACATCACCAGACATCAATATTCTCAATAATCATATTACATCAAAAATAAAAGCTGTTGCCGCTCAATGTGGAATTGCTAAAACAAATCGATTTTATACAAACAGAAGTAAACCCTGCTTTGATAAAGACTGCAAGCAAAGTAATCGTGAATTACAAAAACTTTTACAGACTTTAAAATTAAATGACTAAACATTCGCAATTTTACGGTATAGTAAATAAAAAACAGGTCATAAACAACTATTAAAAATAAAAAGCGGCATACTGGTGTCATATAAAAGCAAATCTTCAAACCATTAAATTAATTTCTGAATTCTGGTGTGCTGTAAATATGTTTTTCATAACTACTATACTAGCGGTAGTTACTAGCGACAGTAGAAGACGCTATGATAGAATTCATTTAAATCCATGTGTTTAAGCAAGGCACATAGTGAATATTTAAATGAATTTCGGCAGCAGGGTATGCTGGGACAAAATACAAAAAGTGTACTTACATTCTTCAAACTTTTTGTGGCAAGTACTTAGACATAGACGAGCTGCAGTGCAAAATTTGGGAACAATCAAACACACCGTTTGTGCGCCACAAATTTTGATGTCCCAATATTTGACATGGCTTGAATGGCGAAACAAGTATTTTTGATTGTGCTCCAAGGATAGCAGTTTTCAACGTACTGGCATAATGTGAGTGTTAGTTTGCTCAGAATTAACTGGGCTTTCACCTCCATATGCGGAAAAAGGTCAATTTTTTCAAAACCTGTCGCGCGCGAAATTTCAAAAAACCAAAATATTGTAAAACATTTATTTTTAATTTTATTCTTAAATCATTGCCGACCGGTAGCTCCTACAATTCCAGTCCAATTTTCAAAAAAATTGAAGTTTTGTAATCTCAAAAACAATATCTATAAACTGACACCTTAGTTTTAGAAAATTCAAAAATTTTATGTTTAAAAATTAATTTTGGAAAAATTACTATTTTAGAAGATCCAAAAAAAATAAAATATTTTTTTTATTGATTTTTTTTCCAAAACTTAGAATTTAGTTTATAGATATTGTTCTATCGTATATCTATTCTATATCTCACTAGATAATGAGTATAGTACTAAGGTGCGTGAATGTGATCACCCCTTAAACGTGATCAGTGGCCGCTGTTCAAATATTACCGCCTTAAAAAATCTGTGCAACTCATATTCGCAACCCGACAGGAATGTTTGCAACAACGTACCGTCGGTAACCGCCACAAATGGGCATCCGCAAAATTTGCAACTCGCCCGGAATTTTTGCAACAACGTACCTTCGGCACCCGCCACATAACACACAACGCTACAAAACGCTACTACCCAATATATATCCCTGCTACTATATATCCCTATTACTGTACATATATGTACTATATAGGACCCAACCCGGCGGCATCCTCCAAAGTTAGGTTAGTGGGTTAGGTCAGAGGGTTAGGTTAGGTTAGGTTAGTGGATTAGGTTACCAGCACTCCAAAATGCTACTACTTACCGTATATCATCAGCACTATACATATATAGGAGTGAACCCGCCGGCCAAAGGTCGGCAGCGCTCCAAATCGACCCGATCCGGAACTGATCCGGTTTGGTTAGGTTATTTAACAAAAATTCGCAACCAGCCAAACCAAATCGCAAAAAAAACGCCGAAAACCCGCACAAAATCCCACGGTGCGGTTTCTCGCCGAAACGGTGGGAAAACCCGATGAAATTAAGGAAAAGTAACTACTTACATCATTGAAATAACGATTTAAAACGGAGTCATTTATGTATTTTTTTAAAGGAACGAGCTGTTTAGCTTTAGTTGGGACAACTGAAAGTGATAGCTTCCAAGGATGAATTTTCCATTAGTTTGCATTAAACATTTATTCTTACTATGTAACTGCCGCTTTGGGGTATTCCAATGGTAAGTCATATTGTACTTCAGCAAGAAAAACATAACCAATATAATTATGTGTTCCTATCATAGTCACATACCTACTTCCCAGCTATTTAGTAAGGTAGTAATTCATAAATACATTAAAAATTAATAAGCGATGCTGTTTAATGCAGAAATATACCTGAAATGAGCGGAAAAATAATGCTGTTGTGGAGGAAGGACTTCCTCGGGAATGAATTCCATGCCCTTTCTTGCCGCAGGATGTATTACGATTACTTGAGCGGGGCAACGTTGACCAAACGAAGCTGGAAGACGTACAAGTACTTCCTGTCAAACCTTGTGTTTGTGGAGCAGAGTAATTAGAGGATATAAACCATGGTTTATCCTACAACACACATAAAATTACATATAAAAGGGTAGTTTTGTATTAATTACTTCTTAATTGTTTGTTAATCCATAGTAGTGATGTATTCATACTGATGGTAAAATATTGCTTGCCGTTAGTACTGCAGTATATACTTTAAACCTACAAACTTCAGATGCAATATTATATAAATTATGCTATTTCCGTTATGATTTACACACTACCTTTGAATATGAATCAAAATTGAACACACACAAGAAGATTGCTACTAGCGGATAGCTAAATGGTAGATAATTACAATCCTATTATATGCACATTATGGTTGAAAATAATTATGCATTATTATACATCTATTCCCTCAATTCCCTGTGTGGGTGTAATGAAGCAATTTCTCATTCAACAAACAATTTTGTATTCCATTTTTTGTATATGGCTATTAGCGTAGTCAATATCGCATCAAAAATAAATATCGCAAATATCGTTATCGCATGTAAGAAATATCGCAATTATCGCAAACATCGCAACTTTTTTCTAAAACTGTACTATCGTTGTAAAAAAATAGTTTGACATCCTGTGGTATTCCTCCCTTTACGTGGTACTAAAACAGGCTGGGGTGCTTGGCCTTTACAAAGCTGGCACCATGCCATGAGACCGTCCTTGCGCAAACAGAAATGAGACCAAACATTAGATTTTTTTATTAGTCGGTGTAACTTTTGAATAGTCGTCCGGATTAAACGAATCAATTTTTGATTTTAAAACTACCTTAAAAATCTAACTTTGTGGCGCTCAATATATGATTTGAAAGGGAAGGGAATGCTTCACTGTGCCTTAAGAAAAGGACTAATAACCCTTATGCTTTAAGCTTGTAGAATTGCTTTGTTATAAATATACAGTGCTGAGCATTGGTGTTTTCGTGTGTTTCGCTCTATGCCATGCCTATATTTGTTAGTTTGATTTAAAGGGAGGACATGTGGGCTCGTGACACTACGGAGTGTGCAGAGATACGGAGATCGAACCTCGGCGACGGGGATGATTTCCTAATCCACATGTACTTCGCAGAGACTATTTTCTACTGTCTCTCTATGTAGCCGCCTGTTACAGAGGAAGGAAAATACAGTGGGGGCTGGCCCGGCCGGTCGTGCTCGATGATGGTGGTTTCACAGTTATCAGTAGCCGATCCGATTCCGACTCGGTAGCTATAGACGGAACTGGACCTTAATGGCATATTGAAATGTCGGCCAAATACTCGACGTCATGGTGTGTCGGTTCGATTCCCCTGTATTATATTCTCCCTCTGTAAAACAGGGCCAACGTAGAGGTCGTCTTATTAGATTATATTCTCTATACTTAGTATAGGTAAACAGGAGTACAAGCCTCCTCGCGGGAGTTGTTGGCACTCCTTCCGCGTGGTTGATCTTTACAGACTGAACGCCTTAAGAGTATTAACTGGAGTAGTCCAATTTAATCCACTTGCTACAAACAGGTCGACGGCAACAAAGTCACCATCTAGAGTTACGCTTAGCAATTAAGCTCAGTAGAAAGATTGAGTAATGTCTCAGCGAGCGGAAACATTCAATGTTCCGTCTCACGAGTCAAGATCTCATATAATAAATCGCACTGTATATGGGTAAATACCCGAGCATACAAAAGTGCAATACTACTAGTTTGATTTAAAAGGTTTGAGAAAAAAAATCTTATGCGATGTTTGCGATATTCTAATTTTATATCGCATTAGTATCTCATTCGTAAAAGTTGCGATATTTGCGATATTCATATCGCATATCGCATCGCATGGCGTACCCTAATGGCTATTCTTAACGAGATTAGGCAAACATCTAGCAGCTCCGTAGCGTAGCTGTTTAACAGTATTTACATTTTGGAAGTGTGAAAACAATTAATTTGGTAGAAACTAATCATAAATATTATTGACAACATAACGTAGCTCCAAAATGAAATTTATAGTGTATTAACATGCTTTATTGGCTTTTAAATCAAACTAGCAAACGCACCTATCTAGTTTGCTTATACAAAAGTAAGTTAAAGTGTATTTCTTTCTTTGAATAAAAATTGAGAGTTATGTACAAATGCTAAACCTCTTATAAAATTCGTTCAAACAATGTACTAGGGAATAAAAATTAATTAACAAAGTATGAACATCGCTATTTGATAGTCCACATAATATAACAATACATTAGGCTGTATCATAATCGAATAAAATTCCATTGGCTACAGGGGCACAAAGTGTAAAATATTTAATTATTTTGAATTTGCTAGTATTAACATTTTGATATACGCAGTTTTTAGCATTGATTTCGACACTCAATACGTTTGCTTTGATACTATCAAATACCTTCAATACCCCATCTCTGCAAGGATAGTATCATCAAGCCACAGCAAGTTAAGCTTCAACAAAAATCTTATGATGCGTTTTATTTAGTGTCCGAAGCAGGCGTGCGTGGGTGAGCGGTAAGGACTGCAGACTGGAACGAACTTTCCAGTCTCAGACCTGGCTTCAATCCTCGGTCACTGCTAATCTTTTACGGCTCTGTGTTGTACGGTAAACGTCACTGGATGGTTGATTGAAACCCAATCTCCTTCGGTGCTCCTTAGTGACCACTACTTACTGTAGGGCTCTAGGGAATAGGACTCCTTTACTGTGGAGGAGGGGACGGGGATATGTGAGAGGGTACAAAGACCGATACGATCTAACGCGGTAGCCTCCTATTTCCTCACCCACAGTGACTGGTTGAGTCTGGTGGAATGAACTTCGGTCAAGTCGACCTAATGAATATTTATTATTATTTATTATTTAGCGTCTGGGTGCGAGGTTCAAGAGCAAGGTGGATGTACCAATGCAATACTCTCAAGTCAAAATGTACTAAGATACCTGGGCATGTATACAAACATGCATACCTTATTTGTATGATTAATCCTAAGTGTTCAATTGGATAGCTGTGATCAATTAACCACGGGGTTCGCAAGGCATGAATATGAATAGTTTCAGGATTCCAAATTGGTCTTATGTATAAAACCCACAATTTGCATTAAGTTGCTTTAAACATGTGTTTTACGGTAAATCTAAACATACATTTAACATTGTAAAGTTGTTGAGTCACGATTAATAGATAAAAAGAATGTACTATAAGCAATACTGTATGGCATAATGCCTTTTGCATGGACAATTACAATATTAAATTGCAACTGGCAACTGTTGTAAACAAAAATAACTAAATGGTAGAAATTTTATGTGTAATAGCATAGTAAACTTTGGTGCAATATGAATGCAATTTAAGTCGACTACGATGACAGGATAGTACGAAAACAATGTGAAATAATGAATTTTTTCACAGCAGTTTTCCTTTCTGATTGAATTCAGAATATTTTAAATCAAATGAATGATATATTGATGATGAGATTGCAAATAAAAATCGGATCGATAAAATCTTACCAAAGCAATTAAAAAGATTTTAAATATAAGAAAGTAAATGTAAACCGCTTTTACTCGTCTATATGTAGTCCATTTTACATTTTCAACCAAACCACTTCAATTTGTTACCCATAGTTCATAATACTGAGAATAAACATCAGGGCTCCTACTTCCGACGTCGCCGGACTCTGAATTGTTACTGGGGGTCCCAGACCATTGTGTCATTAGCTTTCGGGGGGATTAATCGGTCAAATACGGTATGTACTTCACTTTCAATAAATTAATATCATCAGTTTAAAGGCTGGATCAGACAAGGACAACCCGTTGTGCAATTGTCTTGTACGTAATCATTGTAATCAACAAGTGTTTTTCTCAAATATTTATAACAAAGTGAACAACGTGAGGATAAAATAAATTCTCTTGCTGATTAAATAAAAAAAGTCTACATGCGTACTTAATGCAGTGATGCTAAATAAAGCATGTCCTATATACAGTTAGTTCCTTTAGCTTTAATAAGCACACGTAGGTAACTTGTTCAATAATAACAATGTATACCTAATGCTTACGTTTGTCTGATCTGTTATAATCGACCGCTAGAAAATGTACTAAGGACTTTTCCTACTCGGAATTTTCCCCCTGATTTCTCCTACCCCGGATGTTTGACCGTGAATATAAAATACCCACAATCAAACTTAGGGTTTTTTCTACCCACGACCGATGCAATCCTAGAACGTTTTAAGAATTCGTTATTATCTTATGAGTGATGCTTTTCTTCGCTTTTTATAAGTGTAGCTTACATGTAATGAAATTTATTGTTGTCTCTCACTATCACTATCACTTTTTAATCTTTAAAGTTTAGGATAGTTTCTGTGAATTAGAATAAAATTTCAAAAAACGCTACTATTAAGAATGAAATCTTATCCATAATTAAATATTTATATTGACTAACAATATAATTGAATCAACTATTTTCAATTTGCAGAGGTACACACACAGTAAGAAATGCATTTTATTTCACATTAGTCATAAACACAGGCGGAAAAAGCTCTACGTGTGGTCGTCGGTTGGAAACGTCCCTGTAGGAAAAGTATACAAAATAAAATAAGGATAAAATTTACTTCCATTTATACTATCATAACGCAAAAATTTACAGTATATAAGCAAACACATGCTGTATTTATTGTAACTTTAATAAATCTTGTTGTTTAACCACCCACATTATGAACAATATGTACCCTCTGTGTCGTGGAATGTTTTACTATATATTATATTAGCATCGTAGCGAGTCTAAGAGGGTAAACCAACACAAAATTAAAATGTATGAATGATTGAAAATTGTAAACAAAAAAGTTGTGTGGTGCAGTTAGCCATTCATGAGTATCGTACATATAATAGATGAAACAGGTTGAATTCCTTTCGAGAAGAATGAAAAACTATTTTCGTTACTCCTAAAAGGATTGTCCTACCAGCAACGTAAACCCAGGTTACAAAAAGCACTGCACGCACGTAAGGGGTGAAAACTCCATTTAAACCAGCACCAAACCAATATTACTGTTAATAGGAAGCTGCATTGTTGCCATACATTTCCGGAGTTCCTCTTCAATAGTGAGGACTTTAACCTCATAGAATTACAGGATACTTGATTACTTTATTGAGTCTCCATATCTTCCATCTATTCTAGCTCATATAGATACACACGTATGTGTGTGTTTCTGTGGTGAGACACATGTAGCATGAAACGTAAGGAAGTAAACGGATTATGATGAGCGACTAAAAAATTCAACGGGTCTCAAAATTTATGCTTTTCATGAAACTCCCACGTCACAATTCCTTCTCGCATAAGAAATACAAATTAATAATTGAACGTGAGGCACGAAGAAGTACCACACTTCTCTAATATGGATTATCGTTATCTTTGTATACGTTTCCTGCAATACTTATACTTTCAAACGCTATGGTTGATGAAAGGTTAGCATAAGATAACATACGGAGAGAGATAAATACAACGAGTGAAACAACTGTAGTTTTTGTATAATACTTCCTATTGAGGTATACGGACATTTTCCCCCCGGACATCATCCCCCTGGCCATTATCCCCCGGACATTTTCCCCCAGTCCCAAATTAAAACTAATGGTCTAGACAAGTACACTTAAGGTTTAGTTTTTAGTATTTTTACGACAGTGCAAGATTTACTCATTAATTTTTAATTATTGCATTATTTCATAATACTCGAGGAAGTTTTTGTGTTTAGAGCTACTGGTAGCTTACCATTATTAATGACTTAAATAGTTGAGTTTTTCAGTCTTATTACCCCCTATCTTGTAACACAGCATTTTGTACGATGTCAGCATACTCATGTACAGAATTTTTAGGCACATGGGAGAAACAGTGTAGTACATATATTTCGCAAATGTTTAAGTTTGCTAGCAACTATTAACTTTAAAGAATATTTCTATGATCCAAGCTGCTTTTGCTTCAATATCCATTTCTACGTTTTTAGATGCTGAGCAAGCATCTATTGGTCTGATGTTGGCTGTCTGTCTGTCTGTCTGCCTGTCCGCATGGCTGTTGGTCGCACGCTACAGGTCGCATTTTTAAAGCTTTTAAATTAAAAAAACTTTTAATCGCTCAGAAAAGCGAGAGAGAAGTGCTGTATAGTTTTTGGTTATTATTGAAGTTATACTTTGTTCGCAATTAACAGTTAAACCGACAAAGAATAAAATCAATTTTTCAAGATAGAAAAAAAGGCTAGCAATACATGGAAGGTACATACGGAGCTGAGAGCTTGTCAAGTTTCGTCATTGAAAATACACATGGAAACTTTTCACGAATTTCCATTTCAAGTAAACGTACTACATACATATGTACGTTCACAGGGCAGCCTGGTATAGTGGTCGTGGATTTGGGACTGCAATGTGGAATTGCAAAATATGAGTTCTTATGACGGGGGTCCACGCTTCGAACAGCAGCTCAGGCATTCGGAATTCTCCTACCTCACCATTTTACGGATTCCTATTCAGTACTACAGATCAAGGACATGCGTAAGTAAATGGGCTATAGATGGTGACGGATCGTCCATAATGACGTCCGTCACCTTTTATAGTTTTAAGTACCCCCAGTCCAACTTTAAACTTTTTTCCAACCAATTTTAACTACGTGTCCTAAAATCTATACAGTATATAGATATTCAGGGATCGTCTATAATGAAGTCCTTCACATTTTACGCTTTTAAGTACCTCAATTTTCAACCTAATTTTTTTTTCCAACATGTTTTAACTATAAGTTATAAATATAGCTATATATTACATAGATATTAAGGGATCGTCCATAATGACGTCCTTCACATTTTACCGTTTTAAGTACCCCTGTTTCCAACTTAAATTTTTTTTCCAACATAGTTTAACTACATGCCATAAATATACCTATATAGTATATAGATATTCAGGGATCGTCTATAATGACGTCATTCAAATATAGTTTTTAGCACCCCCATTTTCAACATTAAATTTTTTCCAACCTATTTTAACAGCATATCATGGAAATACCTATATAGGGTATATATATTCAGGGATGGTCCCTAATGACGTCATTCAAATATCATAGTTTTTAGTACCCCAATTTCCAACATAAAATTTTTAACTTGCATCGTACATTCGTATATGGCTGATGGTAGGGGAGGCTCTATAAATGACGTCATATGTAAATGGTGCAATTTTCAAAAATATTTCAGCTATATTTAACTACAAGCTAAGTATATTTATTTTGTATACGGCTTATTCATGCTAGGGGAGCTTTCATAAATCTTATATCATCTTATAGCGTTACATAAATTATCTTGCGCCTTTTTTGAAGCTCAGCATCTACTTCGGGCCTTTTTGAATTTATATTTCATGTTTCACTACGCGATATCGCTTAATGTTTAATAATTTTATATTGAATTCGATTTGTGGGTACAGCGATTTCGAAGTAATCGACGATTACTCGGTTCGAAAGTAAGTCATGAATCGTCACTTTATAGTATAACCATATGCATCTTAGAACCTTAAATAAGGGTACGGGGGAAAATGTCCGGGCGGAAAATTTCCTACATTCTTATTGAGTATATTGCGTAGTAAACACTGCACAAACATGAAGTTCAATCTACACAACGTTTACAAGCCAAAACAATAAGCAAACTTGTGAAAAGTTTAATGTACCTATTTGAGGTTCGTTATTAGCTAATCCATGCTATAATGCGATAGTCTAATATTTTTCATTCAGACCTAATACTGCATACAAAATGCAAAATTTGTTTTGACATTTAGGTTTTAATGCAACGTTGCGTTTACGTTAGTAGTTGCATGCCTGTTTACGGCTACCGACCGGAACAGCAGAACATATCGCAAGAGCCGTTTCGGTCGGTAGCCGATTGAAAAACCGTCGGTTTTCCACCGTCGGTTTTTCAATTTGTTTCTACATTGAAATGATCCTCTACAAATAACGTCAAGCGTCGTTTCAATGGTTACAGGGGCAGTCCATAAATTACGTCAAGGGTCGTTGCAAAAATTGATGGGGTCGTCCATAAATGACGTCAAGGGTCGTTGCAAAAATTGATGGGGTCGTCCATAAATGACGTCAAGGGTCGTTGCAAAAATTGATGGGGTTGTCTATAAATGACGTCAAGGGTCGTTACAAGAATTGATGGGGCCGTCCATAAATGACGTCAAGGATTGTTGCAAAAATTAAAGTGGTCATCTATAAATAACGTCAGAGGTAGTTGCAAAAATTAAAGGGGCCGTGCATAAAATACGTCAAGGGTCGTTGCCAAAATTAAAGGGGCCGTGCATAAAAGACGTCAAGGGTCTTTGCCAAAATTAAGGGGCCGTCCATAAATGGCGTCAAGGGTCGTTGCACAAATTAAAGGGGTCGTTCATAAATGACGTCAGAGATAGTAGCAAAAGTAATTGGTGTCGTCCATGAATGACGTCTATGGTCGTTCTAAATATTGAAGGGGTTATGCCCAACTGAGGTCTATGTACCTTTTTAATGTTTGGGACGACCATAGACGGCAATTATGAACTACCATTCTAATTCTTGCAACGATACTTGATGTCAATTATAGACAATCCCTTTAATGTCCTTAAAAGGCGTCACAGGTCAGGTCGCAAAGTTAATTGGGGAAGTGATGACATTACATGGTAAATATAAACATTTTCATAAAAGTGAAGCTGATGAAAGGGTCCTAAAATGAAGATTTGTCGATGACGTTATGTAAGGATGATCCCAATCGTACTCAGGTTTGAATGCTTAACCTCTTAAGCATCATTAATATATACAAAACATTAGTTATATTTTAAGGAAAATGGAGATAGTCAGATTTGCTTTTAGTCCAAAATGGAGATAGTCAGTTTTGCTTTTAGTCAAATGTGGAGATAGTCATATTTACTTTAAGTGCTGAATGGAGATAGTAAGTTTTGCTGTTATTCAAATGTGGAGATAGTCAGATTTGTATTTAGTGCTGAATGGAGATAGTCAGTTTTGCTTTTAGTCCAAAATGGAGATAGTCAGTTTTGCTTTCGGTCCAAAATGGAGATAGTCAGATTTGCTTTTAGTGCTGAATGGAGATAGTCAGTTTTGCTTTCGGTCCAAAATGGAGATAGTCAGATTTGCTTTTAGTGCTGAATGGAGATAGTCAGTTTCGCTTTTAGTCCAAAATGGAGATAGTCAGATTTGCTTTTAGTGCTGAATGGAGATAGTCAGTTTTGCTTTTAGTCCAATATAGATATAGTCATATTTGTTTTTAGTGCTGAATGGAGATAGTCAGTTTAGCTTTTAGTCCAATATAGATATAGTCATATTTGCATTTAGGGCTGAATGGAGATAGTCAGATTTGATTCTTTGCCGACGATACCTCACTCAGCAATGCTCTAGCATTACAATATGTGTACAAGTATGCCAAAATATTTCACGGGATGCACGGGTTCAAAAAAATGATTCGGTGCCTACCGCGGTAAATCGGCTACCGTGGATATCCACGGCCAGCCGCGTCTGCGAGAAACTTCCAATCGGCTACCTATCAGCCGTTGAACAGGCATGAGTAGTTGTATTTACTTGATGATGTCTTGAATATTTACGCTTTCTTACGATGTTTCAAGGCGTACTAGACAATGTCCAACATTGTATTGTCTGGATACAAAGTCGAGATAGTGGGAAAGGTGGTCTTTACCATTGGTGGGCGGAGCCTACCAAGTGCAATTCGGATGCGATGGGCGGGAACTATTAATCGACGGGAAAACCTTTTCCACTATCTCGACTTTGTATTCCGACAATACAATATTTATACAATGTTTCATAACGTTTTGAACAATGTTTACATGCATATTGAGCAATGTCTTAATGCGTAACGTGCCATATCTTAAAACATATTGTAAAAATCTGGAAATATATTCTACTGTTTAAATTCACATTGTAAACTGAGTCAAAGAAAATTGTGCAATGTGTCAATGCGTTTTGAATAATGTCGTGAAGTTTATTGTGCAATATTTTATAAAGTTTTGTATCTATTGTTTGTGAGTAAATGAAGGAAATACTATTAAACGAATTTTGGCAGAAAGCGGCAAGCACGCCCTTCAAAATGATATGACTTTTATCTTTGTAACTTTAACTTTCCTTACTTATTTTAAATCACTAGAAGCACAGTACTTGCCGCACGTCTACTCACTATCACGTATAAACAGAATCTCTTGAAACGTAGTATATAATCTCGAAAAGTATTGTACAATGTTAAAATGCAAATCCCTAAGTGTCTCAAATATATAAAATTTGTCATTGCGTATTTTACAGTGTATTTAAGTGTATAGTGAAACATTTGACTGAGTTTTTAACGATATATTAATGCATAATAAACAATGTTTCAATGCGTACTGTACAATGTCCTATTGCAGTGTCCTAAAGTGTATTTCACAATTAAAATCTCCAAATTCACAGTAAACTTTCTTGCAGCCTATTGTAAAATGTATCACTGTGTATTGTGCAATGCCATAAATCATATTGCACACCATTTATTACAATTTATGTAATGCCCAACTTCATATTGTGCAATGCCCCAAAGCACACACCACAATGCCTTAAAGCGTAGTGTACAATATTTAAAGGGTGGTATTTTAATCCTTCAGAGAACTATTGTGAAATGTGCAGTGAAAAAAATAATTAATTATGCAGACAAAAATAATTTCATATGCAGAGAATATTTGCATTATTTAAATGAGTTTTAGTGCAGTGAATTATTTAGAGCCTTTGCATAAAGTACATAGTTTTTTTGTAAGTGGAGCATTAAAAATAGAATTCCAAAATAGAATTTAGCCTGCAGGTAAGTGGTGTCGAAACGAGAATCTATTAGTATTCTTCGATGACTTCAGGAAATGAAAAGCTGCATTAAATATGGATTGCTGGCTTTTGTTTCACTTTTGCTTCAATTGTAAACCTTACTGGTTGTCTGTTTTAACGGTGTTTCCAAAAGTTTCAAATATGAGCAAAGGTGTAGTGTTGTTGAAAAAGAGAAATATAACTGAAGTTACCGACGAAATGGAGGAGCAACCCGTTAAAAAACGAAAAGGTGATGTTGGTGGATATCGGCCAGCATTGAAGTGGGTACAGAAAGGAGTATATACGAGTAAAAAGGAAGCCCTAGTAGCTGTGGGGGATGATTGGAAGCCGGAGTACTCAAATGGAACAATGGAGGCAGAGAAGATTACATACTATTGTACTCAGCATAGTAAAGCTTGTCCCGTGAAAAAACAGCTTAGAATATACAACAACAGTGAAGAAATCGGCTATTACGAAAATGAAACAGAAGGGCACATTCAGAACCCGCCGAAATCGTTATCTGTCTAGTGGCTTGCGCATAAGGATCTTTGCGTGAAAAAATTCTTGCAATACTTCATACCACAGTGGCTTGATAATAATACCGGGTGGTACCAGGGAACTGCTAATTAATTTTATTATTTTTTGTTCACTGACATGTTGCAAAATCTCTCTGCAAAATAAATTATTTTGTGACATTTATTTTCAGTGCAAAAATTATGACTGCAATTTCGTCACTGCAAATACATCATTTTGTCACTGCACGTTAGATCATATGCACTGACAGTTAGACTATATCCACTGAGCGAAAAACATATTCCCATATTTAAATGAGTTAATGCCCTAAAACATACCGTGCAGTGTTTTAATGCAAACAATACAGCATTATATTGCTTAGTTTGCAAAGTTTGAATGCGTAATGTACAAAGTTCAAATGCAAATTGTAAATTTTTTAAAACTATATTGTACATTTTGATAAGTTATATTGTACTTTAACGCGTATTCAAAAATTTGCCTTTGCGTAGTGTTCAATGTCTCAACCAGTACTTTACAGCGTGTTGAAGCGTTTAATAAAATGTCTCAATGCGGATTGTACACTGTCTTAATGAGCATCTTGCAAAAGTTTTAAACATCCAAATTAATACTGTAAAATGTCTCAATCTGTATTGCACAATGTCGCAAGGCGTGTTGAACAATGTCTTAATGCGGATTGTACAATATTTTAATGCATATTGCTTTTGATAAAAGCGTACTGAACAATGACTCAATACTTATTGTTAAATGTCGTAAAGCGTATTGCGCATTACCTAAATGAGTTCAATACAATGTCTTATTTCAAACGGAACAATGTTTTAAAATATATTGTATAATGTAATAATTTGAATTGTACAATGTCGCTAAACATATTATACAATGTTCCAATGCGTAAAGCCAAATATCTGAATTTGGTTTGAACAGTGTGTAACAGCCTAATGCACAATGTCTCAATGCATATTGCACGCAACATACAATGTTTCGCTTTCGCAATGTATTGTAAAATGCCCAAATTCATGTCGTACTATGTCTCAATGTGTATTGTACAATGTCCTGATGCGAACTGTTTTTGATAAATGCGTATTAGACAATGTCTCAATGAGTTTTCTACAATTCTGTAAGGCGTATTATGGATGACCTTAATGATTTCAGTACGATGTTTTATATGGTAGTGTAAAAGGTTCTACATTATGTTGTACAATGAAATAATTTGTATTGTACAATGTCCCAAAGCATATTGCACTTTCAGTCACTGGGTATTTCTTAATGTCTAAAGCAATGTACAGTGTGCTACAGCTTATTGAATAATGTTTCTAGGTGTATTGTACAATGTATTAATGCGTACTGTACAATATCCTATTGAGGATTGTACAACGTTTTGCAGCACAGTATGAAATTCCTAGTTGAACGTTGTACAATGTATTTATAATGTATCAAGTTGCATTGTTGCAATGCGCAATGTACTAATATCCGGTACGTACATTGTGATAAAATCTAGTTTGCATAACTTTAACGAGTTCAGAACTATGTCCACATTCATCTTGTACCACGTCTTTATGCTTTTCATACATAGATTCAATGCGTTTTGTACAATTTTTTAATTCATATTTTAACAATGTCTAGTTGCATTTAGTACAATTTCCTAATTCGTATTGCACAATGTCCTAACGAGCAACGTACAATGTTTCGCAACGTATTGTACAATGCCTAAATTCATATTGTACAATACCTCAATTTGTATTGCAGAATGTTGCAGGACCTTTTTAACATGGTCCTAATGCGTATTGTATGCATTATATGTATTTATTATATTGTATTTAATGCATACTGCTTTTTATAAAAGCGTTTTAGACAATGACTCAATGCGTGTTATGCATAACCTTAATGAGTTTAGTACAACGTTTTATTGCATAGTGTACAATGTTGTAAATTATATTGTTACTACCTATTTACAGAATTTAGCAGAATTTTCATCATTTTGAAATACTAAACCAACTTCAACGTGTAATGTACCATTATAAAGGTGATGACAAGTAGATTGCAAATATCGCAAGGTGGATCAGTTTATTTATCGACAAACGTTTGCAATTTTTTTTGTAAAAACCGTTCCTTTTTTTGAAAATTTCACCTAAAACGTGTTGTATGGGCTGAAAGGCTAAAACAAAATAACCGTTTTTTCAGTTTTTAAGGGCTTTAAAATTATGTATTAAGTTTTTAACTACAATTACCAACTAATCACGATCGGACCTGGCACAGTAAGGTTATTAGATTCGCCTATTAATTTCGGTTTGAATGGGATATTGCTTGTGTACCATTATTAAGTAGCATGTCGAAATTTTGGTTTTAAGATTTGGCGGGAAATTCAAAAAAATTTACTTTTTAAAAACTGAAAATCGCCTGAAGGCATTTTTTTCTCAAGCATTTTTTATTATGCATTGAAATCGCCACAACTAACTCTTTTATGGCTATCTCCCCTTAATTAACAGGCTGTGACTGTCAAGATTTGCCGGCAAATTTAAACTGCCTGAAGTAACTGGCTTTAGCCCTTGTTTAACAATGAAATAATTTGTATTCTACAATTTCCTAAAGCATATTGTACAATACGCCAATGCCTAAATTGTATTGTAGTGTGGTACAGCGTATTGTACAATGTCTCAAGGCGTATTTTGCAATGTCTTAATGCGTACTGTACAATATTTTATTGAGTATCGTACAATGTTTTGCAGCGCATTATACAATTCCTAAATAAATACTGTACAATGTCTTATGTTGTCTTCTACGATGTCGCAAAGCGTGTTTCACAATGTATCAATCCGTTATGCACAAAGTCCTAAAATATATTTTGCATAACGTAAAGGAGGTTAGTACAATGTCCTGATGCATATTGTACCACGTCTTAATGCTTTTTATACATTTTTTAATGCAATGTCTTGAGACGAATTTTTCAGTCCTCATGCGTGGTGTACAATGCGCTATTGTGTTTTGTATAACGTCTTAATGAGAATTGTACAATGTCATACTGCGTATTGCATAATCTCAAAAATTATAGTACAACGTTTTAGTGCACAATGTAAGGTAAGCTTCAATGTGTTTTATACTGTCTTATTTTGTATTGTTTAATGTCCTAAAGTATATTGTGCAACATTTTAAAAAGTTCCTTAAAATATCATAATGCAAATTGTACAATGTCTCATTGAGTACTGTTTACTGTCTTACTGCTTATTGTACAATGTCATTAAACGTTTTCTGAATTACGTAAATACAAATACTACAACATCCTAATGGAAATTGTCGAATTTTTCAATGCGCACTATACAATGGCCTAATGCATATTGCAGTGTCTCAAAGCTTATTGCACAATTGCTCATTCCGTATTGTTAAATGTCTTGCAGCGTATTGCGCAATGCCCTAGAACATATTGTACACTATTTAATAGTAGTAGTAGTAGTAGTAGTAGTAGTAGTAGTAGTAGTATTGCACTTTTGTGTCTCCGGTCTTACCCATACACAGTGTTATTTATTTCATGATATACAGACACGTGAGACGGAACATTGAAAGTTCCGCTCGTGAGTCAGCAATCTATACTATATGGTCTTTATGCTGACCTTGCTATTGATAGAATACGACTTCCTGTATGTACTGTTAGCGATACTATTATAATACTGGTGCCAACGAGACATGAGGTATGCTGATTTATAAGGCCTACAGGAGTATATAGCAATCAGTTCCAGTGTCGTTATCAATAGGCACTAGAAAGGAAAGCATCAACATCCTCTTCGCCTCTAATTATTATGACGAGAGTCTTGGTCGTGCATGCTGGATGGTAGCGTCAGGTTAGGTGGCGACTGGAGACGCATGTGATCAGAGGTTGACAGAGAGAGAGTAGGAACAGGGAGCAAACGGCTTGAGGAGAATCATCTAGGGAGTTTAGATAATCGTTCACTCAAGCTGCCCCCACTCTCCCAACTACCTTCCACCGACCACACAAACCTCCAACGCCTCCCTCCCTCCACTCCCATTCTTAGTTACGATTCCACTCAGTAGGGTGCATCACCGTCACCGTCATCTAGTATATGAGACACAGTTAATGTACTCACATGAAAAACAAAAGTACTAAGCAGATACAGGAACTCAAAGTGAATAATGAGGTGGTTGATGGTCAGAGGAAAATAGCACTGGAACTAGCAAATACGTTCGTCGTTCATTCAAATTCATCAAATGACGTGGATAAGTTTTGTAATGCTATTCACACCAATGATGCTGAAGTTGTTCCCTTTACTAAAGCGGAAGTAATTAAAGCTTTTAGTGAAATTTAACCCAAAAACTCAGGCTCGCCTCTCGATTAGAACTACATAGTAATTAAAAACTATTTACACTTTAGCTTTACCTCTAGCAATAATGTATACACAGTTTTTAACTCTTGCTGTATTCCCAGTTGCATTTAGGCACGCTACTAAAATTCCAGTGTATAATTCCCGCCATCAAGATGGCCGGCTCAACATCCACCTCGCTACTTGGCTGCCCTAGTTTAGCTAATTTCAGTAAAAATAAAGCGTTAGTAAAATTTGTAATTACATTTAGTTTCAACTTATTAGTGGTTGAGACATTGATGAAATGACTACAATGTGTCAATTTTTACTCTAAAGAGGAAGTTCCAGGCAAACTCTGCTTACGGCATGCGACGAGAAGCTCAAGACCGCAAAATAAGACTTCCAAAGCGTAAGGATAGCAAGGACAAAACTTCAGTTGACATCAAATGCATATCAAAGGCAATACTTGTACTGGACGCTAATAAGTCTGCTCCATGCTTTGCAAGTTTTGATCTCTCTCGTGTCTCACCCCGTGACAAGAAATCAATTGACCTATTACTTCTTACTAATAAAGTAAAGAACATTAAAGCAGCAGTCCTAACCTCTACCTTATTAGAGTTTTCTGTGCAAACTGTTGTAGATAATGTAAGAAATCTTGCTACCAAAATTACTACCCTGACTAAAGCATTCAGTCACTGGGTGGACGAAAATCGGAAGTTAGCTGAAATTGTAATTGAATCTGGCACTGTGAGTAAGAAAATGTCATGCATACACAGCCAAGGTTCATTTTCAATGGCCACATGATCAGGAACATTGTAATTCACAGTGAATAGAAGTCACTTTTAAAAAGAAAAAACAGCCTCTTTTTGGTTGTGGATTAACAACTAGACATGACATTTTTGACGATTCAAACTTGTACAAGCCTGCCAATTCACTCGGTCAACCGAGCCTGGCACGATAGTGAAGTTTTTCATCTAAATGTCCCTAGGCTAATGTGCCGACTATTTAACTCAATGATGTGTCACAGTTTTATCTTTAGCGATCTTTAAAAGAAATGTCTTGACCCAAAGATAAAAATAAACTATAAGCCAATCGCTCTTGCTACTTTAAGCTCAAAACGTTTTGAAAAGCTAATACTTTCTAAATACATTAAATATTTTAAAACTCAAGATAATCAATTTGGATACAAGCGTAGGCTGGGATGTAACATGTCTGTCTATACCCTAAGGTAGACTATAACGTCTAGTATTCAGTCAAAGATGCCAGTGTATGCTTGCTACTTGAATGCGACTAAAGCTTTTGACAAAGTCACCCACGAAATCCTTATTGACAAGCTCAAAAACAAAGGTTTACCAGATTTCCAACTTCATTTACTAGTGTTGTGGTTCAACAATCAAACTTTTTTTATTCAGTTGGCCAGCCGCCAAAGTGAACGATTTCTAGTTAGAAAAGGGGTGCGCCAGGTAGGAATTCTGTCTCCTTATCTATTTGAAATCTACATGAATGACTTAATTAAAGCACTAAATAAAACCAAAATTGGCTGCAGAGAGGGAGATACTACAGTCAACAATCTTGTCTATGCAGATAATGTGTGCCTGCTGACTACTACCAGAGCTGCCCTCACAATTTTGCTCAATATTTGTGAAGGTTATGCTAAACAGCACGATTTAGAGTTTAATGCTTCAAAAACACTAGTACAAGTTTTTCTCCCTGGCTGGATTAAAAAACATGTGGGGTCTATGGCAACTCAATTCCAACACAACGTCTACACCTCAAAGATAGTTAAATATCTAGGCTACACTGTCACTCAGACGACTAAATAAGGCACAGATCGAATATGTGACACTGAAGAATTTAACTGCAGTGCGAGAATTTTACAAGCGGGCGAACATGATTAAGTGTTTAAAAGAATGCAGCGTAACAGTCAAAAGACATATATTCGTCACGTATCTTTATCTTTTCACCATTTATTGCTGCAGTATCTGGACCCTGACCCAGGCTGCTTCTGCCCAAGTAAATGTGGCGTACAACAATTCGTTCGTATATTAATGGGGCTGCCAAGGGCGTGTAGTGCTTCGTTCATATTTACAGATATATCGAGTTAATAACTTTACTGCGGTACGTAGATTCTCTGCCTACTCACTTTACACTAGACTTCTTGCCTCTCCAAATACAATAATAAAGAATATTTTCCACTCCAAATGCCATAAAAATTCTCCGATTCTTGCAGAATGAAAATCACAGTTATTGAAATCGTACTCAATGTACTGTAATTGTACCTTTTTTGTGTTTTTAAGACAACTGTGATGTAATATGTCAATATCCTATATTTCTTATTTTTGTATTTGAAAAGTATGTAAATTACTTCTATGGAACTTGAGTCTGTCAAAAAGAATAAATACATAATAATAATAATAAAAATAATAATAATAATAATAAAGGCAAGGGAAGTAGATAGGGAACTAGATCATAACTCATACAGACCTATTTTAAAACGTTTACTGTTAGATAAATTATTTGAAAAAATGTAACAACAACAAATATTGGAAATACAGTCATCAGGTTTACTTAACGCTAATCAGTACGGGTTTCGACCTGGACGCTGCTGCCTCACAACTGTGCTGCACTTTACGCAGGATGTTTTAATTCTATTAATACTCGTTGCATGCGCTCTGTGGCCTTTTTTGTAGACCTCGGCAAAGCGTTCGACTCTGTATCACATATATTATTACTTTCGAAGCTAAGGGATACGTTTGACTTAGATGAACACACGCTCAAGCTGTTAGCTGATTACTTACGAGATAGAAAATTTTGTATTCAGAACGGCCGGGTTATATCTCAAGACTTTGATTTACTGACTGGTGTACCACAGGGCTCTATAATAGGACCTTTATCATTTATTTTATTTATTAATGACATATTAGATGGTATAGATACATCTTTTAATCATGCATCGTATGCAGACGACCTGGTGATATATTCTGCAGATACGTGCCTACTTAAGCTACAATTTACCATGCAAACTGCGTTAGACAATGTAAATAATTGGTTTGTTTGCAACAATCTAACAATAAATGTTAGTAAATCATAATTCATGCTTTTCCATAATCCTAATGATGTAGTAACACCCTGCATCTATCGTCTAACGGTATACCTATGGAGCGTGTTGACAAATTTAAATACTTAGGTATAATTATTGACTTAAACTTGAATTTAAATGACCACTGTAGCTATGTTAAAAAGAGAGTTTCAACAGCTATAGAAGTGCTGGATAACCTCAAAATATATTTAACTTTTAAAGTGCTGCATTATGGTAAATGCTTTTGTATTATCTGTAATTGACAATTGCTCACATATCTGGGCTGTGCAGACTGACAAGGACTATCAATCAACTTAAAACATAATAACCAGAAGCATTGTTGTATTTTCACAAATTCCACTGTGGACAAAAAGGCTGAGGAAGAACAAAGTAAAAATAGACGAATCCTTAGTTCTAGAGCTTGCTAACATGCGTTCCATTAGAGAACGTATGAATGAAGTCATGTTAATTTTAGTACTAAAATTTTTTAAATTTGGTTCGAATATTGAATACTTAAATAGTTTGTTCAAAATAAAAAAGATTGTAAGACTAACAAGGTCAGCTGACGGTATTTTGCTAGAGCAAAGTATTGGTTTCCCTACAACAACATTCAAAAAGTCCTTTATGTACCGTGCGGTGGAAACCTGGAACAGTCTACCAGTACATTTACGCAATACTGATTTATCTTTAGATAATTTTAAGTTGGCGTTAAGTGCTCATTCTATTACTAATAGAAAATGTAGAATGTTTAGTATGAACATAACCCCTTGATTATAAAGTAATTTTGATTTTTTGTGTCTTCCTTACAACCATGCTGTTTTGTAACTCGACTTGAATTTGATTATTGGAAATTGTAAAATGAACCGAAATTGAGTCAATTATTGGAAATCAGTACTAACTATGTATGTAAGAACTGTGTAATTTAGACACTTGAATAAAGCTGAAACAAGCAAACATTCCGTAAAAGCTTAGTATTAGGAAATCTCACTACAACTGACTACAACATGCAAGCATGAGTATTCGATCCTCGATTCCCCTATCTCTTGTACGACCATTGTACCACGAGACTACCAAGCTCCACTACACTATTTAATACAGTTTATGTAATGCCCTATTGCGTATTCTAAAATCCCAAAAAGTATGCTACATTGTTTTAATAAAGATTGTAGAAAGTCCGACAGTGTATTGTACAATACGTTACTGCGTATTGTTCGCTGCGCCCTGCCACTTCCTATCGTTCCTTAATGCTACCCTGAAGGATTTGAAACCTCGCAGCAGATGATGGCTAGTGCGGGTGACAAAACAGCCCCCCCCCCTCACCCCCCTTTGAACCAACCCTGAAAGATTACAAGCCTGGTCGCAGATGGTAGCAGGTAGGGGCCAATGAGCACTTTTTCTACCAGGGAATGAAATGAATGCAGTTTATTTTATAACGCTGCGCTCACGGTTATGCAAGGCAATTTATAGCCATCAACTGCAACCCATAGGCGGATACTTTAGTGGAATGTATACGGAAACTGAGATGTGCGGAAGTGTTATAGAAAAATTGAATTGGTACATATACTACTTGTTACTTTTTCATGCTGCTTTACCTTTTATATGACCGTACATACCCAAAAGGGGAAGTACGGGTTAAAAATGATTAAATTATTGATTTGTGTACCACGTAGTATGGGCACGCTCCCACCTAGCTACGCATCGGGGGTCGTCCATAAATGGTTATAATCAGTAGGGTGAACATTATTTATGGACCATTTCTAAGGCATCATGAAACATCAATGGTATTTTCCATTGTCTCCTATGCCAACAACATGCGAATTGCCTACTCTTACGATTAGATATGGTGTAGTGTGCTCAAGTGTAGGGCAACTGGAAACGGTAAATGAACTTACCAATACCCATACCGTTTCATATGTACCTGCACTGGAAAAGAACCTATAGGTCAAGGGTACTCGTAATTGCCATTCTCTTGTCCTGACATGGTGTCCTTATAAGAATCCTTAGATGACCTTCCTCTCCCTGTCATTAGTTTCCATCGTTAATGTATTTTAGGGTTATGTAACCTGTAGGATTTTTCAAATTTAAAAAAATGCTTTGCATGCGGTAAATAATGGAGGAAAGGCCCGGATTACTCTTCATATTGACTAAGGTATTGTTGACTATTACTTGCTGACTTAAATAATTTAAACTGATTTTCAACTGTCACAAAATTTGCTTATACCAAAGTCCCATGGATTTTTCACCATGAACTACACCGTGACATCTGTAATGACCTTTTGAGAACTGTAAAAATAAGGCCACAACGCACAACAGACAAGGTCATGGTTTAGAAGCCTGCGCCATCTTATGGCATCTTATGTCGGTGTGAGCATGGTACTGGCGTTGCGTAGTAATTCCGCCGCTGCTCCTAGATGGTGACGACAGCCTTTCCACAATTTATGTTTTACTGAAGTCCCTTCCTCATTAATGTACGGATGAAATAATGTTAGAGGGACCCACGGAATTAAAAAGGGAAGTCCCACTGTAGTGATTCTGCATTGCAATCAAACTCCCATGCGAGGACGTTTCCCCAGCTTCGCCTGATGCATAGAAGAAATCATTGCGTACGCTCGCGCCGTCTGTAGTCAGGGCCAAGACACAACTCCCCAGCATTACATTTGTCAGAGCGTATCAATTGAATAGTGGTGGCTCTTGCTATTCTGGCGCCCATATTTTTGAAATAAAAATGGAAACTAAAACTGTCTGGCGCTGCGATCGAAGATAAATTACTCCCTTCCCTCTTCCCATTTACTGGCATGCAAAACGCAGCTAAATGAATTATTTTTTTCTGCTATTAAGTTTGAATGTTTTACTGACTTATTTGGTACGTACATGTGAGTTAAGCGTAGGAGTATTATTTTACAACAATAATATATTGCTAGGGGCCGCGGAGCCGGGGGGGGACACGGGCGCATTGTCCCCCCCTGAGATTTTAAATTTCTAATGTTAATAAATGGGTACATACTTTATTATGTAGGTACCTATGCTTAACATAGGCTTGTCCCCCCCTGGAAAATTGACCTTCCGCGGCTACTATGCTGCTCTTAATTATACACGTGTAAGACCATGAACACCATGAAGTAGTTTCCTATGTTAAAGCATACACTTTTCAGCAAAGCTCGTCTTGCCCCAATAGCTACTTTTTTGGAAATCGGCTATGACGAGCGTGTTAAACGAAAGATTCTTCGATAGTGGTGTCTTGCGACGGAAGTTTCCTTTTTAATTTCAAAATTTAGGTGGGAGATCCATCACTATTCAAATTGATACGCTCTGCATTTGTATAGGGACTTGGCACACCAGCGCCCCTTCAGCGGTGGGGCGGAACTGCTTGCAACAGCTCATCAGCATTTCCTAACATCCAAGCAGAGAGTTTGTTGTACACTCATTTACATGTCGCAGTTCTCCGCTCTTAGGCACTTTTCTGAGGCACGTAGGGGTTCCCTGTTTAATTCCGTGGACCTACCTATTGTCCTAGCGTTTAGGGTTGAGCTCGAATAAACCCAAAAGGGTACCTGTTGCTCCAAGACGTAGGGACTAACAAGAATTTTTCCTATCCTTGATTTTTAAAATTTCAAATAATTTTAGGCGCGAATGGCAATTAGCTATATTGAAAAAGGTACGAGACATCAAACTCTATTATTGTGTTTAGTACATCGAGTGACACACCAAGGATTTTGTGAATGTTGAATGTGTTGTTGGAACAAGAAGTTCATTGCGCTTGTACAAAAGGCTCATTCTAAACGCGAGAACAATATATTTTACCATTCCATATGTACCTGCACGTATGAAAAGAACATATAGGTCAAGTACCCTCAAAGGGTCATCCCCGTGAAACGCCATGGTGTCCCCTATACAAAATCGGTAGATGGTCTTCCTTTTTGTTTCGATTGCTTCAACTAATATAAATTGAATTAGCGGTACCAAAAATCAAGTTGGAGGTAGGGTACGCCATGCGATGCGATATGCGATATGAATATCGCAAATATCGCAACTTTTACGAATGAGATACTAATGCGATATAAAATTAGAATATCGCAATATCGCAAACATCGCATAAGATTTTTTTTCTCAAACCTTTTAAATCAAACTAACAAATATAGGCATGGCATAGAGCGAAACACACGAAAACACCAATGCCCAGCACTGTATATTTATAACAAAGCAATTCTACAAGCTTAAAGCATAAGGGTTATTAGTCCTTTTCTTAAGGCACAGTGAAGCATTCCCTTCCCTTTCAAATCATATATTGAGCGCCACACGCAGCGCGGTTCCGTTCATTTTTAATATTTTCCTTGTTCTTCCCTTTCCTTTCTTAAGTTTTAGTTTCCATTTGCATGCTTCGGTCTGCTCCTTACCCATGTCTTTTGTGAAATCGCATTTAGGCTTTCAAATTAAAGTTAGATTTTTAAGGTAGTTTTAAAATCAAAAATTGATTCGTTTAATCCGGACGACTATTCAAAAGTTACACCGACTAATAAAAAAAATCTAATGTTTGGTCTCATTTCTGTTTGCGCAAGGACGGTCTCATGGCATGGTGCCAGCTTTGTAAAGGCCAAGCACCCCAGCCTGTTTTAGTACCACGTAAAGGGAGGAATACCACAGGATGTCAAACTATTTTTTTACAACGATAGTACAGTTTTAGAAAAAAGTTGCGATATTTGCGATAATTGCGATATTTCTTACATGCGATAACGATATTTGCGATATTTATTTTTGATGCGATATTGAGTACTCTAGTTGGAGGTAACGGTTTCGGAACTGGCTGTTAATTACATATTTCCGGAATTGACGCTATACTTATACGGATACATATCAAGGATAGTAGATTCTATATCTAGTATAATCTACTATCCTTGGATACATATACGAAGTTCTAACGGGATTATTTTACGACTATTGGCGGTAGTATAATATGTTGTATTTTCGTATACTTTGCATTCTTTTATCAATGTTAATCAACAATTTGCACTATTTTTCATGGTGTGCTTATTACTGCTTATAATCATATTCATTTGTTTGTGTGTCCACAACTTTTTTCATTCAACTGCAGTGACCACCTGCTGTAACATTCTACACAAGGTTCTAACAATAATGGGACGTGAAAAAAGAGTTATATGCGGAAAATTAAATCTTTCGAAACAATACAAGGAGCACAAAAAATAATTGCCATAATTGGAATTGGAGTTATAAAAACAAAACTGCTCCCCAAGATTTAACGGAGGTAATTACTATAGTAAGCGGACATTTTACTTCCGGGCATTTTCTTCCCAACTCGCAACCGAGGACATTTTCCTCCCAGTATCAAAATCGCTTTCCTAAATGAAACGAGTATATCGATCCACAAAATTTATATATGTATTCAGAAATGTTCTCATGAATGCAAAATTTATAAGCTGAAGTGCGACGTAAGCTTAGTCGCATTTCCTTAACACTTATTCCATAAAGTCAATAAAGTGCTAAACTAGCAATCATTATGTCATACAAATACAGTCTTAAATAGGAAAAAGATGCATTTTAGTTCTTCAGTTAGTCATGAATGCATATTTTTTGGAATGTCTTCGAATACTGTGTGAAATCTTTTTATAAGGGATCCTGATTTGAGGGGAAACGGCTGAAAGGGACGAATTTAAAATATTTGGTT
The DNA here is from genome assembly GCA_949802685.1 of Dicyrtomina minuta. Classification (NCBI taxonomy): domain Eukaryota; kingdom Metazoa; phylum Arthropoda; class Collembola; order Symphypleona; family Dicyrtomidae; genus Dicyrtomina; species Dicyrtomina minuta. The sequence goes on from OX461810.1 coordinate 22,689,931, forward strand.
GGCCAGCTATACTTCCAATATTAAAGCTATCCGAATTTAAGAGAACCGATGTAAGGTATATTCTGATTTAAGGGACTGTCTTTTTACGCCTTTTAGGCCTTTTAGGTCATTTTTAAGGGATACTGTAATAAAAAGAGCCGAGTAAGTAGAATACTTCTGTATTCTTGACTGTGTCAACATTTACATTATCGTACATTTAAGTAAGTGAGTAGGCCGTCTATTTATAGATCACATAGCGTTTTGTTCTTTTGGTTACTTATTATTTACTGCTTACTTAGTTCTCATTCAGTTCCAATATTTTCTAAAACGAAGCACTCGTCGAAATATGGATACACTCGTTTTCTTGACTAAAGTGATTTTGATATGGGGAGGAAAATGTCCTCGGTATGCTTTGGGAGGAAAATGCCCGGGAGGATAAAGTCCTGGGGGGAAAATGTCCAGGGGAGAAAATGTCCGTGAGGAAATTGTCCGGGAGGAAACTGTCCTACTGTGTATTATTGCTTCAACTCGTCCTTCTCCCTTGCTAACATTGAACCAATATATACTCCAAGTATAGCGGACACGGTTTGGGATTTTTCTGGGTTTTGGAGTGAGTGAGTTATAAGACGGCTACACGCAATCGGCTCCATGGAGCCTTTTGCTGGTATTTGCTTATCGCGATCTCATCTCGGGCCACGTTGCTCGCAGAGGCAGTGATAGTGGTGGAAGGGAACAGAGGTGAAGGACATTAGTTGTACTCTCATTTGTATACCTTCCTTCATGCTTTTACTATCTCTGTGTTTGTGAGAGGCTGGGCACGGGAGAGGGTGGAGATAGGGAGATTCAGCTATTAGAACTCTGGGGTCGTTGGCTGTGGCTGCTTGTTTCACATTCCTTTCATACGCAGGGAGATCAACCAGATGCATCTGGGGAATCTATTTGCGTTATCTGTTCCGTCGATCTGAATAGAAAGGAGCACTTTAGTTGCATACTTAATTCAGCCCAAAGTGGGAGATGGTGCATTCAGCGCATCAGAGGATCCTGATATAGGACTCTTTTGCTTTTCTTAAATTCCTGGCCGGACTAGCTGGTCATGGAACTCATAGTATTAAGATAGATTAGCATTAAGTCGGAAGAATCCGAAGGCTACCCACGTGACTGTGCTTGCACAATCCACTTATTGGGTATGTCCTAGGTGAATTTCCATACAGCAAATTATTCTAATTGGGAAAGAAATGGGTCGATACCGGCCTGGTCTAATGATTATCGAGTGCGAAACTGTGAGCGTGCTCGATATGAAACCCAAAAGATACATACATTATTGCTTCAAACATTAAGTCCAAATAGTTTCTCCAGACCTCAACTGCGCCATTTCATATTTTGAAGTAGAGGATATAATACACAGTGATTATAAATATGTTTTTAATTCGTCTAATGCCTTTTATTTTCCAAAGATGGGTAGTTCTTACTTTCAAGTTATGACTAGCGTGAATGCAGCGCCAGTCGCCAGATATAAATAAATACTTTATCTCATTACTCTAATCGTAAAATAAATTAAATCGAATAAAAAGTTACGATTATTATGCGTAATGTACTAATAATTAGCGGCAAGTGCTGTCAGACTATTCAAAAAAATTAAAATCAACTAAAACGATACTTTAAATGTTTAAAATTTCAAAGGAAACGCACTTCACGACTGTATACGCACTTTATTTTTAGATGATGAGTTTAAGCATCTATTGAAATAGTCATGTCCGTCTGTCTGTCTGTTCATTATGCTTTATAGGGCACAGTTTCTAACTGAATTTCTTCAAATAACTTTTAAACGGCCACAAAAGCGAGGGAATAATGCCCGATAGTTTTTGGAGTTGGTCGGATTTACCAGTTTTCCTCAATTGACGGTTAAACAGGCCAACGTTTTGAGCAATAAAAATCCGGCGCTTCGCGCCGGATTTGTCGACCGGGGGCGGGCCCGAAGTAGATGCTGAGCTTCAACAAATGCGCAACACAATTTATGTTACGCTAAAAGATGATATTAGATTTATGAAAGCTCCCCTACCATCAATAAGCCATATACGAATGTGCGTAGCATGTAGTTAAATATAGCTGAATAATGTTAACAAATTGCACTATTCACAAATGACGTCATTTATAGAGGCTCTTCTACCATCAATAAGCCACATATGGAAGTACGTGGCATGTAGTTAAATATAACTGAAAAATTTGTTAGAATTGCCTAATTCACAAATAACGTCATTTATAGAGCCTCCTCTACCACCAATAAGCCATTTAGGAATGTACGTTGCAAGCAGTTAAAAAAATAATAATACTTCGATAAAGGTATTTATAAACGATCTGTGTATGTATTCTTGTAACACCACTGCGTTCAAAGTATCTATTTGCCTAATTTTCAAACAAATGCAGAGCGGAACCCTAAAATAGTGATATTTGGATGACGTCATTTATGGAAGATCCCAGTATGAATACTGGAGGCATTCCATAATATGGGTACCCGTTTACCTCATTTTAAAACTAAAGACAGGCGGGATACTTGAAATATTATTATTTAAACAACGCCATCTATGAACGATTTCCGTATAAATACTAAAAAAATCATATGTTGAGGTCATACGTCTACCTAATTTCTAAACTATTTACAGTGGGGATCTCTAAAATAGTAAAATTTGAATGACGTCATTCACGGACGATCCCCGTATGTAAGCTTGAAAATTCAATGTTAAGTATATAAGTTAACTTAATTTTAGAACTAAAGGCATGTGAATTTCTAAAACGGTAAAATTTGTATGACGCCCTTTATAGACAAACCCTGCATGCATACTAGTAAAATCTTATGCATGTCAACCTAATTTCTAAACCTATGACAGTGGGGATCCCTAAAAAAGTAAAATTTGTATGACGTCATTTTTGGACGATCCCTGGATGCATACTAGTAAAATCCTATGTTAAGGATATATGTTAACCGAATTTCTGAACTGTTGACAGTAAGGATCCCAAAAATAGTAAAATTTGTATAACGTCATTTATGTACGATCCCTGCATGCATACTAGTAAAATCCTATGTTAAGGATATATGTCAACCGAATTTCTAAACTTATGACAGTGGGGATCCCTTAAATAGTATATATTTTTATGACGTCATTCATGGACGATCCCCGCATGCATACTAGTAAAATCCTATGTTAAGGATATATTATGTCAACGGAATTTCTAAAATTGTGACAGTGGGGATCCCTAAAATAGTAAAAATTTATATGACGTCATTGATGGAAGACCCCTGCATGCATACTTGTAAAATCCTATGTTAAGGATATATGTCAACCGAATTTTTATACTTATGACAGTGGGGATCCCTAAAATAGTAAAATTTGTATGACGTCATTTATAAACGATCCCTAGGCTGCATTGGTAACGTCTGTAAAATAATGAGGAAGGAGAATTTCGAATGCCTGAGCTGGTATTCGAAGAGTGGACCCCCGTCATGAGAACGAATATTTTCCAATTTTACATTTCAGTGTCAAACCAACGACCACTATACTAGTCTGCCCTGTGAACGTACATATGTCAGCAGTACATTTACTTGTAATGGATATTGGTGAAAATTTTCCATGTGTATTTCTAACGGTGAAACTTGACAAGCTCTCAGCTCCATATGTACCTTCCATGTATTTTCAGCCCTTTTTTTTTATCTTGAAACATGTATTTCATTCTTTGTCAGTTTAACTGTTAATTGCGAACAAACTATACATTCAATAATAACCAAAAACTATACAGCACTTCTCCCTCGCTTTTCTGGGCTAATAAAAGTTGTTTCAATTTAAAATCTTCAAAAATGCGACCTGTAGCGTGCGACCAACACCCCTGGGACAGACAGACAGACAGACGGACAGCAAACACCAGACCAATAGATGCTTGTTTTACGCATCCCTTTTTCCTCACTCGGGGGAAGAGTAGGAAAAACAGTGGAGGTAATTATAATTCAATTGGCAGAGTTTACAACGCAGAGGAAATAATAATCAGAGCAGTGGAAGTCTAATCATAGTATGGAATAATAGTTACTGCGTATGGCAAGTTACCGTTCTCTGGTTGAGGAGAGTCAGTCAATATGACTAAAATAGATTCTTACATGTTAACTGCAAAAGGGGAGCTAATTCAACCAGTCCAAGATTCCCAAGAAGGATGAGTAGAGATCAGCTCAGATTACTGGTCCTTATCGCTTCGTCGCTCGCAACCTTCAGTGTTCTCGTCTTCAAATATCCAAAGTAGCCTTGATCGCAAACTCGTCCTATCCGCTTCCTCAAGTCTCAGCGGACTAGCTCCGAGTCGTTCGTAATAGCCAACTAGACCCCAATCGTACTTCAGTGAAGATGTCTTGAGTGTTGGTTTCTCAGTGTTCTCGGAAAATGGTCACAGGGATGAGGATTTACGTGTTAAATGAAAAGTGGTCACGGGGATAGGGATTTACGTGTTAAATGAAAAATGGTCACGGGGATAGGGATTTACGTGTTAAATGAAAAATGGTCACGGGGATAGGGATTTACGTGTTAAAGGAAAAATGGTCACGGGGATAGGGATTTACGTGTTAAATGAAAAATGGTCACGGGGATAGGGATTTATGTGTTAAAGGAAAAATGGTCACGGGGATAGGGATTTATGTGTTAAAGGAAAAATGGTCACGGGGATAGGGATTTACGTGTTAAATGAAAAGTGCTGTACTTTGTAAATGGATAAGTAATAAGGCAAGAGTGTCGACTCAACTCCGGAATAATTGAAGAATAGAATAATACTTTTACTCAAGGGGGAATTTAAGATGGTATACAATTTCTCTCAAGATAAGTAATTCAAAACTAGGATTCAGAATAATTAAGTGACAAAGTAAAGGGAGAGGTTATCAGGCGTCAAGTGAAACTCCACGACTGATCCCCTTGCCTTGGTTCTTAGCTCTTTAAATAACCTACACTTTGCTGGTCTTCGGATCTTCATTCTGTCTTCGTGATTCTTCGTTTATTTTCCTACTTGCTATTTCACACATGTAAATCTATCTTTGAATCGGAAGACGGAAAATATCTGGGCCCAAGCATCTCCAAATAAGGAGCTGCTTGGTGCTTCCCATAAATCCTCCCTCTTCCTCTTCCTAAAATCTATAATAAGTTTGAATTAACATAGGTGCCGAAAGGCACAGAGACCAAGTATAGAAACAACTTAATGTTCCCACCAAAGTCTCCATCTCTTTCTTGCGTTTATTTCCCCGCTAAGTCCGTTGAGATAAGCCATGTGTGCGGAGTGAACTCGACGACTTCACATGCTCCTCTCTATTTCTATCTAAATTCCATGAGAGCTCCAACATTACTTTTAACTTTTTCACACGGCCCTTGGCCCCACGTGAGTCAAAGTAACCCTAGAACTGCACACGGACACTCAATTTCTACTCTTATTCTTAGACAAAGTTATCTAATCTATTTCCTGTGTTCTGGCGGACGGCCAGAATACACCGTGTAACACATCCCCTGAGGCAACCTGAGTCGCCCACGACGAACAAGGCACCCCACAGGTGTGAAAGACGATGCCTCAGATACGCCACGCACAAAACACATGTTGCAAATCACACAATATTTACATACAAATTCCAGAGATGCGCATTCGTGTTAATTATTACAAGAGAACTGTCATCATTGTAATCGGTAGGAAATAACATCTCTGTACCTATTAGTACAAACAAGTTGACTATCCACCTGTGACTGACACTCAAAGTGTTATCAAAGGTGGAACTACGTGATTAGTACTTTCACAAATTACTAAATGAAATCATAGTTTTTCCAAGCCGCTTAGCATATTTTTAAGGATTTAGATTCAAAATACAGTTATTTATGGATAAATGTAGTACGTTGTGTGGATATATAGGCACACAATGTGTCTTATAGACACACACGAACAACGCACTACCATAGCACAAAACCATCAATATTTAAACATATAAAAGTACAAAAAAAAAATCATATTTCATTACATGTCATAAAAATTGGTATAAAATCTACATCCTATCGCTGAGATACATAAAAAATGTGTACTGACAATTTTTGTATGAGTGGAATATATAATTAAATGTTTGTGTCCTATTTCCCTGACTATAAAAATTAAAATGGTATGGTCATAAGTAATCTTGAAAAGGGTCGAAGTTATGGGGTTATTCATTGCAATATGAGGGATCACTTCTTATGTTTTTACACTTCATGTAACAGATATGGATATAAAATTAAGAAAGTATTTCACAAAAGTAGGAAGTACTGAGTTACTGGCATATGTCATAAAACAATAGTTCAAACATCAAAGACGTATAATACACAAACACTTCACTTACTAGCAATGTTACTTGTAGCACTCCCAGTCAAAGGACAAGGTAGACTGATTATAACTGTCCAACGTAGAGAATTCAACTTTGGGCTGTAAAACATCAGAGTCTGCTATGGGACACGAAGGAACGGGATGATAGTCGTCATCCTCATCATCCGCATCCTCGTTGGGGTCATTATTGGACTCCACCATCCCGTTGGCCCGTATCATGACAGCGGCGCTGGATACTGTAGTGGCCTGGCCAACAGGATGAGCAGCTGTCATTACGTTAGATGTCCTTAGGACTGATTCCAGAGAAGAAGGTTGACCATGGTCCATGGTTTCGTCATCATAGTCACTAGGAGAAGTAGCATGATGAATGTGATCAAATATCGCCTGATGTTCGTGCCAATCTCGTAACCAGTCGGGATGCGTCCTAGGTCCGTTTATATCTGCAGGTGTAAGAACAACATCACCAATGTGATCGATATCATCGTCAACTCCCCATCGACCTCGGAATGAGCGGATATCCTGAGATGAACCGTAATCACTTTCGGAAGATGAAGACTCTGGTCGAGGTGGCGAAGAAATGTGAAAATTGTGTGGGGGTAATCCACTTGGTCCGGCAACTGGAGATTGCATGGGTCGAATCGGATCGGCCGGATCATACGGCTCAGATAGATCCGTGGACATCCGTGGTCTGGGCGAGTCACCGTCCGACTCTGTGTAATCAAAATTATCAAACCTTTCAGGTGGACAATAAGAGTAAAGTCTTAGCGATTTGATGGAACCACTATCACTTTCTGAAGACAAAGAAGGTGGATCTGCATTTTCAAGTACAGCCGGTTCTGCAATATGAAGTTCAAATGATCGATCAGAACTATTATCGTCCGGATGGTCGGAGTTATCCCAGTTTTCAACAACCTGAGGAGGATGAATGGGTGCATTTTCCTCGTCATCAGATTCCGCTTCGGAGCCAGAACTGGGAGGCGCCGGAATTGGTATGTAATGATCAATATATTCTTCGTGTTCCCAAGGTTTATCATAATTGTACCAGTTCCAATTTGTCATGTAGGTCAAAGAAATGAGCGTTCCTGGGGGAGGTGAACTTGAACTGGAGATACACTTCATCTGTTCGATCAAAACTTTGCTAGAAATCAAGCGTTGATAACACGAGAGCGTGCAAAACACCGTGCCAATAGTGTATATGCCACGACCGTCTTCATGGTCGGAGTAAGGCTTGATGTTTTTCCCTGAAATATCGTGGACCCATTTCAAGGTGAATTGATCCTCACGGGGACGAAAAGGATTGAAGAAACGTGTAATCCATGGATGGGAACACATACAAGCTTGAAACGTACAGTCTTGATTCTCACAGAACCGAATATAACACGTGTGACGGAACTCAGGATTCGGTGGCAACTTCATCTTGACGTTAAAACCGCACTAGTGTAGGAAGCAAACTGAGAAGAAAAGGACAACGATGATCCGTATTCATAGTTAAACAAAACTAAAGCCAATATGGTGAAAAGTAAGCCAAATATAGACTACGACGAAAGGAGGTTCTTTACCAAGACGAAGAAAAAAATTTTTTAAAAAAAATGTAATGTGGTCTTTGAAGATAAACTAGATCTATTACAGTATGCTCGGGCATTGGACAAAAAACTAAAGTCTCATATCTACTTAATAAATATCCACGTATCCTATATATAAGTAAAAAAACATGTTAGTGTGTGAGAAACTCACACAGAACTACGGGGTTAAAACTTTTTTCTACAACACATGGCTGGATGATATGGCTATTAAATAGTCGTATCATTCAAAAGGCATGTGGCTCTGAGGAAGCAACATAAGTTGGAGGGTCGTCCTCAAACTCACTGATACTTAATGCTGGATAGAGATTTGGAGGGCGTTGAGATGTGGATGCTGGTTGGTGTCGCATATATACCACGCGCTCACTACTACGAGGCGCTTCAGCCCGGGACGGCACACCTGCCTGGCGATGCTCTTTCCCTACGTGTTTCTGCACGTAATTTTCAATCGCTATCTCCAGCATTTCCTCAGAGACTTGTGGTGGTACCTCGACCTCTTGTTGAATGGACTCATCGTCAAGATAAGGTCGGTGAATGGTAAAAACTGGAAGCATCACTTTCAGTTTCCGTAAACTAATCAAGAAAGCTTTAAGTTTAGAAAATTTGATATAAATAATGTAGACAATGATCAAAATAATCAAGATAATGAAAAGTGACAAGATTGTCTTGAAAATAGCCGACCGAAATGGACTAATTACAGTTTCACGTAAATCTGAAATGACTTTAATCATGTGAGGACTCTGAGATTTTCCTTGACTTTGAGCTTTGATAGCATCTTCAATTGAAAATCGGGCCTGAATACCTCTGATTAAAGACATTAATGAATCGGAACCAGAAATTTCATCTACTGTGTAAGCACCTGGGGAACTAAAACTTAATTGGGGTAATTTTGTGATATTATGAAGTCCGCTACCAGGAGCTGGTAAGGAAGGTAGATCAATTAATATCGTACGGTTGGACAATAATAAAACTGACTTTCCAGTATCGAAGTAAAAAGGTGTCATTTCATTACATGAGATATTGGTAGGACGGTCATTAATTTCATGTGACAAAGGACTAAGAAATCCGATGCGTTTGTCATGTTGTTGTACATACATCAATGGGGCTTCTAAAATACACGCGTCGCGTTGCAAAAACATATAGTGTTCAACTTTCTCACATTCGAAGACTGTAATAACGTCACCAGCTAATCGCGCACTATAAAATTGTTGACCAAATAAGGTGCGAATTAAAAGTGAAGGTGATCCTGACTCTGCTAAATATCTTAACATGGTGAGTTGTCTCTGATTTGCACGACACACTTCCATATGAAGAAGTTGAATATTCGATGAAACATTCTGTTCTATTATTTGATATAAAAACTGAAAACGACTATTTGATTGAGCATTCGATGGAATCGAAGGTTCATCAGGCTCACCAGTGGCAGCTGTGAAGATAGACTCACTTGTGTAGTAACTACTTCGTCTATCGCGTTTTAAATGTTTCGTGGCTAGTGTTCTTAATTCCTCCGTTGTGACAATAGTACTATCTAAATCCATAGGTGTCTGCTGAGAAATATAAATACCCTGAGGTGATGAGCCAACCGTGACACCACATCGTCTACGTGTTGTTATTTTACTCACCGCTATCTCAACTTCTGGACAAGACAAGCGCTCGCCAGTAAGTATACAAGTAGTATCTACATACTCTTTCAATTTACACTCATTTACGAATTTTGCCGACCAAAAGAGTTGACCTCTATCGGTGGAACATTTACCCAATCGGTAATCACAATGTTCAGTGAGTGTAGTACTAGCCTGAATTGAATCATCATTATTAATAACAATAGCTACGGAAACGTAAAAATAATTAACAATTTCTTGCTTTGCAGTCGAAGCATATGACCATTCGATTGTGATTGTATTTTTGGTGCCATGAAGTTCTCCAGCGATGCGTGTAGTAGCTGCGCCCGAAGGTGCATTACTCGTGCGAACCATATCTTTGCATTGTTGTAAAGTAAGAGGAAATTTTGAATCTTTTATAATATCCTGATAGTCGCCAAAAAATCCCCAGCGTTTAGTGGCGACGGTTCGAATTGCAAAACATTCGTATCCCTTGACCTGTTGTTTTGACACGTCGTCAAACCACAAAGAGACACGAACTGCTTTTGAATCTGCATTATTATCTAATAACGGACAATTGAGATTTCGCGGGACACGAAACTTCAAGCCTTCGCGCATACCTGCACATTTAAATAATGGGACAGGTTTCTTATCTAAACTTGCAAAATATGAATAAACTTCTGGATTCTGTTCATCACTCGATTCAATTTGTGGAGCTGCAGTGGCATTAGGTGTTGCTGCAGAAAACACTGACTGAAGAGAAAAAGCTATACAGAAGATAACATACGTCCTCCTGCAATAAAAATGGGACGATTCTTATAGAAATCAATACAGAAACACACATTTTTGTGTAATTACTTTACATAGTGACATGAAATGAAAGAAACAGAAATTGGCTATAGTTACTGCATGTCTACAAAGTGCAATTTGAAATGGGGTGAGATCGTAAGATCTGCTGATTATGAATATCAACATATCCGATATGATTTTGTCGCAAAAAAGAAAAAATAACAGGGGATTCATTGTGGCATGTAGGGCGGTGTAAAATCTCATAATCATGAACTATTTCACATTTTTGTAGAGCAATCGTACTATTAGTACGCTTAGCTCGATAATTAAAAGTACGAGACGGTAAGTATTCTGGTATTACTGTGTTTGTCCGTCGGAAAAAATAGGTGGTCGGTGATAATTGAATAGAAGGTATGGATGTATATTCTACTGATCGACGTCGACGAGAGTGACCGGAGTTATCAGTATTCAACCAATGTTGAAATACGTCCTCATGATCAAATGATAATGAATCACCAAACTGACCATCTAAATTCTGTTCAATAGGTTCAGATGGAAATTTTAATTGGCACGTATTTACGGGATCCGTAGCAGTTACCAGGTCTAATTCAGGACATGCTAGAGTTTTACCAAAAGATTGGCATCGAATTGGGGCTGATAATAAATTCTTACATTGATTTAATTTAGCAGTATCCCAGATAACTATGCCTAAATGCTGAGTGCGACACTGACCTGATAGTAAAGTGCAATTTGTGAATATATCACTTATTTTTGAAGATACCACATCTTGCATCTTATTAACAGTTATGGATGTTTGTAACATGAAAAAATTTGAGATTCGATCGCCATGTTTTGCGTGTCGGAATTTTGTATTCGTGGAATAATAAAAAGTGCCTGAAGGGTGTAAGCGAGTACCAAGGGGTGACCTTTTTGTCCTGGACATTATATCACATACTTTGGCAGAGACTGCAAAAAGACGGTGAATAAAGCGCATATTCGTCGCTTGACCAACCCGATTTGGTAAGACCAAAGTGGTTTCACGACCAATACATTCAGAAGCGGGAACAGTAAATTCCCAAGGAATATTATCAAACCAAAAAAAAGGGTTGTTTGTTCCTTTACTCGGATCAACTTCAGAAGAAAAAGACATGTTATTTAAAACAGTACGGCACAAACTAAGAGGTTGCAGCTGTCTTGTCAAAGGGTAGTTTTGAAAAGAAGCTGGTGTTGGTTCTCCGGTTACTTGATCTGCATCCATAAAGTCCGCTTCGTCAGTGGTAATCCAATACGATGTGGTAGGTAGTTCTCCCGCACAGCATTTTAGTAAAGCCAAAGCGAAAATGATGTAGAGAGACATTATGTTCTATAATAGAAAGAATTAACTGAATATAGGAATCATGCATACGTAACTATAGAGGAAGTATTTATACTTATAGTGAGAAATGAAAGATATTATTCTCATGCATCAATGTTTGAGCAAGCAGGTCTTTTTTACTACGTATTTGATGACATAGTGAATTATTAGGGAACTGGTTAGAAGAAGCTTTATTTAGTAGTAACCCAAGGTACATGACATTATTATGACGAAATATTATAGGTGTGTCAATTCCGCAATTCATGTTTGGAATTATACTATATTCATAAATGTTGAAACATTTTTCAATATTGGCCATTTTATTTTTGATAGCAATCTGAAAATTTGAAGTAGGCAACTGATCTGGTTCAGGCAAAAAGTTTTTTAATAAAGGCAAACGTAAGTCCAAGATATCATGATTTGATTTTAAAGTCAAATATGAAGAAATGGCATCCGGTTTATGGAGACGCAAGTGAGGTTCATATTTATGGATATAATATAAAAACGTAATTCTATCTAATGAAGTATCGCGTTTAGAACGATGATTCCTCTTTGTTTGAAAATATGGGTCAAAAGTTGAACGTCTAGGTCGGTTGATAGGAAGAGGAATGCTCTCCTTTTTTTCTAATTTTGTCAAAAGCACATGATGATCAGGATTGTAGATATATCCTGGAGTAAAATTTTTATAAATAGTATAAGGTCTGTAATAATTATCGAGTGACTCAGTATTCTGAAGCTCATCAGGGTATACATATAAGGCTGAACACGATTGATTCTCATGTCGGACTAAGTCTAGCATTTGCAATTGAGGGCAAGTAGCTAATTGTTTTGAAAAATGACAAGTAATCGGTTCAACAGAACGAGAAAAACATGATCGAATATTATTATTTTGCCAAAAGAAAACGCCTGTTTTTGTATGTAGTCGTCCCGTGTTGGGGTATGCGCGCGTAGGATGTATAGAGGGAATTATAATATGGGACGAGTTCCCTAAAATATTACGTTGGCGTAAGGCATATAGTGTACTTAAAAATGTCTTTTTACCATTACTCGTATAAGCATAACGCAAGGGGGTTTCGTGAAATGCTGCATGAGGGTATATTCGAATACGCCATAAATCTTTTCCATCAGGAGTTTTTTGTGTAGCTATCATTCTCTCGCATGTCTGCTTGCTAATAAAGTCAGAAACAAAATGTGGTTGTACAGTAAATGTATAATTGAAATGTCCAAAAATACACTCCCAACCTTGGTCAACTATTTTGACATTTTGTAAATTATATGACAAAGTCATACGTGATCGTGATGGGTCAGATGGGTTAATCAATGCGGAATATGTCCGAAAAGTCATATGTTTAAGGAACGGGGTACAATGTTTTAACGGATCCGATTGAAAAAGAGGCATCGGAAAAGGTAAGACTTGGGACCACTGGGTTTGGTAGACATGCTTTGTCTTATCCTTAGCAAAGGAAGGTCGGGTTTGAAATAAGCACAAACAAGCAAGAAAAAACACATTTCTATGGAGAAGCCTATTCCTGAAAATGAAAAAAAAACAATTAATTACTAAATATCTAGTGCTGAACAAAATCATTTGGCACTACAATACCCAATCTATCAAACACATAATTACCAGGTGAAGGGGCATTATAAACATGCGAGCAATTACGGGCAATTGGTGAGGAGTTAATACGCCGCTTAAATGTGTCTACCAAACTAATAATCTGATTATTTTGATACTGGTAAATAATTGTATGTGACTTGTAGCAAAGATTAAATGGTAAAAGCGAATAATTATAAATCTGGTGGCATTTCATTATGCTCAAATTTCCATCAATATTGTCGGCTTGGAAGGTTTCAGGGATATCAGGAATTACAGATTGGGACATATAAGCTTTGCGAAGGTAATATTGAAATCGAGTCAATCGTGAATTGAGATTACTGTCGGCGGGTTGAGAAATATAGGGCTCCGATGTCGTGAAAATAATTGATAAGGTGGATTGAGGAACGTCGGTATGTAATACTTTAGACAATGTTGGACATTTCATGGTCCTTCCTTTCACGATGCAATTATCTGGAGTATGAAGATTTCGCACGGCGGAAATTACTTCTGTGGTATTCCATACAAAGGTAGCAAAACCAACTTGACAGATACCATCTGCGTATCCGCAATTTAATACTCGTCCACCGTGAAGAATTTGGCTGCTATTTCGATGTACTTCAATTGTAATAGGAGCAACACGATAATTCGTAAATGAAACAGTAAATCGGGAGGGATACGGGTTCATTTGTGGGACTGTCACTGACGTTTCATAGTAATCGGAAGCAAAAGTCAATGGATCGCCTTCAGGTGATATTTTAGTATCGTACATGGTGTGACAGGCATCAGCTTGGACTAATTCAGGACCATTTGAGCTTTCTTTTATCACTGTTCCATTAGGTGCGGGGGATACGCCGAAGATTGTGAATGTAGCTTTACAAGCTACCGCTGGAAACGTAACTACCCAGTTGACATCTGGCCACTGGTATTCTAAAAGAGCTGGTGCGTCGTAAGAGGATAATGTTCCGTTGAAAGGTGTCGTAGTAACAGGTGTTGTATCCCATGATAATTCATTAAGTCGTTCGTGGCATTCCACAAATGGAAGGATTTGAGGAGAAACAGGAGGGAGAGAAAGTAATGGAATTGGAGTAGTTCCTCCAACAGAAATGAGGGCCAAAATCATTAAGATTATGAGATACCTATAAGAATCAATAACTATATTTAAGAAACTTGTAATCGATCAGGAGTACGAATCTTTCTACCACTACGCGTTGTTACAGGTGAAACTGAAACAGGAGCGACAGATGTGGGACTGTCAGGAGGTGGGGTTACAATAATAGTAGGATTTTTACTAATATTCTTGCGGACAGATACAGAGGACTGTGATTCACCACTTGACATGGACATTGGTACAGGAGTGACTGTATTTGGTATTGATTCAGAGGATGGAGATTTTGACATAGGGCGAATTGTAACTCCCTCAATCATATTTAATATAGGACGAAAAAATTGTATGACAAGCGTAAGACTTGTTTGAATTACTTCAACATTTGAATATTTTGTAGGAAAGGCATGACTACATTCCCTTACTAGAATGCGACAAGGCTTCTCAAAATTACTAGTTTTAGCAACATAACACAGAAAATGAATCGTCAAAAGAAAAGTCCAAATAAATTCATAATCATTGGGTAGAAAAAAATGTAATTTATACTGTTCTGTCGTTTGATACAAAAGTTTAAAAATATTACACCAGTTTTCATTAGACCTTGATAAAGGGATTTGGTAAATCGTAATAATTCTGGACATCTCATCGTCTGAATAAACATACGTAGTCAATGTATCAGGATAGTGTTGGAGTTTATTATGTAAGGTATTCAAGGTAAAAATTTTATTATGTATGTGAATTTGTTCTGGAGGTATGACGTTCGCCATGGAGTTTGTAAATAGAATGTGCTTACTTATCTGGGGACGTAATATATTCAAAAATATCTGCTCCATCTGAATGTTGGGGGTAAAATATAATTGTAATTGATATTTTGCATTTTGAAATTTTATCATCTTATCAAAATCAACAATGGGTACGTCTTCACGTATTATTATCCAAGTTAAAACTTTATGCCAAAAATTATTATCATGGAAATGTTTAACTCCATTATATACACGGATTAACCATTCTATACGAGAAATATGAAGATCAATAGGAATTGATTCATCTAAACGTTCAAAGTATGGTTTCATTTTTTCAATATGCACTACCATGACTTGTCCGGACTCTAAATGTGCTACTTCGTAATTAAGGTCGGATTTTTTCAATCTAACTTCATATGGACCATGAAATTTTTTGGTAATAGATGGTTTTAATCCAGGTGGAGTAGCCACCCTGTTTATCATGCATAAATCTCCAATATCGTATGAATTTGCGGCACGTTTTTTGTTTTCACGCAATTTCCATCGTGCCTGCGCATGCAATAATGCTTTCCTTGCTAAAGTATATATATGTTGTGCCTCTTTTTTTCTATCCTTTTTTAATTGTTCTTCATGAACAGGCATCATAATCTCAAAGGGTTGAATAGCTTTTCTAGCATACACAATTTCAAACGGAGTCAATTGTGTTGATTCCTGGACGGCTGTATTTATGCTGAACATTATTTGTGGCAAATATAAATCCCATTGGGGCTGTGCATGATTATCAAGTAATGCACGAAGTGCAGATTTAATAGTACGATTTTCTATTTCGCACTGTCCATTTGCCTGGGGGTGATATGCGGTCGTATTCGCATATCTAATACCCATACGTTGCAAAAAGGTTCGAACTAAATTAGAGGTAAAATTTGCACCACGATCAGACTGGAGATAATAAAAAAGTCCAAATGTAGACACTAATTCCAGCAAAAACTCAGCTGTAGTGCTAGCAGTCTGATCTTTTGTTGCCTTCATAACAACAAACTTCGAAAATGAGCAAATACTCACGAGTATGTGCTGATTCCCTTTGGCTGTGATAGGAAAAGGACCACAGAAATCAATTGCAATTGTATGATGAGGAAATAATGGAGGGGTAATTGGTTGTAATGGACCTTGCATTCTGCGGTATGGTCTTTTACTTGCCATACATACCTCACACGAGCGTATGTAGCGGATAATAGATTTAGACATATGTGGCCAAAAGAATTTATCTTTAATTCTAAAGTACGTAGTATGAAACGCACGATGCGCAGCTAACGCTGTGTCATGATTTTCGCGAATTACTTCATCTCGAAAAGACAAAGGAACCGCTAGGCGCTCATTATTTCCAGAAATTTTATATAATAACGAGTCCCGCAAAACAAACCCTTTACACGGTTTATTTTCTTCCAATAATTTCATTCTAGGACCACAAAAAGGATCTTCAAGTTGTAAAATAATCAAGTCAGTCTGACATAAGAAATATGTAGGAAAATGTATTGGGTTTTCGTAATCAACTGCACTTTCACCTGTGTCACCACGAGGCAATTCTTTGAGATTTTCTAATCTACTCAAACAATCCGCGGTGAAGTGCTTTTTCCCGGATCTATGCTCAATAGTGTAATTATGATCAGTTAGACGTAAGGACCAACGGTACAGCTTCCCTGTATGCATTTGTGTATTATTTTTGAGGCTCAGTAAAGCGGAACTATCGGTTATAATTTTAAACGGTAATGCATATATATATGGTCGAAATTTATCAATAGCATGTAGAACTGCCAGAAATTCTCTTTCATATGCACTATAATTACGTTCAGTTTTAGAAAATGAGCGAGATGTATATGCTACTGGTCGCTCCTTTTTATCCTCAACTTGAATTAAAACAGCGCCTGCGGCAAAATCGGATGCATCGGTATGAATTAAAATGGGACATTTAGGATCAAAGTGCCGAAGCACTGGAGCATGACATAAAGCATGTTTCAGTTTGTCAAACGCAACTTGTTGAGGTTCTGCCCAAATAAATTTAACTTTTTTCTCAAGCAACATATATAATGGATGCGCAATTTTAGAAAATTGAGAAACATATCGTCGAAAATAATTAGCCAATCCTAAAAACGACTGCAAGCTCTTTACAGTTGTTGGCGGTTTTAATTGCGTCAAATTTTCAATCTTAGCTTTGTCTATTTCAATACCGTTGACTGAAACATAATGACCAAGAATAAGTACTCGACGTTCTCCTATTTGACATTTTGCTGTATTTAGCAGTAACTTCACACTAGCTAATCTTTCCAAAACTTTGCGAAGGTTCTCAGCAAATTCCTCAAAGGTGCTACCGAAAACAATTATATCATCAATATATACAAGGCACGCTATGAACAAAAGTTCTTTTAATACTGAATGCATCAATCTTTGATATATGGCGGGGGCTGTTTTCAATCCAAATGGTAAAACTACAAATTCGAATAAACCAGCAGGACATGTAAATGCTAATATATACGTATCATCAGGATGCATTGAAATTTGCCAATATCCCTTCTTGCCATCAAGAATTGCATAATATAATTTCCCTCTCAATTGATCAAACAGACCATCAATATTTGGTACTGGGTGTTTATCATCCTCAACTTCTTCATTAACTTTCCTTAGATCGGCACATAATCGAAAAGATTTCTTTATATCTTGGTTAGGATTTAACTTAGACCTATGTCCCTGCTTAACAATAATCATATTGGATGAGTACGAAGAAGTAGATGGTTTAATAACACCAGCTTTTTCGAGTTCTACAATTTGTTCAATTAAAAATTCTGTCTCAATCGGGGAGTATCTATATGGTCTAGCATATACTGGTCGAGCACCAGGTTTGAGTCTAATACGGTCCGCCTGTAAAGTAGACCTTGTAACAGGATCTCCTTCTTTATGAAATGTTGATTCATAATTCATTACTATTTTCTGCAAAACTGTCTGTTGCTCATGTGTCAGATCTGTATTGATTGTCTTAATAATATCAGGACGTGACTTTTCTATTTCTACTGGATAAATTGGAAGAAACGAAAAAATTTGACGAGGAGCAAGATACTCCGCATGAAAAAGAACATCATTCTTTTGAATAACGAAAGAATTGGCACTATTCAACAAGGTAATAGTGGTTTCCAGTGTATTATCTGTAATCATTGTTTGATCCGTCGCCAATATTTTTGAAAAAGGCATCAGAGCGTTTGGGGAAGTTAAATAAAACATATGTTCATTGGATCGATGCGATAAATTACAACTAGGTTTGATTTTCACTTTCACCTGAATTGTCTGTGGAAAAGACGGAACAACAACCGTGTCACATACACTGACTATGGCTTTATCACGATTGTGACGTTCATTATATATAGAAAAAACTCGTGATTTATTACGTACTATACAACGTACGATTTTTCCATCCTTCATTGCTATTGATGGAGTATCAAAATCTAACGCTTTTACATGATTCATAAGAAAGTCATTTCCTAAAAGACCAGAAAAGGGTAAATTTGAAGCAACATGAAAGTCTTCTTCAATTATGACGTCTTGAGACAATTTAATTTTAATCTTGATCTGTCCAAGAGTCCGTAACGGATCTTTTCCTATCCCTTTTAAATGTATCTGAGATGAGGATAATACCACATCATCAGGTATTAATTTTTTATCAATAAGATTTACACAGGCTCCGCAGTCAACTAGCAATTCTGCTTTCTTTCCAAACAAGGTAGCAGATGCATAAATTAAACAACACCTATCTGAAATAGAATTAAGGCTATATGTGGGTATCTCTATGTCATCAGTAAGATGAACACTCTGGCTCGTGTCTACTACTGGAGCTTTATGTTTACAAGGAGGGGGAGAATTGGGTTTGGTAAAAAATTTCCGGGCGGAGGAATCCAAATCTATTTTGGGCCCCGCCGTTGGGAGTTTAAAGAAGGAGCAAAGTTAGCATTTGGATTTTTTGGTAATGGGCAATCCGGAGACACATGTCCTGGAGCCCCACAATTATAACATATAATTGGCTTCCTGTCAAGATTCACGATACATTGGGCAGATTTATGCCCTGTTTTTCCACACCGAAAACATGTACCAGTAAATGGCTGTTTTTCATCACGTATTCCCTGCGACTGAGAATTATTCTTATTTTTAGGATGAGTAAAAAATGAATCAGCTCTTTGTGTTTGTTTTTGACTCCCTCGAAAACCTGCCTGTGTATCTGATTTACTTGGAGCTGACGGGCTAAAGTTGGGCTTCTTGCCAGAAAATGCCTGGGCATAGGCATGTTTCTTATTATAGTTACTCTGGCGTTCTGCCTGTAAATCCCGAGTATGTGGTGTCCCCAATGTAAATACATAACTCTGTTCAGTTTTAGGCTTTCGTTCACGTCTATATGCATCGCATTTCGTCAAGAGTGTTTGAAAAACATTCAAATCGTCGGTTTGAACCAATGCCAACTTAGCTTGTACCTCGTCTACACAATTTTTTATGACATTATTTATCTTGTCTACATTTGACATTAATGGATCAGCAAGATTCATGAGTTCTAACATTTTAAAAAAGAACCCTACACACGTATCAGTTTCTTCCATTTTCAAGTTAATATATGCTCGAACATAATCAATTGGTGCCTGGCGACCAAATCGATGTACAATTTCTACTTGTACTTCCTCCCAAGTCATCGGATCTCTATTACGTTGTTGTCTTTCAGTTGTGACAACATCCCACCATTTTTCTGCCTCGCCTTCTAAATAAGCTGGAAATTGCCTCAACCGTAATGCATCATTCCAACCGTTACATGTGGCGACACGATTGTATGATTTTAAATACTGTCTAACATCAGACTTGTCATCGCCTGAAAATCTCTTTGGTGTTACATTAACTTTATTAACTGCCCCAGGTTGAAGGTTTAAATCTACTAATCTAGCCATGAATTCGTCATGCTGTGCATTTCGTGCTTCTAGATTTGCAATCATGCGTTGCTGCTCGGCCTGACCATTCAAGACCGCTCTGGTCAAGTTCTGATTATGCCTAATGAGCGTATGTTGAGAATCCCTAGCCTGGTGTGCTTGCCTACGACCATCTTGATGCTCTTGTTCATTAGGTAATGGATGATCTATGAGATTATCACTCGAAACATCGTTGCGCCTCATAATGTTAAGTAATTCACGGGCAGCCGCGTGTGGAACTGGAGTCGAATGATTAGAAGGGAAAAAGTTGGAAAGGTGAGGGGCCGATGGTTGACGATGAAGAGAATTAGTATCTATATTACGAATAGGAGATACAGGAGGAGGAGCGGATGTCGAATTCACAGGTTTGGCCGTGTCTATATTTCGAGCACTACGTGCTGTAGTTCTCCTCAAGTTGTATTGGACGCTTTTCGGTTTAATTACTACCGTGGGCTTAATGGTTTTACGACGATCATATGGTTTGGATTTCTCAGGTGGTAGTGGTGTGTCTTTACGTGTCGCTTTTACCATGTTCCATGAATCTCTATCGACCAAACAATATGAACTATTGTACTTATTGTGTACAGACACCACATTTTTTGTCTATTTTAGTTATGTTACTTATTAAACTACTTATGCGTTTCCTACTTATTCCTACTGAGCTCGTTCTTACATAAATCCTCAATAGTCAACAAAAATAAGACTTCAATATGTATTCACACCCCTACGGGTGATGGTTTACAATTAAAACAAAATGTTTCCAATTTATGTTTCCAGGTACCAGTCGCTGTACCCTACTTATATCATAGTGGACCTAACTAAACCACTTCATTTTTTGTCACTTTTTTGGAACTCAGTCCTCAAAATTTCTATTTGCTGTAAACGTTATTTGATAATTCTTTTTACAAACCAAATCTAATTCTGAATTGTCCAGTAACTCAATTGCGTATGTAGCAACTGTAATCAAATCAAATAAAATTTTACACGTCGACGTGTGCAAAACTATCAGGTAGATGTGAATCTCCCTCAAGTTTATTTATTACCACCAGGTAAGTTGTACCTAGATGCTACCTGTTTTAAAACTGTTGATAGCCCTCATCGGATACATTTTTCGAGGCACAAAGAAACATACATGAACAAACAACTAATATCACAGCATCATTGAACTGTCATTACTTCAATGAAACAAAACATGACGGACTCGACAATATAGCCCTCACATTTCAGAATAATGCATAACATTTTAATAATTCTACGTCCATCAGTAGGCATACCCGATTAAGTAAATAAACCCAATCAGCCAGGACTGTTTCTACGGTTGTCCGCAAAATATTATCGTCCAAATTTTACACATAATCCTTTCAAGGAAAAAAAATATTGTCTCATGAAAATAAATTCTCACTTGACGAAGTCATCAATAATAGAAAAGCCTCGTTGTTCTCATTAAATACTCTATCTATACCTATAAGGTAAAATTTACTCATGGAATTTTATGAAGTGGGTTCGATACCACAAATTTTTGTCTATATTTTGTCTCACATATAAAAAGTTCTACCGTATTTCTTTGAAATCTCTGAATCGTTATTTTGTAATTCAAGTGAACAATGTGAACTGAAACATAAAAATTCGGTGATGAAATACCGAACCGCAAGTATATTTTACCTATCTATAACGTATCAGGCTTATCTATGTTGTAGTTATTCACTATAACATTTTACTATCTAATTACCCCAATTTTTAGAAAATCTCAATGGACACGTCAAAATTTTCCTATACGAACTGAGATAATTTGGAATTCTATATCTTAAATGTTGATTTCGCGACAGGAAACACAAATTGGAAATTGTCTTTTCTACATATCCGTAATATTTAAGTTGCTAATGATTTTCTAATTATATCATTCATTTTACATATCGTTATTGGAATGAAATGTTTATTTTCGTTCGAGTTCTCTCCCTATACCTATTCAAATAATTACTCGTAAATCAATTTCAAAGATAATGAGCAATTCCTGACTTGCAAATTGATGCTGTAGAAATGTAAAAGAAGAATAAATACATACTATCTCTAGGTATCGCGACTTCCCTAGTTTTAATATGACAAGGTAAAGGTAAAATCGTCTTTCAGAAAAAGGTTCACTCTCACCAGGTGAGTACACACAAAAGTCTGACAAATATGGGAAAGACAAACAAAATGACGAGACAAGGGTCACATTTCTAGACATGAAGTAGCAGGTAAGAGCACTTAACTCGAAAAAGAAACTTGTAACTTTATACGGTACTACCAAAGCATAGCAAATATTATTCATACTTTCAAACTGAGCGTTAAGTATAACATTCTCAAAAAAATTGTTACTTGTAAATAAAAAATTAAAAAAATTTTCTCAACTCTTCAAAAATATGAAGTTTAATTACAAAAAATACAAAATCAGAAATGGGAACGTAGATTCTACGTGTTTACGAACGTACACCACGTCATATGCTACATTTTACGCATCCCTTTTTCCTCACTCGGGGGAAGAGTAGGAAAAACAGTGGAGGTAATTATAATTCAATTGGCAGAGTTTACAACGCAGAGGAAATAATAATCAGAGCAGTGGAAGTCTAATCATAGTATGGAATAATAGTTACTGCGTATGGCAAGTTACCGTTCTCTGGTTGAGGAGAGTCAGTCAATATGACTAAAATAGATTCTTACATGTTAACTGCAAAAGGGGAGCTAATTCAACCAGTCCAAGATTCCCAAGAAGGATGAGTAGAGATCAGCTCAGATTACTGGTCCTTATCGCTTCGTCGCTCGCAACCTTCAGTGTTCTCGTCTTCAAATATCCAAAGTAGCCTTGATCGCAAACTCGTCCTATCCGCTTCCTCAAGTCTCAGCGGACTAGCTCCGAGTCGTTCGTAATAGCCAACTAGACCCCAATCGTACTTCAGTGAAGATGTCTTGAGTGTTGGTTTCTCAGTGTTCTCGGAAAATGGTCACAGGGATGAGGATTTACGTGTTAAATGAAAAGTGGTCACGGGGATAGGGATTTACGTGTTAAATGAAAAATGGTCACGGGGATAGGGATTTACGTGTTAAATGAAAAATGGTCACGGGGATAGGGATTTACGTGTTAAAGGAAAAATGGTCACGGGGATAGGGATTTACGTGTTAAATGAAAAATGGTCACGGGGATAGGGATTTATGTGTTAAAGGAAAAATGGTCACGGGGATAGGGATTTATGTGTTAAAGGAAAAATGGTCACGGGGATAGGGATTTACGTGTTAAATGAAAAGTGCTGTACTTTGTAAATGGATAAGTAATAAGGCAAGAGTGTCGACTCAACTCCGGAATAATTGAAGAATAGAATAATACTTTTACTCAAGGGGGAATTTAAGATGGTATACAATTTCTCTCAAGATAAGTAATTCAAAACTAGGATTCAGAATAATTAAGTGACAAAGTAAAGGGAGAGGTTATCAGGCGTCAAGTGAAACTCCACGACTGATCCCCTTGCCTTGGTTCTTAGCTCTTTAAATAACCTACACTTTGCTGGTCTTCGGATCTTCATTCTGTCTTCGTGATTCTTCGTTTATTTTCCTACTTGCTATTTCACACATGTAAATCTATCTTTGAATCGGAAGACGGAAAATATCTGGGCCCAAGCATCTCCAAATAAGGAGCTGCTTGGTGCTTCCCATAAATCCTCCCTCTTCCTCTTCCTAAAATCTATAATAAGTTTGAATTAACATAGGTGCCGAAAGGCACAGAGACCAAGTATAGAAACAACTTAATGTTCCCACCAAAGTCTCCATCTCTTTCTTGCGTTTATTTCCCCGCTAAGTCCGTTGAGATAAGCCATGTGTGCGGAGTGAACTCGACGACTTCACATGCTCCTCTCTATTTCTATCTAAATTCCATGAGAGCTCCAACATTACTTTTAACTTTTTCACACGGCCCTTGGCCCCACGTGAGTCAAAGTAACCCTAGAACTGCACACGGACACTCAATTTCTACTCTTATTCTTAGACAAAGTTATCTAATCTATTTCCTGTGTTCTGGCGGACGGCCAGAATACACCGTGTAACACTTGCTCATTATAAATGATACTTAATGGTTGAACCAACGACAAAGGAGATTCTCAAAATGGGGAAATTTAGATGACGTCATTTATAGACGATCCCTGTATGTACACTAGTACACATCCCATGCTGATGCTAAAGATATTTGTTTACCTAATTGTTTAACTAATCACAATGGAGATTCTTCAAATATGTAGTTATTTCTGGATGGCGTCATTTGTGGACGATTCCCGTATGTTTACTGGTGACATCCAGTGTTGAAGATATTTGTTTACGTAATTTCCAACTACTGACAAGTCCTACATCATCAGCATGTAATGCCGGCGATTCAAGCATTTTACATATAGACATATATCATCAAAAAATAATAGTAATAATACAGAGTATAGTCTTAACTGCCTTTACTAGTAATTTCATTTTCTTTCCTCAAAAACTCTAGCTATGACAAAATAATGAAAGTTTTACTTTTTTGAATTTGTTCATGCTGATCACATTTAAGACCCTGCTTTTTCATTACCTTTAAATGTATTTAAGCTAATTGATCACAATAAGGGCATTTGTGGCGTTGCAAGTGTTTCCGAAGTTTTTTGAGACAATGACGTACCTGTATCTATTACAACTTTTAATTTTGGACACTAAGTATTTTTTGGCACATACAGGATTAAAAGAGAATTATAATGTCACCTTCTTCAGTGTACGTTGGCTGTGTGAAAAGATACAGGTACCGTATTTCCTCTAATAGTACGCGGGTCTCTAATAATGCGCGGGTCTCTAATAGTACGCGGGGGGTAGCTGCCTCAATTTGGATAGTACGCGGGTCTATTTAACACAGTATTAAATGCCAGTACGCGGGTCTCTATTAATACGCGGGTCTCTAATTATACGCGGGGGGTCGAGGCTCGAGTTTTGATAGTACGCGGGGCGTACTATCAGAGGAAATACGGTACTTGAAGTTTTGGGGAAAAAACTAATCACAATTAGGGTAAACCCTACCTTATGGGGTTTAAATCATTGTAAAACAAAAGATAAAAAACTAGTAATTAAATTATAATTATCTCTGGTAATGTTTAGGCCACAGGTTAGTTACAAATTGATGCAGTAATTTAAAATAATTACAGTATATTATAGTAAACGTACTTTATCACTATTTTTGAAATTATTTTATAATTTTAACGCAATTAACGTATAATATTGTGATATAATTAACGGCAAAGTTTACAAAAGTGACAATAAATGTTCACAAAAGAGCGTTTATTTATTGACCGCTCTGTGCGTGTGTTCGTAATACAACGCCAGGCTTCGTAGAGCCGATTGAAAAGCTCAATCAATCAATCACTACGACTACGACCAATGTACAAACTTTGACTTAAAAGCACTCACAGATATCATTCCGACGAAAATACCCGACGACCGTACACTCGACAACTGGTCTGGACATCTATTCTTGTAATAATAATTACTAGCTTTTGTTACTTTTATTGATGTCCACATAATGACATAATACTTGTAAATAAACAAAAACAACACGTACTATGTTTAATCATTCTCAAAAATAGTACGAGTAGACAAATAAATTGACTCAGTTTCTACTTCAATGTAAACCACAGTATTTATAGCATTGTAGTTAAAAAGTATTGAGAAAATATACTAAAATTGAAGTGTTGGGCATCGCAATAAACTAGAATATTGTTGTCTCTTAATTTCTGTATTCACTCTTTCTCATGTCGCCAACGCGGTTTTGCTTTTGTATTCTATCTTTACTTAAAGATAAAAATTGAGTGACAGCAGGTACTTACTTACGTGGTATTTTATCTGTGACCGCTTTGGTTGTCTTTTCTTATTTAAATTCAATAAATAGTTAATTTACAAGTAATTAAATCTCTCATGCTTCATTACGATCCTCGGTCATAGTGACAATCTCATCTCTCATACCTGAAGCTATCATGTTGGTCCTTTTATAAAACTGAATAATTACTTTCGAATTTAAAAAAATAGAAAATAGAATCACTGTCAACAGAACTCCTTTGTAAGAGTCAAGAGTCTATCTAACTTCATACTCTAAGTTTTACAGAAGTGTTATTGTTCAAAACTACTAAAATTAAAATCAATGAAATTGTGTTAGTGTAAAAATGAACTTTACAGTTCGACCGTATTCGTACTTTGTTGATTTTCAACACTAATCTAATTCAAGAAGCTGTGGTTACTGTTGTCATTTGTTAACAATCAAGGTCTACGTGGGTTAACTGAAATCTTAGCATGTTTTTTGTGCCCATGGAGGGCAAAGCACGCCCGAAGCGCCAGATAATTTCTGACTGAATGGTACCTACCACTTTTAAATGCTTATCGACTCCAACACAATTTATTTTTACAAGCATGCTGATGTTGAATTTTGAGTTAGTAATTAATTAGTAATAGATTTATTGTAGTAATTAATTTTAAAAGTAATCCTAATTATTTTAGTAATTAATTTCGATTAATTTTTTGCCAGTCACAGTTGAATTAGTTGAATAAGAAACCAGTATGGTTAAAGTTCAAAACACAAATGACAAATGCATGATTTAAAATGAATCAAGCAAAGGGTTATCAACAGTCAGTGGACAATATTTAGATGAGAGAGAGAGAACGTAAATATTTATTTACAACTGGCGCTACTAGTGCGCTTGCCATAAAGACACAGTAAGAACAAAACACATCATTTACTTACAAGTTTAGCATGATATTTGAAAAATATAAAGTAACGTTATTTTAAAATAGCTAATTTAAAATTAACTATACTATACTTTGGCATTGCAACTACAATTTAAAAGTTACTTATACATCAGAACGACAAGGACTTTGTGACTAGATTTTCATAAAAAGTTAACTTGGCTCATCTGTTTCGTCATGGATTGAAAGTAAAAGTAAACACTGGATATAAAAACCTAATTCTTTGGTATTTAAAATAATAAATTAAGGAATTTAAATAAAAATATCGAGTATTTGGAGTTGGTAATTGTCCACAGACTGATCAACACTGCACTCATTAGTATGACGAACTCAGTCAGACTTGACGACGGAGTATTTGTAACTGTACGGAAGAAACAAATTACTACCTCTATTAGACATAAATACAAATCTTACCACTTGAGTTCTAGCGTCCAGCTCCTGAAAAAATGTATTTGAAATTTCTTCGGTTCTACTAAATGTATTTTTGTACTGTCGTTTAGATCCATCAACTATATTAGTAGAGTCGTGAAGTTCCTCCATACTTCATGAAATTAAAAATAATATATTTCACTGAACCTATTTTATTGGCATGATTGCTTCGAAGAAAAGCCGATTTTTATAATAGATTTTAGAGGTTGTCACATTGAAATAAATATTTTATATAGCCAGCTGCATGTCGAAGTTTTAACCAAATGATACACAAGAAAGTTGTGGAAAAAAAATGGAACAGCCGAAGTCGAGACAAAACTCAAATTATCAACTATTCACACTGTAATGCAATATACGATTTTAATAATTATGCAAAATTACTGTCACGTCACACCACTGTCTTAAAAATAAACACCATCACGTACCAAATAGTTATTTATTAAAAAACCACTTTTAATTTTGACAATGTGCCCCAACTTGCACATCATATTAAATTATACGCACGTGTCATTGGGCACTCTCACGTCTCACATCCTCAGAACTAATAGACAATAATAAATGTCTTTAAACGGGCAATCACCACAAGGATTTAAAATAAATTGAGCCGTTATGCAATGTAATTAAGATTTGCCAGTTATGGAACATCCGAATGGCTTCACTATCTTTAGAGTTTAGGGTTGTATTGCAATCTCATTAAGGGTTAACTAATGATGTTTAGGCAAAGAGGACCCCTGAATTTAGGACAGCAACTAGTAATACCCTGTACTTTCAAGCCATTAATTATAATGAGTAATGATGCTAAATAATGAGCCGCGGTTCTCCGTTTCAACATAGGTGGATGTATCTTAAACTTTGGGTCGATCTCGCCTCGAAACAACAATCCTTGTTGGTTCGGTAAGGAAGCAAGATATTTTTGATTTCTCTCCTCCTTCGATCTCACTCTCAGTCCATACAACCAGTCACCTCAGTGTTTAGAGAGCAACTGGTCGAATGCGACCAACACAGTCTCACGTCATCCGGACTGACTGTGGAATTCAGCGTTTATTCCTGTTATTAGGATACTTCACAAAGGCATATTGAAATTGCAGACTTTGAGGTTATATACAGTATTACATACTATGCACTATTGAGTTGTTTTCAAACTTGTATACTTTTATAAGAGATTTGAATTTATTATTGCTAGTATACATGAATGCATATGCATCACACTGATCACACTTGTAGAAAATATACAAGCTAAAAGAGCTTGCAACAATAACGTAAAGCAAAAATATGGTTTACCCCCTTTCCAGCGCACATGTAAGAGGATAGAGAGGATAGAGACCCCTACTCCCTCCCCCGTAAAATGCCCAACTTTATTTTTGGAAGTGTCCTAAGTGATATGTACATGCAATACGTAGACCATCGTAGAGTATTATTTTATAATTATTTTATGGTGTTCTGTGTTGTGACGTGTCACTTGATGTACTATACAACACTTTTGATGTGTCTCTGCTTCTTGTAATGTAATAATGTAATGTAATAGCTTTATTGTCAAATATGTCAGCAACAAGGGCTGATTTCCACATACAGACATACATAAACAAATACTACTAGCTACTAAAACAATCAAATGAAGTTATTAATAAAACAAATTATTTAATTAGTTTACACTCTTAAGTTAAGGAAATCTTACAAATATCGTCGATTAATTATCCATTTGTTTACCGCTGGCCAAATTTGGTAGAATTTCTCCCGCATTCGGGTCTCATGCAGTCTCTTAAAACCGAAAAACTAAAGATTTGGATAAAGGATACTCACGCATTTCAAATCTTGCTTTTATACGAACCTCCTCCAGTCAGTAGTATATCACAGGGAATTATAGCACACTAATAAACTCATGGAAAACAATATTACTCTCCTCTTCGTGTAATACAGATAAAGAAAAAAATAAAAAAAAAGATTAGATATTATACTGTCAACGTTTCTGAGCCGTTTAGGAGCAATGAATATTATCGCATACATTTTTACATTAATGTTACTGTTTTAAAGAAACTAAACATGTGGTAAGCAAAGCAACAATAAACTTATATAAAATAACTCAACACACTGTCCAATTTCAATGTTATCATCAAAACCGGAAAAATGTATTCCTTCGACATTCGACGCTTTGATTAGAGAGGCGGAAATAATTATTAATAATCAAAATTTGTTGTGGTTTTTTATTTAAAATTTATATGGCACTACTGAAAGTACATGCACTTAAATGTGTCTCAATAAAGGCTTGAATGGATTTTCTTCCTTTCTGCGCTAATAACAGTCAAATATATATATATATATAAATATATAACGTCTGTTGAAGACAAGATTTTTACGAAATAATAAAAAAAAAATAAAAAAAAATAATAATACGTAAAGCTATGAAGCAAAAGTAACGACAGTACACAAGAATATCGCGTGTCATTTCACTCCTACAATTCCTAAATGGGCACTGACGATAGACCCGGGGCAACATGCACTAGTTAAAAAGACCATGTGAACCGCGGGTCCGAAGTAGGTGCTGAGCTTACAGCGAATATTAGCTTCAACAAAAGTTTTAGACCTTTTAGGAATGCTCGAAGATAGTAATAGTATAGGATTTTGAATTTTGAGCAAAACAGTAAAAGTTATAAATTCCTAAAGTTGCATTTTGTTATTTTTTTCGCATTTGTTTTTGAAAACATTACTAACTTTTAATGAAGTACTTTAAGTACTTTCCACAGACATCCTTTTTTACACAGTTGTATAATTTGTGGACAGCAAAAAAAATGTGACCCCTCCAATAAGCATCATGTTATTTGTGAACAGCCTCAACTCGTCACTATAGTTTGACCCTACCATAAAGTATAACGTCATAATTCTAAAGTGAAAACGTTGGAGTGGGCCAGCTCTTAAAACTGATAATTTAACTGCCATCATTTGTTGAACATCCATGAGTTCGTACCTTTTACGTAATATTAAAGTAAAATCATTGAGGTGGAGTGACCAATAAAATGTGATAATTTGGCCACCCCGGAGTACATAGTCCATTTAGATACCCTGGTATTTTCCACTGTCGTTTAAAAAAATCCTGCGCTTCGCGCCGGATTTGTCGACCGGGGGGGCCCGAAGTAGATGCTGAGCTTCAACAAAGGCTCAAGATAATTCATGTAGCGCTAAAAGACGATATAAGATTTATGGAAGCTCCCCTAGCATGAATGAGCCATATACAAATGTAAATTGTTGATTGGATTGTGCATAAAGAAGTGACTGATAGTGCTTCAAAAAGGGTTGACATCATCTGCTGGCGAAAAGATCTATTGTCAGGGTATATTCTGGATCCCACAATACGTATGGAGCAGTCATGTCGTCAAGCGGAAGAAGTTAATATAGAAAAGCAGGCGCATTATAACACTTGCATTCCTTACTTTTTACTATAAACTGGTACTTTAAACTATAAAATGTGAAAGACGTCATTATGGACGAGCCGTCACTATCTATAGCCCATTTACTAACGCATGTCCGTGATCTGCAGTAATTAATAACAATTCGTAAAATGGTGAGGAAGGTGAATTCCGAATGCCTGAGCTGGTGTTCAAAGTGTGGACCCCCGTCATGAGAACGCATATTTTAAGGTGCCTAAAACTATAATATTTGTGGGACGTCATTATGGACGATCCCTGAATACCTTTAAACTATATAGATGTATTTGTGACATGTGGTTACAATAGTTTGGAACAAAATTTAAAGTTGGCATTGGGGGTACCTACAACTATATTTGTGGGACGTCATTATACACGATCCCTTAATACCTATAAACAATATAGATATATTTGTGACATGTAGTTACAATAGTTTTGAAAAAATGTAAAAGTTGGCAAAAAACTGTGATATTTGTGGGACGTCA